>NC_069457.1:12524345-12544345 GCF_026875155.1 Cherax quadricarinatus
CCTATTTTTTTCTCGTGTGTGTGTTTTGTGTGTGTGGGGTGTGTGTGTTTTGTGTGTGTGTGTGTGTGTGTGTGTGTGTGTATGTATGTGTGTTTTGTGTGTGTGTGTGTGTGTGTGTGTGTGTATGTGTGTGTGTGTGTGTGTGTGTGTGTGTGTGTGTGTGTGTGTGTGTGTATGTGTATGTGTGTGTGTGTGTGTGTGTGGGGTGTGTGTGTGTGTGTGTGTGTTGTGTGTGTGTGTGTTAGTTACCATTTTGTCCTAGGCAAATGTCGATTAGACACTATGCCTGCTGTATATGGTCTGTATATGTCTGTGTGTGTGTGTGTGTGTGTGTGTGTGTGTGTGTGTGTGTGTGTGTGTGTGTGTGTGTGTGTGTGTGTGTATGTGTATGTGTGTGTGTGTATATACACCTACATGCACTCACCTATACATGGTTGCAGGTATAGAGTCTCAGCTGCAGTCGCTTTTAGACCAACTCTCTCCTTGCTCCAAGACCTTTGTCGTTTGTGTGTGTGCATACAGTATATATGTGTTGGTCTATGTGTACGTGATATGGTGCACAAGTATAAATATGTATATACGCACACACGTGTGTCCGCTTATGCATGTGTATGTATCATTATATGTACATGTGTGTGCTCATGTACATGTGCACAAATATTCGTGTGCAAATGTGTCGGTATAAATGTATAAATTATTAAGACAAACACAGTCATATCATCGTATGATTCAGAGTTTATTTAAGAAAATATATTCCTGCCGCTCAAATATTCTAATATTTATTAAGCGAGACTTATCAGAAATAAAGACTTCACACTATTTTATACGGAAAGCACGTTTCTGCCCTCCCTGGCACGTTTCTGCCTTCCCTGGCACGCTTCTGCCCTCCCTGGCACGCTTCTGCCCTCCCTGGCACGATTCTGCTCTCCCTGGCACGCTTCTGCCCTCCCTGGCACGCTTCTGCCCTCCCTGGCACGCTTCTGCCCTCCCTGGCACGATTCTGCCCTCCCTGGCACGATTCTGCCCTCCCTGGCACGATTCTGCCCTCCCTGGCACGATTCTGCCCTCCCTGGCACGCCTCTGCCCTCCCTGGCACGCCTCTGCCCTCCCTGGCACGCCTCTGCCCTCCCTGGCACGCCTCTGCCTCCCTGGCACGCCTCTGCCCTCCCTGGCACGCCTCTGCCCTCCCTGGCACGCCTTTTGCCCTCCCTGGCACGCCTCTGCCCTCCCTGGCACGACCTCTGCTCTCCCTGGCACGCCTCTGCCCTCCCTGGCACGCCTCTGCCCTCCCTGGCACGCCTCTGCCCTCCCTGGCACGCCTCTGCCCTCCCTGGCACGCCTCTGCCCTCCCTGGCAGCCTCTGCCCTCCCTGGCCGCCTCTGCCCTCCCTGGCACGCCTCTGCCCTCCCTGGCACGCCTCTGCCCTCCCTGGCACGCTTCTGCCCTCCCTGGCACGATTCTGCCCTCCCTGGCACGCCTCTGCCCTCCCTGGCACGCTTCTGCCCTCCCTGGCACGATTCTGCCCTCCCTGGAAGAGAATGCTTCACTCTTATTTGTTGCTGGACTTGAAACACTTCATAGATTCTGGCGACGCAGGAGTTTGTGAAAGATCTTAAGCTTACGATTTCCATCCCGATGAGGCTTGTTTTACACACACACACACACACACACACACACACACACACACACAATCACCACCAGTTTGGAACCCACACCTAGCCAAGTACGTAAGGAAATTAAAGTACAAACGTTTGCAACAAGACTAGCCCCAGAGCTAAGAGGTATGTCCTACGAGGAGAGGATAAGGGAAATCAACTTGACACTGGAGGACAGGGAAGATAGGGAGGACATAACATATAAAATACTGAGAAGAATTGTAAGGTGGGCAGAGACATGATGTTCCAGAGATTGGACACAGTAACAAGGGGACACAGTTGGAAGTTGAAGACTCGGATGAATCACAGGGATGTTAGGAAGTATTTCTTCAGCCACAGAGTTGTCAGGAAGTGGAATAGTCTGGGAAGTGACGTAGTGGAGGTAGGATCCATACACAGCTTTAAGAAGAGGTATAATAAAGCTCATGGAGCAGGAAGTGTTACCTAGTAGCGACCAGTGAAGAAACTGAGCCAGGAGCTGTGGATCGACCCCTCCAACCACAACTAGGTGAGCACAACTAGATGAGTACACACACACACACACACACACACACACACTAAGTAGGTCGTTAGGTTCGAAATGATTTTTGCCAAATTATTGCATGCACAAATTTTTGCTTGCCTTAATACGCAAGAAGAGCGTTGCTGTAAGCCAAAATCGCAAGTTTCACCTCTTCGTCACGACATACACACACCTGAATTTTAGTCTCCGTGCTGTCAAAATAAGGGGCCCATTTTTAAATCTTTGATGCTATGCCACCGAGGATTTTGGACGTTATATGAGCCGTTCCAAGATGCTGGAAATGTACTGAACAACTTTAATTTTAGGCTACTTGTACATGCCAATTGATCCAAGAATTTAGCCTTAGTTACCGTACACCAGCATGTAACATATGAATGGATGTGAATGGATGAGGCATTCTCAAGTTATAAACGTAATAGAAAATTAATGCTGGATTTGGAAACTACTTAAAAGACCTTAGGGATACGTTATGACTGACCCTGAAGACGTGCATCGAGAAAAGAAATATGCGTCTTTCCAGAAAGAACTTAAGCAGGTGCCGTCAGTCTTGAGGTTTTACCGCTTGTGAGCGGATACCCTTAAAAAGATTACAAGAGGAAAAGTGAAGGATGAAAGGATATGAGTGATGATCGAGCAGACTGTTGTGGCTTAGTTTTTTACTGCTGCATGATGGCGGAGAGATTACCAGAAAAAACACGAGTGAATAAGTGGGTCTCATCGATTAGCAAACATGCAAAGAGAGGGGGCGAGGAAGAGGAGGAATAGGAGGAGTGATAGGGAAAGGAGGAGGAGGAGGTGCAACAGCAGGTCAAGGAGGAGGTGCAGCAGCAGGTCAAGGAGGTGGTGCAACAGCAGGTCAAGGAGGAGGTGAAACAGCAGGTCAAGGAGGAGGTGAAACAGCAGGTCAAGGAGGTGGTGCAACAGCAGGTCAAGGAGGAGGTGAAACAGCAGGTCAAGGAGGAGGTGAAACAGCAGGTCAAGGAGGTGGTGCAACAGCAGGTCAAGGAGGAGGTCAACAGCAGGTCAAGGAGGAGGTGCAACAGCAGGTCAAGGAGGAGGTCAACAGCAGGTCAAGGAGGAGGTGCAACAGCAGGTCAAGGAGGAGGTGCAGCAGCAGGTCAAGGAGGAGGTGCAGCAGCAGGTCAAGGAGGAGGTGCAGCAGCAGGTCAAGGAGGAGGTGCAGCAGCAGGTCAAGGAGGAGGTGCAGCAGCAGGTCAAGGAGGAGGTGCAGCAGCAGGTCAAGGAGGAGGTGCAGCAGCAGGTCAAGGAGGAGGTGCAACAGCAGGTCAAGGAGAAGCTGAGGGACACGTCGTGAATATTTTCAAGAGACAAATAATTCGTATTATTTTGTGGTTAGTGGAGGGAAAGAAAATTAAAATCACATGAGAAATGGTAATATTAGTTTTTATAGAGTTTTGAGTAGAGGAGAGATATATTTCATGAGAGCAAGCTAGCTCTCTCTCTCTCTCTCTTCCTCCCGCACAACACACACACACACACACACACACACACACACACACCTCGTGTGACTAATTTTAGTTCCGCAAGTGGAACTATTACAACCCAGGAAGTCAATGGCCTGTTATCCTGGTTGTAAAGGCAGCAAAATAAACACACAAGAAAAGCTTTGACTTGTATTATCCTTCACCAAGTATAAACAGCAGTATGTTCACTACATACACTATGTCCAGCAATAGTAGTGCACGCCACTGTTATCAAGGCAGAATTTGAAGCCAATAGAATGCAGACCACCGTGCTTCAACCAGCTCTCGAATGGAAGTGACGAGGGTAGAAACGTGCGTGGTAACCACGACATCTGTACAATTGCCAGATCCACATTATGATTGGTTGAACCTAGACACTGATCTAACGAAGGGGCCCCGATAGTACGACCCTTGGTTTCTGGGTCGTTGGTTAGAAAGGTAGCCTTTTAATGAGGGTGTGTACAAGAGGTGAATAAAGGTTATGCACTCTTTGCATGTCACGGGAACTAATAAATTTTATCTGTGTAAATAAAACAGTGTCATAAGAGAAAGCGATAAAGGTAATAGGTTGGTAGACAGCAACCACCCAGGGAGGTACTACCGTCCTGTGGTAGTAGTTTGGTAGACAACAACCACCCAGGGAGGTACTACCGTCCTGTGGTAGTAGGTTGGCAGACAACAACCACCCAGAGAGGTACCACCGTCCTGTGGTAGTAGGCTGGCAGACAACAACCACCCAGGGAGGTACTACCGTCCTGTGGTAGTAGGTTGGTAGACAGCAACCTCCCAGGGAGGTACTACCGTCCTGTAGTAGTAGGTTGGTAGACAACCACCCAGGGAGGTACTACCGTCCTGTAATAGTAGGTTGGAAGACAGCAACCACCCAGGGAGGTACCACAGTCCTGTGGTAGTAGGATGGTAGACAGCAACCACCAAGGGAGGTATTACACTCCTGTGTTATTAGGTTGGTAGACAACCACCCAGGGAGGTACTACCGTCCTGTGATAGTAGGTTGGTAGACAGCAACCACCCAGGAAGGTACTACCGTCCTGTGGTAGTAGGTTGGTAGACAACCACACTGGGAGGTACTACTGAACTGTGGTAGTAGGCTGGTAGACAGCAACCACCCAGGGAGGTACTACCGTCCTGTGATGGTTGGTAGACAGCAACCACCCGGGGAGGTATTACCGTCCTGTGGTAGTACGTTGGTAGACAACCACCCAGGGAGGTACTACCGTCCTGTGGTAGTAGATTGGTGGACAGCGACCACCCAGGGAGGTACTACCATCCTATGGTAGTAGGTTGGTAGACAGCAACCACCCAGGCAGGAACTACCGTCCTGTGGCAGTAGGCTGGAAGAGAGCAACCACCCAGGGAGGTACTACCGTCTGGTATTAGTAGGTTGGTAGACAGTAACCACCTAGGGAGGTACTATAGTCCTGAGGTAGTAGATTGGTAGACAGCAACCACCCTGGGAGCTACTACCGTCCTGTGGTAGCAGGTTGGTAGACAGCAATCACCCAGGGAGGTACTACCGTCCTGTGGTAGTAGGTTGGTAGACAGAAACCACCCAGGGAGGTACGACAGTCCTGTAGTAGTAGGTTGGTAGAAAGTAACCACAAAGGAAGGTACTACACGTCCTGTGGTAGTAGGTTGGTAGACAACCACCCAGGGAGGTAATACCGTTTGGTATTAGTAGGTTGGTAGACAGTAACCACCCAGGGAGGTACTACCGTCCAGTGGTAGTAGGTTGGTAGACAACCACCCAGGGAGGTACTATCGTCCTGTGGTAGTAGGTTGGTAGACAGCAGCCTCCCAGGGAGGTACTACCGTTCTGTGGTAGAAGTTTGGTAGACAACCACCCAGGGAGGTACTATCGTCCTGTAATAGTAGGTTGGTAGACAGCAACCACCCATGGAGGTACTACCGTCGTGTGGTAGCAGGTTGTTGGACATCAACCACCCAGGGAGATACTACCGTCCTGTGGTAGTAGGTTGGTAGACAGCAACCACCCAGGGAGGTACTACCGTCCTGTGATAGTAGGTTGGTAGACAACCACCCAAGGAGGTACTACCGTACTGTGGTAGTAGGCTGGTCGACAGCAACCACCAAGGGAGGTACTACCGTCCTGCGATGGTTGGTACACAGCAACCACCCGGGGAGGTACTACCGTCCTGTGGGAGTTCGTTGGTACACAACCACCCAGGGAGGTACTACCGTCCTGTGGTAGTAGATTGGTAGACAGCAACCACCCAGGGTGGTACTACCGTCCTGTGGCAGAAGGTTGGTAGATAACCGCCCAGGGAGGTACTAAAGTCCTGTGGTAGTAGGTTGGTAGACAGCAACCACCAATGGAGGTACTACAGTCCTGTGGTAATAGGTTGGTAGACAGTAACCATCCAGGAAGGTACTACACGTCCTGTGGTAGTAGGTTGGTGGACAGCAACCACCCAGGAAGGTACTACCATCCTGTGGTAGTAGGTTGGTAGACAGCAACCACACAGGCGGGTACTACAGTGCTGTGTTAGTAGGTTTGTAGACAGTAACCACCCAGGAAAGGACTACCATCCAGTGGTAGTAGGTGGGTAGACAGCAACCACCAAGAGAGGCACTACCGTTCTGTGGTAACAGGTTTGTGGAGAGCAACCACCCAGGGAGGTACTACCGTCCTGTGGAAGTTGGTTGGTAGACAGCAACCATCCAGGAAGGTACTACAGTCCTGTGTTATTACGTTGGCAGACAGCAGCCACCCAGGAAGGTACTACAGTCCTGTGGTAGTAGGTTGGTAGACAGCAACCACCCATGGAGGTAATACAGTACTGTGGTAGCAGGTTGGTAGACAGCAACCACCCAGGGAGGTACTACCGTCCTGTGGTAGTAGGTTGGTAGACAGCAACCACCCAGGGAGGTACTACCGTCCTGTGGTAGTAGGTTGGTAGACAACCACCCAAGGAGGTACTACCGTACTGTGGTAGTAGGCTGGTCGACAGCAACCACCCAGGGAGGTACTACCGTCCTGTAGGAGTACGTTGGTAGACAACCACCCAGGGAGGTACTACCGTCCTGTGGTAGTAGATTGGTAGACAGCAACCACCCAGGGTGGTACTACCGTCCTGTGGCAGAAGGTTGGTAGACAACAACCGCCCAGGGAGGTACTAAAGTCCTGTGGTAGTAGGTTGGTAGACAGCAACCACCAAGGGAGGTACTACAGTCCTGTGGTAATAGGTTGGTAGACAGTAACCACCCAATAAGGTACTACACGTCCTGTGGTAGTAGGTTGGTGGACAGCAATCACCCAGGAAGGTACTACCATCCTGTGGTAGTAGGTTGGTAGACAGCAACCACACAGGCGGGTACTACCGTCCTGTGGCAGTAGGTTGGTAGACAGCAACCACCCACGGAGGTACTACCGTCCTGTGTTAGGTTTGTAGACAGTAACCACCCAGGAAAGGACTACCATCCTGTGGTAGTAGGTTGGTAGACAGCAACCACCAAGAGAGGCACTACCGTTCTGTGGTAACAGGTTTTTGGAGAGCAACCACCCAGGGAGGTACTACCGTTCTGTGGTAGAACGTTGGCAGACAGCAGCCACCCAGGAAAGTACTACAGTCCTGTGGTAGTAGGTTGGAAGAGTGTAACCACCCATGGAGATACTACAGTCCTGTGGTAGTAGGTTGGTAGACAGCAACCACCCAGAGAGGCACTACCGTTCTGTGGTAACAGGTTGGTAGAGAACAACCACCCAGGGAGGTACTACCGTCCTGTGGTAGTAGGTTGGAAGACAGCAACCACCCAGGAATGTACTACAGTCCTGTGGTAGTAGGTTGGAAGACAGCAACAACCCAGGGGGGTACTACCGTCCTGTGGTAGTAGGTTGGTAGACAACCATCCAGGGAGGTACTACCGTCCTGTGGTAGTAGGTTGGTAGACAGCAACCACCCAGGGAGGTACTACCGTCCTGTGGTAGTAGGTTGGTAGACAGCAACCACCCAGGGAGGTACTACCGTCCTGTGGTAGTAGGTTGGCAGACAACAACCACCCAGGGAGGTACTACCGTCCTGTGGTAGTAGGCTGGCAGACAACAACCACTTATGGAGGTACTACCGTCCTGTGGTAGTAGGTTGGTAGACAGCAACCTCCCAGGGAGGTACTACCGTCCTGTAGTAGTAGGTTGGTAGACAACCACCCAGGGAGGTACTACCGTCCTGTAATAGTAGGTTGGAAGACAGCAACCACCCAGGGAGGTACTACAGTCCTGTGGTAGTAGGTTGGTAGACAGCAACCACCCAGAGAGGCACTACCGTTCTGTGGTAACAGGTTGGTAGAGAGCAACCACCCAGGGAGGTACTACCGTCCTGTGGTAGTAGGTTGGAAGACAGCAACCACCCAGGGAGGTACTACAGTCCTGTTGTAGTAGGTTGGCAGACAGCAACCACCCAGGGAGGTACTACCGTCCTGTGGTAGTAGGTTGGAAGACAGCAACCACAAAGGGAGGTACTACCGTCCTGTGGTAGTAGGTTGGTAGACAGCAACCACAAAGGGAGGTACTACCGTCCTGTGGTAGTAGGTTGGTAGACAGCAACCACTCAGGGAGGTACTATCATCCTATTGTAGTAGGATGGAAGACAGGAACCACCCAGGGTGGTACTAACGTCCTGTGGTAGTAGGTTGGTAGATAGCAACCAGGGGGGTGCTACCGTCCTGTGGTAGATTTGTAGACAGTAACCATCCAGGAAAGTACTACCGTCCTGTGGTAGATTGGTAGACAGCAACCACCCAGAGGCACTACTGTTCTGTCGTAGTATGTTGGTAGAGAGTAACCACCCAGGGAGGTACTACCGTCCTGTGATAGCAGGTTGATAGACAGCAACCACCCATGGAAGTACTACCGTCCTGTGGTAGTAGGTTGGTAGACAGCAACCACCCAGGGAGGTACTGTCCTGTGAAAGTAGGTTGGAAGACAGCAACCATTCAGGGAGGTACTACCATCCTGTGGTAGTAGGTTGGTAGACAGCAACCACCCAGGGAGGTACTACCGTCCTGTGGTAGTAGGTTGGTAGACAACAACCACCCAGGGAGGTACTACCATCCTGTGGTAGTAGGTTGGTAGACAGCAACCACCCAGGGAGGTACTACCATCCTGTGGTAGTAGGTTGGTAGACAACAACCACCCAGGGAGGTACTACTATCCTGTGGTAGTAGGTTGGTAGACAACAACCACCCAGGTAGGTACTACCATCATGTGGTAGTAGGTTGCAAGACAGCTACCACCCAGGGAGGTACTACCGTCCTGTTTTAGTAGGTTGGTAGACAGCAGCCACCCAGGGAGGTACTACCGTCCTGTGGGAGTTCGTTGGTACACAACCACCCAGGGAGGTACTACCGTCCTGTGGTAGTAGATTGGTAGACAGCAACCACCCAGGGTGGTACTACCGTCCTGTGGCAGAAGGTTGGTAGATAACAACCGCCCAGGGAGGTACTAAAGTCCTGTGGTAGTAGGTTGGTAGACAGCAACCACCAATGGAGGTACTACAGTCCTGTGGTAATAGGTTGGTAGACAGTAACCATCCAGGAAGGTACTACACGTCCTGTGGTAGTAGGTTTGTAGACAGTAACCACCCAGGAAAGGACTACCATCCAGTGGTAGTAGGTGGGTAGACAGCAACCACCAAGAGAGGCACTACCGTTCTGTGGTAACAGGTTTGTGGAGAGCAACCACCCAGGGAGGTACTACCGTCCTGTGGTAGTAGGTTGGTAGACAGCAACCATCCAGGGAGGTAATACAGTTCTGTGGTAGTACGTTGGCAGACAGCAGCCACCCAGGAAAGTACTACAGTCCTGTGGTAGTAGGTTGGAATAGTGTAACCACCCATGGAGATACTACAGTCCTGTGGTAGTAGGTTGGTAGACAGCAACCACCCAGAGAGGCACTACCGTTCTGTGGTAACAGGTTGGTAGAGAACAACCACCCAGGGAGGTACTACCGTCCTGTGGTAGTAGGTTGGAAGACAGCAACCACCCAGGGAGGTACTACAGTCCTGTGGTAGTAGGTTGGCAGAGAGCAGCCACCCAGGAAGGTACTACAGTCCTGTGGTAGTAGGTTGGAAGACAGCAACAACCCAGGGGGGTACTACCGTCCTGTGGTAGTAGGTTGGTAGACAACCATCCAGGGAGGTACTACCGTCCTGTGGTAGTAGGTTGGTAGACAGCAACCACCCAGGGAGGTACTACCGTCCTGTGGTAGTAGGTTGGCAGACAACAACAACCCAGGGAGGTACTACCGTCCTGTGGTAGTAGGCTGGCAGACAACAACCACTTATGGAGGTACTACCGTCCTGTGGTAGTAGGTTGGTAGACAGCAACCTCCCAGGGAGGTACTACCGTCCTGTAGTAGTAGGTTGGTAGACAACCACCCAGGGAGGTACTACCGTCCTGTAATAGTAGGTTGGAAGACGGCAACCACCCAGGGAGGTACTACAGTCCTGTGGTAGTAGGTTGGTAGACAGCAACCACCCAGAGAGGCACTACCGTCCTGTAATAGTAGGTTGGAAGACAGCAACCACCCAGGGAGGTGCTACCGTCCTGTGGTAGCAGGTTGGTAGACAGCAACCACCTATGGAAGCACTACCGTCCTGTGGTAGTAGGTTGGTAGACAGTAACCACCCAGGGAGGTACTGTCCTGTGAAAGTAGGTTGGTAGACAGCAACCACCCAGGGAGGTACTACCGTCCTGTGGTAGTAGGTTGGCAGACAGAAACCACCCAGGGAGGAACTACCGTCCTGTGGCAGTAGGTTGGTAGACAGAAACCACCCAGGGAGGTTCTACCGTCCTGTGGTAGTAGGTTAGTAGACAGCAACAAGGGAGGTACTACCGTCCTGTGGTAGTTGGTTGGTAATCAGCAAGCACCCAGGGAGATACTACCGTCCTGTGGAAGTAGGTTGGCAGACAGCAACCACCTAGGTAGGTACTACATCCCTCTGCTAGTAGGTTGGCAGACAGCAACCACCCAGGGAGGTACTACCGTCCTGTGGTAGTAGGTTGGTAGTCAGCAACCACCCAGAGAGGCACTACCGTTCTGTGGTAGTAGTTTGGTAGACAGCAAGCACCCATGGAGATACTACCGTCCTGTGGTAGTAGGTTGGTATACAGCAACCACCCAGGGAGGAACTACCGTCCTGTGGTAGTAGGTTGGTAGACAGCAACCACCCAGGGAGATACTACCGTCCTGTGGTAGTAGGTTGGTATACAGCAACCACCCAGGGAGGTACTACCGTCCTGTGGTACTAGGTTGGTAGACAACCACCCATGGAGATACTACCGTCCTGTGGTAGTAGGTTGGTAGACAGCAACCACCCAGGGAGGTACTACAGTCCTGTGGTAGTAGGTTGGCAGACAGCAGACACCCTGGAAGGTACTAAAGTCCTGTGGTAGTAGGTTGGTAGACAACCACCCAGGGAGGTACTAACGTACTGTGGTAGTAGGCTGGTCGACAGCAAGCACCCAGGGAGGTACTACCGTCCTGTGATGGTTGGTAGACAGCGGCCACCCAGGGAGGTACTACCGTCCTGTGGTAGTACGTTGGTAGACAACCACCCAGGGAGGTACTACCGTCCTGTGGTAGTAGGTTGGTAGACAGCAACCAAACCACCCAGGGAGGTACTACCGTCCTGTGGTAGTAGGTTGGTAGACAGCAACCAACAAGGGAGGTACTACAGTCCTGTGGTAGTAGGTTGGTAGACAGTAACCACCCAGGAAGGTACTACACGTCCTGTGGTAGAAGGTTGGTAGACAGCAACCACCCAGGGAGGTACTACCATCCTGTGGTAGTAGGTTGGTAGACTGCAACCACCCAGGCCGGTACTACCGTCCTGTGGCAGTAGGTTGGTAGACAACCACCCAGGGAGGTACTACCGTCCTGTGGTAGTACGTTGGTAGACAACCACCCAGGGAGGTACTACCGTCCTGTGGTAGTAGTTGGTTAGACAGCAACTACCCATGGAGATACTACCGTCCTGTGGTAGTAGGGGTACAACAGTCCTGTGTTAGTAGGTTTCTAGACAGTAACCACCCAGGAAAGTACTACCGTCTTGTGGTAGTAGGTTGGCAGACAGCAGACACCCAGGAAGGTACTACCGTCCTGTGGTAGTATGTTGATAGAGAACAACCACCCAGGGAGGTGCTACCGTCCTGTGGTAGCAGGTTGGTAGAGAGCAACCACCTATGGAAGCACTACCGTCCTGTGGTAGTAGGGTGGTAGACAGTAACCACCCAGGGAGGTACTGTCCTGTGAAAGTAGGTTGGTAGACAGCAACCACCCAGGGAGGTACTACCGTCCTGTGGTAGTAGGTTGGCAGACAGAAACCACCCAAGGAGGAACTACCGTCCTGTGGCAGTAGGTTGGTAGACAGAAACCACACACGGAGGTTCTACCGTCCTGTGGTAGTAGGTTGGTAGACAGCAACCAGGGAGGTACTACCGTCCTGTGGTAGTTGGTTGGTAATCAGCAAGCACCCAGGGAGATACTACCGTCCTGTGGAAGTAGGTTGGCAGACAGCAACCACCTAGGTAGGTACTACATCGCTCTGGTAGTAGGTTGGCAGACAGCAACCACCCAGGGAGGTACTACCGTCCTGTGGTAGTAGGTTGGTAGACAGCAACCACCCAGGGAGGTACTACCGTCCTGTGGTAGTAGGTTGGTAGTCAGCAACCACCCAGAGAGGCACTACCGTTCTGTGGTAGTAGTTTGGTAGACAGCAACCACCCATGGAGATACTACCGTCCTGTGGTAGTAGGCTGGTATGCAGCAACCACCCAGGGAGGAACTACCGTCCTGTGGTAGTAGGTTGGTAGACAGCAACCACCCAGGGAGGAACTACCGTCCTGTGGTAGTAGGTTGGTATACAGCAACCACCCAGGGAGGTACTACCGTCCTGTGGTAGTAGGTTGGTAGACAGCAACCACCCAGGGAGGTACTACCGTCCTGTGGTACTAGGTTGGTAGACAACCACCCATGGAGATACTACCGTCTTGTGGTAGTAGGTTGGCAGACAGCAACCACCCAGGGAGGTACTACAGTCCTGTGGTAGTAGGTTGGCAGACAGCAGACACCCTGGAAGGTACTACCGTCCTGTGGTAGTAGGTTGGTAGACAACCACCCAGGGAGGTACTACCGTACTGTGGTAGTAGGCTGGTCGACAGCAACCATCCAGGGAGGTACTACCGTCCTGTGATGGTTGGTAGACAGCGGCCACCCGGGGAGGTACTACCGTCCTGTGGTAGTACGTTGGTAGACAACCACCCAGGGAGGTACTACCGTCCTGTGGTAGTAGGTTGGTAGACAGCAACCAAACCACCAGGGAGGTACTACCGTCCTGTGGTAGTAGGTTGGTAGACAGCAACCAACAAGGGAGGTACTACAGTCCTGTGGTAGTAGGTTGGTAGACAGTAACCACCCAGGAAGGTACTACACGTCCTGTGGTAGAAGGTTCGTAGACAGCAACCACCCAGGGAGGTACTACCATCCTGTGGTAGTAGGTTGGTAGACAGCAACCACCCAGGCCGGTATTACCGTCCTGTGGCAGTAGGTTGGTAGACAACAACCCAGGGAGGTACTACCGTCCTGTGGTAGTACGTTGGTAGACAACCACCCAAGGAGGTACTACCGTCCTGTGGTAGTAGGTTGGTAGACAGCAACCACCCATGGAGATACTACCGTCCTGTGGTAGTAGGTTGGTATACAGCAACCACCCAGGGAGGTACTACAGTCCTGTGGTAGTAGGTTGGTAGACAGCAACAACCCAGGGAGGTACTACCGTCCTGTGGTACTAGGTTGGTAGACAACCACCCAGGGAGGTACTGCCGAACTGTGGTAGTAGGCTGGTCGACAGCAACCAACCAGGGAGGTACTACCGTCCTGTGATGGTTGGCAGACAGCAGCCACCCGGGGAGATACTACCGTCCTGTGGTAGTACGTTGGTAGACAACCACCCAGGGAGGTACTACCGTCCTGTGGTAGTAGATTTTGTAGACAGCAACCACCCAGGGAGGTACTACACGTCCTGTGGTAGTAGGTTGGTAGACAGCAACCACCCAGGGAGGTACTACAATCCTGTGGTAATAGGTTGGTAGACAGCAACCACCCAGGCAGGTACTACCGTCCTGTGGCAGTAGGTTGGAAGACAGCAACCACCCATGGAAGTACTACAGTCCTGTGGTAGTAAGTTGGTAGACAGCAACCACCCAGGGAGGTACTACCGTCCTGTGTTAGTAGGTTTGTAGACAGTAACCACCCAGGAAAGGACTACCATCCTGTGGTAGTAGGTTGGTAGACAGCAACCCCCCAGAGAGGCACTACCGTTCTGTGGTAACAGGTTTGTGGAGAGCAACCACTCAGGGAGATACTACCGTCCTGTAGTAGTTGGTTGGTAGACAGCAACCATCCAGGAAGGTACTACAGTCCTGTGTTATTACGTTGGCAGACAGCAGCCACCCAGGAAGGTACTACAGTCCTGCGGTAGTAGGTTGGTAGACAGCAACCACCCAGAGAGGCACTACAGTTCTGTGGCAACAGGTTGGTAGAGAGCAACCACCCAAGGAGGTACTACCGTCCTGTGGTAGTAGGTTGATAGACAGCAACCACCCAGGGAGGTACTACAGTCCTGTGGTAGTAGGTTGGCAGACAGCAGCCACCCAGGAAGATACTACAGTCCTGTGGTAGTAGGTTGGAAGACAGCAACCACCCAGGGGGGTACTACCGTCCTGTGGTAGTAGGTTGGTAGACAGCAACCACAAAGGGAGGTTCTACCGTCCTGTGGTAGTAGGTTGGTAGACAGCAACCACCCAGGGAGGTACTACCATCCTGTGGTAGTAGGTTTGCAGAGAGCAACCACCCAGAGAGGTACTACCGTCTTGTGGTAATAGGTTGGTAGACAGCAACCACTCAGGGAGGTACTATCATCCTATTGTAGTAGGATGGTAGACAGCAACCACCCAGGGAGGTACTACCGTCCTGTGGTAGCAGGTTGATAGACAGCAACCACCCATGGAAGTACTACCGTCCTGTGGTAGTAGGTTGGAAGACAGCAACCACCCAGGGAGGTACTACCGTCCTGTTTTAGTAGGTTGGTAGACAGCAACCACCCAGGGAGGTACTACCGTCCTGTGGTAGTATGTTGGTAGACAGCAACCACCCAGGGAGGTACTACCATCCTGTGGTAATAGGTTGGTAGACAACATCCACACATGGAGGTACTACCGTCCTGTGGTAGTAGGTTGGCAGACAGCAACCACCTAGGGAGGCACTACAGCCCGGTGGTAGTAGGTTGGTAGACGGCAACCACCCAGTGAGGTACTACCGTCCTGTGGTACTAGGTTGGTAGACAGCAATTACCCAGGGAGGTACTACCCTCCTATGGTAGTAGGATGGTAGACAGCAACCACCCAGGGAGGTACTACCGTCTGGCATTATTAGGTTGGTAGACAGTAACCACCCAGGAAAGTACTACCGTCCTGTAGTAGGTTAGTAGACAGCAACCACCTAGGGAGATACTACCGTCCTGTGGTAGTAGGTTGGTAGACAAAAACCGCCCAGGGAGGTACTACCGTCCTGTGGTGGTAGGTTGGTAGACAGCAACCACCCGGGGAGGTACTACCATCCTGTGGTAGTAGGTTGGTAGACAGCAACCACCCAGGGAGGTACTACAGTCCTGTGGTAGTAGGTTGGTAGACAGCAACCACCCAGTAAGGTACTACCATCCTGTGGTAGTAGGTTGGTAGACAACCACCCAGGGAGGTACTACCGTACTAACGTTTCGGTTCTGTTAACCGTTCATCTACGAGGTACTACCGTACTGTGGTAGTAGGTTGGTAGACAGCAACCACCCAGGGAGGTACTACCATCCGGTGATAGTTTGTTGGTAGACAGCAACCACCCAGGGAGGTACTACCGTCCTGTGGAAGTACGTTCGTAGACAGCAACCACCCAGGGAGGTACTACAGTCCTGTGGTAGTAGGTTGATAGACAGCAACCACCCAGGGAGGTACTACAATCCTGTGGTAGTAGGTTGGTAGAGAGCAACCACCCAGGGAGGTACTACAGTCCTGTGGTAGTAGGTTGGTAGACAGCAACCACCCAGGGAGGTACTACCGACCTGTGGTAATAGATTCGTCGACAGCAACCACCCAGGGAGGTACTACCGTCCTGTGGTAGTAGGTTGGTAGACAATAACCACCCAGGGAGGTACTACCGTCCTGTGGTAGTAGGCTGGTAGACAGCAACCACCAATGGATGTACTACCATCCTGTGGCTGTAGGTTGGTAGACAGCAACCACCCAGGGAGGTACTACCGTCCTGTGTTAGTAGGTTTGTAGACAGTAACCACCCAGGAAAGTACTACAGTCCTGTGGTAGTAGGTTGGTAGACAGCAACCACCCGGGGAGGTACTACCGTCCTGTGGTAGTAGGCTGGTAGACAGCAACCACCCAGGGATGTACTACCGTCCTGTGGTAGGAAGTTGGTAGACAGCAACCACCCGGGGAGGTAATACCATGCTGTGTTAGTAGGTTGGTAGAGAGCAACCACCCTTGGAGGTACTACCGTCCTGTGGTAGTAGGTTGGTAGACAGCAACCACCCAGGGAGGTACTACCATCCTGTGGCACTATGTTGGTAGAGAACAACCACCCAGGGAGGTGCTACCGTCCTGTGGTAGCAGGTTGGTAGACAGCAACCACCTATGGAAGCACTACCGTCCTGTGGTAGTAGGTTGGTAGACAGTAACCACCCAGGGAGGTACTGTCCTGTAAAAGTAGGTTCGTAGACAGCAACCACCCAGGGAGGTACTACCGTCCTGTGGTAGTAGGTAGGCAGACAGCAACCACCTAGGTAGGTACTACATCCCTCTGGTAGTAGGTTGGTAGACAGCAACCACCCTGGGAGGTACTACCCTCCTGTGGTAGTAGGTTATTAGATAGCAACCACCCAGAGAGGCACTACCGTTCTGTGGAAGTAGGTTGGTAGACAGCAACCACCCATGGAGATACTACCGTCCTGTGGTAGTAGGTTGGTAGACAGCAACCACCCTGGGAGGTACTACCGTCCTGTGGTAGTAGGTTGGTATACAGCAACCACCCAGGGAGGTACTACCGTCCTGTGGTAGTAGATTGGTGGACAGCAATTACCCAGGGAGGTACTACCGTCCTGTGGTAGTAGGTTGGTAGACAGCAACCACCCAGGGCGGTACTACAATCCTGTGGAAGTAGGTTGGTAGACAGCAACCACCCAGTTAGTATTACCGTACTGTGGCAGTAGGTTGGTAGAAAGCAACCACCCAGGGAGGTACTACCGTCCTGTGGTAATAGATTCATAGACAGCAACCACCCAGGGAGGTACAACTGTCCTGTGGTAGTAGGTTGGTAGACAGCTACCACCCAGGGAGGTACTACAGTCCTGTGGTAGTAGGTTGATAGACAGCAACCACCCAGGGAGGTACTCCCGTCCTGTGGTAATAGATTCATAGACAGCTACCACCGAGGGAGGTACTACAGTCCTGTGTTAGGTTTGTAGACAGCAACCACCCAGGGAGGTACTACCGTACTGTGTTAGTAGGTTTGTAGTCAGTAACCACCCAGGAAAGTACTACCGTCCTGTAGTAGTAGGTTGGTATACAGCAACCACCCAGGGAGGTACTACAGTCCTGTGGAAATACGTTGGTAGACAGCAACCACCCAGGGAGGTACTACAGTCCTGTGGTAGTAGGTTGGTAGACAGCAACAACCCAGGGAGGTACTGCAGTCCTGTGGTAGTAGGTTGGTAGACAGCAACCACCCAGGGAGGTACCACAGTCCTGTGGTAGTAGGTTGCTAGACAGCAACCACCCAGGGAGGTACTACCGTACTGTGGTAGTAGGTTGGTAGACAGCAACCACCCAGGGAGGTACTACCGTCCTGTGATGGTTGGTAGACAGCAACCACGCAAGGAGGTACTACAGTCCGGTGGTAGTAAGTTGGTAGACAGCAACCACCCAGGGAGGTACTACAGTCCTGTGGAAGTAGGTTGGTAGACAGCAACCACCCAGGGTGGTACTAGTCCTGTGGTAGTAGGTTGGTAGACAGCAACCACTTAGAGAGGTACTAAAGTCATGTGGTAGTAGGTTGGCAGACAGCAGACACCCAGGAAGGTACTACCATCCCGTGGTAGTAGGTTGGTAAACAGCAACCAGGGAGGTACTACCGTCCTGTGGTAGTAGGTTGGTATACAGCAACCACCCAGGGAGGTACTACCGTCCTGTGGTAAGTAGGTTGGTATACAGCAACCACCCAGGGAGGTACTACCGTCCTGTGGTAGTAGGTTGGTAGACAGCAACCACCCAGGGAGGTACTACCGTCCGGGGAAATAGGTTGGTAGACAGCAACCCCCCAGGGAGGTACAAACCGTCCTTTGGTATGGGTTTGGGTTAAAACAGAAACCCAAACCCAGGGAATACCCCCCCCCCTGGGATAGGTTGGTATACAGAAAACCACCCAGGGAGGTATTTACCTTCCTGGGTAGAGGTTGGTTTTACACAACCCCCCAAAGGAAAATACACCGCCTGTGGTAGTACTTTTGTAACAGAAAACCCCCCCCAAACGGAGGAATTTACCGCCCTTTGTAGTAGTGGGTTTGGGAAGACAGCAACCGGGGAGGTAACTACCGTCCTGGGTAGTAGGGGGGTTTAACCCAGAAAACCACCCAGGGAGGCACCCGTCCTGTGGTATTTGGGTTGGAGACCGCAACCAGGGAGGTACTCCCGTTCTGTGGTAGTTGGTTTGTAACAGTGACCACCCCGGGGGGGTTACTACCGTCCTGGTTGTGGGTTTGGGGCAGACAGCAACCACCTAGGAAAGGTTTACTCCCCGCCCCTGTGGAAGTAGGGGAAAACAGCAACCCCCGGGGGTAGGTTACTACCGCCCGTGGGGGTAGTTTTTTGGGCAGACAGAAACCCCACCTATGTAGGTACAACATCCCAGGTATTTAGGTTGTAGACAGAAACCCCACCCGGGGAGGTACCCCCCGTCCTGGGGTAGTAGGTTGGTAGGCAGCAAAAACCCGTGAGGCACTACCGTTCGTGGTAATGGGTTGGTAAACAGCAACCCACAGGGAGATACTACCGCCTTTGGAAGTGGGTTGGTATAAGAAAACCACCCAGGGGGGGACTCCCGGGGTCCTGTGGTATGGGTTTTTGGTAGACAAAACCCCCCCGGGGAGGTACTACCATGCTGTTTTAAGTGGGTTTTGGTTTAAAACACCCCCCCCACCCGGGGAAAGGTACAAACCGCCTGGGGTAGGGGTTTTGGTAGACACCCAACCCCCTGGGGGTTACTACCCGTCCAGGGTAGTAGGTTAGCAGACACAACCCCCAAGGAAGGTCCCTACCCATCCGTGGTAGTAGGGTTGGGTAGCCCAGAAACCAGGGAGGAAATTACTGTCCCGGGGTAGTGGGTTGGTAGACAGCAACCACCCGGGGGGTTACAAACCGTCCTGAAGTGGGCAGGTTGGTAAAAGCAACCCCCCAAGGGAGGTCCCTCCTCCTGTGGAAGTAGGTTGGTTACAGCAACCACCCAGGGATGTACTACCATCCTGTGGTAAGGTTGGTAGACAGCAACCACCCAGGGAGGTACTACCGTCCTGTGGTGTAGGTTAGTAGACAGCAACCACGCAGGAGGTACTACCACCCTGTGGAAATAGGTTGGTAGCAACAAACCACCCAGGGAGGTACTACCATCCTGTGGTATAGGTTTGTAGACAGCAACCACCCAGGGAGTACTACCGTCCTGTGGTAGTAGGTTGGTAGACAGCAACCACCGAGGGAGGTACTACCATCCTGTGGTAGTGGGTTTTGTAGAACAACCACCCCAGGAGGTACTACCATCCTGTGGTATAGGTTGGTAACAGCAACCACCCAGGGAGGTACAAACCGTCCTATGGTAGTAGGTTGGTAGATAGCAACCACCCAGGGAGTACTACCGTCCTGGGGTAGTAGTGTTGGTAAAACAACCACCCAGGGAGGTACTACCGTCCTGTGGTAATAGGTTGGTAGACAGCAACCACCCAGGGAGAACTACCGCTTGTGGTAGTAGGTTGGTAGACAGCAACCACCCAGGGAGGTACTACCGTCCTGTGGTAGAAGGTTGGTAGACAACAACCACCCAGGGAGGTACTACCCTCCTGCCAAGTGAGTGTGAAACGAGAACCTGTAATTGTTTTACATGATGGTAGGATTGCTGGTGTCTTTTTTCTGTCTCATAGACATGCAAGATTTCAGGTACGTCTTGCTACTTCTACTTACACTTAGGTCACACTA
>NC_069457.1:12549345-12589004 GCF_026875155.1 Cherax quadricarinatus
ATATTGGCCTTGTACATAACAGTAAGGCCACCCACATCTCACATGTGTTGAAGGCTCTGCTGAAATGACAGGCCTATCCAGGCGAGAGATGAGACGTCTTAGTCTGTTCTCTACTCTGTCAAGCAGTCGCAGATGAGACGGAGGGGGGGGGGGGCAGGCAAACCAAGAAAGTGGAGCATACTCAAGGTGTGAGCGTACTTGTGCCTCATACAGAATCTTCCAACCCCTACTGTCAAGCAGATGCGAGATACGGCGAAGTGCTGTAAGCTTCCTGGCTGCCTTGTTTGCAAGATTTACAACGCTGTTCTTCATGGTCAGTTTGGAGTCAAATTTCACCCCAAGGATATCAACTTCTTCTCCAGGTGCCAACACCCTCCCATTCATCCTTACTACTGCACCAGCATTACCATCATCATTTGCGTTTTCTCAGGTGCAAATGTTACTTGCCATCTATTTTCCCAAGCTGATATAGCTATTAGCTGGTGATTGATGTAGCTTAGAGCAGCTGGCATTTATTTTCGTGATTAAGTGAATGTCAGCGTACAGTCGTCTGCATATGCTTGAGATTCTGGGATGAGATGAAGGTCATTGAAGAAGAAATTCCATAACAATGGTCCCAGCACGCTTCCTTGTGGAGCACTTGTCCTAGTAGGATGTCTTGCTCATTCCGTTCCATTGAGAACTACACTTAGAGATCTACCATGAAGGTAATCACTGAGGAGACAGTGTAGAGCCTGCAATTCCCAGTGCTTGAAGTTTTGCTAAGAGGCCCTGGTGCCACACCCGGTCGAAAGCACCAGCAATGTCCAGTGCTACCACACAGCTGACTTTGGGTCCATCCAGTGACTGGTGCCACTTAGTGGAGAGGTTTAACAACAGATCAGCAGCAAAATAACCTTTCCTGAAGCCATATTGACGATCACAAAGTAGTGAGTGATAGTCAAAAACTCTGTCATTTGTCTTGAGATTATTGTCTCAAGGATCTTACCAGTGATTGACAGGAGTGACACTGGTATGTAGTTGCTGATTTCTGCTCTGCTCTTCTTTTTGTGAACAGGGACTGCATTTGCCTCTTTCCACAGAGAGGGCCATTTACACTGTACTAGGCAGTGCTGAAAGATGCGAGTTAGAGGTGCTGCTAGCTGGTCTGCACATCTTCTCAGCAATCTTTAAGAAGGAAATGCACCTCCTCCTGCCTTATTGTCACCACTGACAGTTTTGACACAGTTCTTGCAGCTAGCCAAGGAGGGTCCCTTGCTGGATCAGGAACTTGCATTTTGGTAACAAAGTGTTCGGCAAAGAGGTCCGCCTTCTCTTGACTACTAGTAGAGGTGGTCCCATCCTGTCGATTTAGAGGTGGAATGAGTTCATCAGGCAGATAACCTTGTCTGTCCTTGACCAGGGACCACCAGGTTTTGGAGCCTACCCTACCTGATGCTAGCTTTCTTTTTGTGTCCACCTCCCATTTAGCAATGGCCCACTTTTGAACGTCACCCATATGCCTACAGGCTTGCCTATGCAAGTTTCTGTTATAGGTGGTAGGATGTCTCTCATACCTTCGCCATGCCTTGTACTTAACAGTAGCAGCCTCTCCACAACGAAAGCCAAACCAAGGCTGATCTGTAGGCTTCGTCACATATTGCCAGTGAGGAATGCGTTCTTGTTGTAGATTAAGGATGTGTCCTGTGAAGGCTTTCACTTGGTTGTCAACATACCCTTGGAGAAGAGCATTCCAATCGGTGGTGGCGAGCTCAGAGCGAAGGGCTGGCCAATTACCTCTTTCCCATAGCCAGGTTGTGCATGTGGACTCCTCACCTCGTTCTGTTGGGATCTTCAATGTCGTAAAAACAGCCTTGTGGTCAGATGATCCAACGTAGCCGAGGGTTGACAAGTGACTATACCTTCTGCCAGATCACTCACTACTGGGTCAAGGGAGGAGCCAGAGATGTGAGTAGGGAAATCAACAAAGTTTCTCATGTCAAATACTGTAAGAAGGCCATCAAAGTCCCTCTGTATAAGGTGTTGGTTGAGGTCACCAACAATTGTGTGTTGACAGTTGTGTTGTAGCAGAAGGGAGTCCACATTTTCCATTAGGAAGTTGATGGGGACTGCATGTTGCCACTGAGGTCTGTACGTTGCACATACTAGTACAGTGGCACTAGTGTTTGTGCATAGCTTGAAGAACATTTCAAGATGAGTAGGGATGGCAACATCAATGTGCTGGGCATGAACACTTTTAGAGAAGCACACAGCAACACCTCCTCCTTGCCCTTGCCTGTCTCTTCTCATCCATGAGGTGTAGCCAACAATTCCTGCAAAATTTTCTGGAGTCCTGTCATCCAAAAATGTTTCAACAACAGCTATCATGTCGGGACGTCGAGTGTTCAAGAAACTATGTGTGAGCTCTCCAACATTAGTAATGAAACCTCTAATGTTGGCCGACAGGATGCTGATAGACTGGCTTCTCATGATGTGGTCAGCTTGAGGTGGTGGGTTTGTAAGGTATGTAAGGTGCCTGCCCTTGAGAGAGGTAGGGTACTGAGGCAGCTGCAGGGATGTAGGTCTGTGGTCTTGTATAAGGCACAATACCACCTGTTGAACTGAGATACGAGTTGCTGAGTGGGTGACGTGTGTGTTCACCAATTTAGAGATCCTCTAAAGAGGTGGCCCTTTTTCTTCCGACACTGGTCCTCCTGATGTCCTTTCTTGTAGCAGTAATTACACCTGGTATCTCGCAGGTAGTTGTTGGTGTGCCCCTACCGGTGACAGCGAGAGCACTGCCTAGGTGCCTGGGAGGGTGGACTATTTGTTGCACCTCCTGTGTTTTGCTGATTTGTCCTCAGGTTCTGCCGCTGGGACTGTGTTAGTGGAGGGTGAGACGGCTGTAGATGTGTTCCTCCTCCACGTCCTCTTCCACGTCCTCTACCCCGTTCTCTACCAGTTCTGATAGATGTGTCCCTGCTGTTCGTACTTTGGCGCAGTAGGTGATCAGGTGCAGGGATAGTTCCCTGATTATTAACTGCACCAATCTCTGGTGGAGAAAATCCTGACTCATAACTTGCCGATGAAGCACTGCTGCCAGATGCTGGAATAGTGTCGGCAGGTGTGCTGACAGGTGTAGGATCAGAGATGGTATGTGCACTGTCTAGTGGACTGACAGTGGCTGAAGCAGAGATGTCAGGTGTAGGAGAATTAACAGATCCAAGGCTTCCCTCGTTGCTGGGAAGAGGATTTGTTCCCTCTGTGGTGGTCAGAGGAATTGTGTTAGAATTCCCAAAGGTAGTGTTTTGAACTCTGTCAGTCTGTGGGACCTTAGCGATGACAGAATTCCACCAGTTATTTACCCCTGAGTTAAGCTCAGTGTGGGACTTCCAGTCTTTGTCAATAGTGTCACCATCAGCTGAGCAGCTTACGTCACTTGATGCAGGCTTGCACTGGCCTTCTACAATAGCCTGTAGGTTATCTAATGATTTGAGGAGCTCATGAAGTGCTTCCCTGTGATGGATTATCTTAGCTGCAACTTTACAACACAGCCCAAGAGGGCAGTCTTGATCTTTGGACAGGAGTCCCTGAGGTAGTACTTCTCAAGTTATACTGTATACGTTGTATTATTGTAGAAATAATTGATTATATTAATTATTCTATCAAGACTTGACAAACTCGACAGAGATTTTACAACACTTACCTTTTTCTCTAAAATTATAAGCAGTACACAATTTAGAGTCGATGTTCTCTTAAGAGTTTCAAGGCTGATACTTCAAGGTGTGACTAATTTATTCTCTACTTAATTAAAATTCTCCTTAATCCGTATATCAGCGTCACCAGGGAAATTAACCAGCATTTTAATGTCAACGAATATCCTGCACCGTGTTAAATGCCTTTTGTCTAATGCACAGAAATTCATTTCCCTCAGCCTTAATTCCTAGGTATTAATTTAGATCGCAGAGGAAAAACTTAGGACAAGAAAGTAAATCCCATTCTCACTGAAGTCCGGACATCCCCGATGATCCACGATAGTCATTAATTTGAATAGAAGGTTCTTCCAAGAAGGTAACTTGGGTGTTCACTTCAAAGTTCTTTATTAACTCTTACTAATGTTCTCCCAGGTACAAAATATATTCGAGCTACTTATTATCTTTAAAAGAACAAGAAGGCACAATACCGTGACTGGAACAATACACAAATAATACGCACATAGAAGAGAGAAGCTTACGACAAACCACTCTCCCTCCTTTTACAAGCGCTACTACCTCGCTCGGTCCCGTCCCTGTCTTATATATACTGGCTCCCTCTGTCTTGTTAGTGTGACTTTGTAAATGGTCCAAGTTGGACCGAAACGTCTATGTGCGGATTATTTGTGAATTGTCTTATTTTGTTTTCACAGTAAATTTACTGCCAAATGAGCTGTTATGGTGCCACAGCACATTTCGAAGGTATAACCTGTCTGGGACGCGACCGAAAACAGGAGACTAATACCTAAGTACCTACCAACTTCTAAGTGAACAGGGGCAACGTTTATACCGGTGCCAGGGATCGAACCACAGAATACAAGATTATCTTGGCAGCTCCCTTCTGATTTTCAAAGTCCAAAGTCCATTTAGTGTACGTGGTAACCCTCTAGGACATTCAAAGTATAATATAATAACTCCTAAGAATAAACAGAAGGATGCGTCGGGGGGTCGAATTGCGATCTATTAACTGACAGTCTGTTACTGTACCGTCTCGGCTACTGACAGTTGGAGAATTCCATCCTTTTCTTTCTTCACCGACAGTTGATTACAACTTCATCTGAGTTCATCTCTTCCAATTTAATGGGGTGAAAGCCTCTTACGCGAGAAAATATACACTTCCCTTCTGTCTGAAATAAAAGGTGATTGGTAAAACTACACTAAAAGACTGGACAACTAAGTCTATATAGTAGTATGTCATTGATGTCAGCTCTGTTCTGTATACCTTGTACATGTACTTGTATACCTTGTACATGTACTTGTATACCTTGTACATGTACTTGTATACCTTGTACATGTACTTGTATACCTTGTACATGTACTGGTATACCTTGTACATGTACTTGTATACCTTGTACATGTACTTGTATACCTTGTACATGTACTTGTATACCTTGTACATGTACTTGTATACCTTGTACATGTACTTGTATACCTTGTACATGTACTTGTATACCTTGTACATGTACTGGTATACCTTGTACATGTACTGGTATACCTTGTACATGTACTGGTATACCTTGTACTTGTATACCTTGTACTTGTATACTTTGTACTTGTATACCTTGTACATGTACTGGTATACCTTGTACATGTACTGGTAGTAAAGGTAATTATTATTATCTATAATAATGAAATTATATTCAGCTTTCTCACTAGCTACATTAAACAGATGTTTTTGAACGAGAGTTTAGCACAGTAAATAACCAGTGTTTACAGTGGGAAAAAGAAGTCAGAATTTTTCTCTGTAATTCTGCTTTTTTGTGTTTCTTACACAGGATGCGCAGCAGGTGCACAAACTTGTGCTCAATGTATAGAGCTGTGAGTGCACAATACACAATCCAAGTATTGCATAACTTCAGTCCCTTGTTTGGAAATTAACATCCCAATTTCTTCAAAAAAATGGCTGATTAAAACATTCGCATCTCAAATGAGACTTAAATTTTCAAATACAGTGGACCCCCGCTTAACGATCACCTCCAAATGCGACCAATTATGTAAGTGTATTTATGTAAGTGCGTTTGTACGTGTATGTTTGGGGGTCTGAAATGGACTAATCTACTTCACAATATTCCTTATGGGAAAAAATTCGGTCAGTACTGGCACCTGAACATACTACTGGAATGAAAAAAGTTCGTTAACCGGGGGTCCACTATACTGAAGACAAGTCTGGTGTTGTTCACGAGATATGAATATCCTAAAATACTCAAGCACAATAAGTTTAAAGAACTTGCATGATCAAGTCTCCAGTTGGTGAAATAATTATAAAACAAAGCAAATACTATAATTGTTTAAGAAATTAAGTTTTATTGAATGTCTAGGTTAACCCAAATAAATCAAATGCTGACTTTTTTTCCGATCAGAAGAGACATTATCCAATTATTTCAGAGAATCTAATTTGATTATAACTGCCACAATAAAACTTATACAATCTACAATCAAGATCAAATTTCCTACGAGGAGAAAGACATCACCAATTTTAAAGTTGACCATCAGATGCATTTTTTTTTTGCAGAGAGGCCCTCAAAATTTATACCTACACAGCCTATATCCAAGGTAACATGACTCAAGAAATCGTAATAACACGATTGCAAACAAACCATACCCCCGGCCGGGATTGAACCCGCGGTTGTGGTCACAGTGGTGCCTGTGCTAACCTTCCTATGGTGTAGAAATATACCTAGTTGGATGAATCTTATTGTGGCTAGCTGGTCTAGTGGCTAACGCCACGGTCTGGAGTTTTGAGACTATGACCGCGGGTTCAGTCCCGGCCGGGGGTATGGTTTATATCCAAGGTACGTTCAGTCCGTGTCACACGATGCATCAGCAATTAAAGTTCAGTGTTATTCAGAAAGAGATGAATTGTTAATCCCGTAGAGGCAGTGTAATTAATGCCTTTAATCTGAGGCATTCAGATTCGTTCCAAACAAGGGGAGGATAAGTCCAGTTCCTTGGATAAAGAGCCCCTAGCCAGCATTACGACACTCCCTTCAAGAAGCTTATTCCAGAGGCAACACAGCTTCAAAATTAAAAGTGGAAAACTGCATCTACACACACTAACAATATCAGCTTCCTTCTAAGTAGATTACTCGAGTGGTGACGTTTTGAAGCCAAGCAGGAGAGGCTAAAGTTATATCACGGAAACTATAAACCATCTAACGTTGAGCAGAGGACACCTGCCGTTACTGACTCACGAACCTTCACCTTGTAACAAGGTCGAACCTTGGAACGTGATCGTATGTGGTATTCTGAAAGTATAATAAATTAGACACATGTGCAACTCTTGGGTATCTTTATTGAGGAAACGTTTCGCCACACAGTGGCTTCATCAGTCCATACGTAGGAGAAACTTGAAGAACAGGAGGAGAATGAGGTAATCAGTCCCTCAACCTTGAGTCGATGTGTTCAGTCCATCAATCTTGATGGACTGATGAAGCCACTGTGTGGCGAAACGTTTCCTCAATAAAGATACCCAAGAGTTGCACATGTCTAATTTATCAACATGTCGGTTCTCTGAACCATTCATCAACAAATTCTGAAAGTATAAAAGAAAGCCTTGGAAGCTAAAATTGAGAACAATTCTTTACAACTTGGCGACTCTGGCACAATTTTGAAAGGGTCACCAAAATCAATAAAATTAAAAACTATTTATTCAATATTTCTGACCAGAAGACCAGAACACTAATTCCACTGATACGAAATTTTGTAAAAGAAAAAAAAAACATTGCATAAACAAATTTGCCCGCACGCAAACTAAATTTAAATGGATATTATCTCGCCATAAGATACGTCGGCCATTAAACATGGAAGCGATACAGAAGACGCAGAAATATATTTATTAAGTTTTAACGGAAATTAAGAAAAAAAGGGCCTATTTTACTTAAAAATTGGCAAATATACTAGTATATACTTAAGGATGTCACTCTGAAGTCGTCGAATTAGTGACATATATTTCTAAAAATTTAAAGAAATGCAACAGAGGATACGTTGAAAATGGTATCAAATACCGACAAGTTGATGATTAACACACAGGTGCAACAGCCTGGTATCTTTATTCCGAAATATACGCCTACACAGTAGGCTATGGTATGGTAGGCTTATTCAAATACAGAGACATCAGGTGTATTAAAAGCCTACTGTATAGGATAAACTTTCCAACAACAAAGTTACCCAGATGTAAACAATGGGTACCCCGGTATTGTCCCGGGTCATTTCCAGATGGTGACCTGGAATTGATTCCCCGGGTACGGGTAGATACCCGGATGTTGTAAAGATGTCACAGGGGATATGGCAAGTTATCGCAGCTATTCAACGATGCTGGAAACGGGCTCGACAACTTTGATTATAGGTAGGTAGGTAGGGCAGACGCACATGTTAAGTGTTCCTCGAATCTGCCCCTAGTTATCGTACACAAGCGTTGGAAATTTGAAGCCTATCGGATGAGGCATTCTAGTGTTATAAGCGAAATGAGAAAGCAGTTAAAACAAAAAAATCTAGTAACCCCATATAGGTCCAACTTCTCAGAGGATGAGCTGCGGGTACACAGTCTAGCCACTCACAGGATGAGCTGCGGGTACACAGTCTAGCCACTCACAGGATGAGCTGCGGGTACACAGTCTAGCCACTCACAGGATGAGCTGCGGGTACACAGTCTAGCCACTCACAGGATGAGCTGCGGGTACACAGTCTAGCCACTCACAGGATGAGCTGCGAGTACACAGTCTAGCCACTCACAGGATGAGCTGCGGGTACACAGTCTAGCCACTCACAGGATGAGCTGCGGGTACACAGTCTAGCCACTCACAGGATGAGCTGCGGGTACACAGTCTAGCCACTCACAGGATGAGCTGCGGGTACACAGTCTAGCCACTCACAGGATGAGCTGCGGGTACACAGTCTAGCCACTCACAGGATGAGCTGCGGGAACACAGTCTAGCCACTCACAGAATGAGCTGCGGGTACACAGTCTAGCCACTCACAGGATGAGCTGCGGGTACACAGTCTAGCCACTCACAGGATGAGCTGCGGGTACACAGTCTAGCCACTCACAGGATGAGCTGCGGGTACACAGTCTAGCCACTCACAGGATGAGCTGCGGGTACACAGTCTAGAGACTCACAGGATGAGCTGCGGGTACACAGTCTAGCCACTCACAGGATGAGCTGCGGGTACACAGTCTAGCCACTCACAGGATGAGCTGCGGGTACACAGTCTAGCCACTCACAGGATGAGCTGCGGGTACACAGTCTAGCCACTCACAGGATGAGCTGCGGGTACACAGTCTAGCCACTCACAGGATGAGTTGCGGGTACACAGTCTAGCCACTCACAGGATGAGCTGCGGGTACACAGTCTAGCCACTCACAGGATGAGCTGCGGGTACACAGTCTAGCCACTCACAGGATGAGCTGCGGGTACACAGTCTAGCCACTCACAGGATGAGCTGCGGGTACACAGTCTAGCCACTCACAGGATGAGCTGCGGGTACACAGTCTAGCCACTCACAGGATGAGCTGCGGGTACACAGTCTAGCCACTCACAGGATGAGCTGCGGGTACACAGTCTAGCCACTCACAGGATGAGCTGCGGGTACACAGTCTAGCCACTCACAGGATGAGCTGCGGGTACACAGTCTAGCCACTCACAGGATGAGCTGCGGGTACACAGTCTAGCCACTCACAGGATGAGCTGCGGGTACACAGTCTAGCCACTCACAGGATGAGCTGCGGGTACACAGTCTAGCCACTCACAGGATGAGCTGCGGGTACACAGTCTAGCCACTCACAGGATGAGCTGCGGGTACACAGTCTAGCCACTCACAGGATGAGCTGCGGGTACACAGTCTAGCCACTCACAGGATGAGCTGCGGGTACACAGTCTAGCCACTCACAGGATGAGCTGCGGGTACACAGTCTAGCCACTCACAGGATGAGCTGCGGGTACACAGTCTAGCCACTCACAGGATGAGCTGCGGGAACACAGTCTAGCCACTCACAGGATGAGCTGCGGGTACACAGTCTAGCCACTCACAGGATGAGCTGCGGGTACACAGTCTAGCCACTCACAGGATGAGCTGCGGGAACACAGTCTAGCCACTCACAGGATGAGCTGCGGGTACACAGTCTAGCCACTCACAGGATGAGCTGCGGGAACACAGTCTAGCCACTCACAGGATGAGCTGCGGGTACACAGTCTAGCCACTCACAGGATGAGCTGCAGGTACACAGTCTAGCCACTCACAGGATGAGCTGCGGGTACACAGTCTAGCCACTCACAGGATGAGCTGCGGGTACACAGTCTAGCCACTCACAGCATGAGCTACGGGTACACAGTCTAGCCACTCACAGGATAACTTGCGGGTGCACAGTAATGTACCATTCCCAGGAGGAACTCAAGGTGCCCAGTGAACTAGACGCTGATACGTTGTAGTCAATCCACATCATAAAGGGTTTTTAACCCTAAAGGGTTAGCCACCCAGGATAACCAAGAAAGTCAGTGCGTCATCGAGGACTGTCTAACTTATTTCCATTGGGGTCCTTAATCTTGTCCCCCAGGATGCAACCCACACCAATCGACTAACACCCAGGTACCTATCTGCTTGCTAGGTGAAAGGGGACAGGAGAAATAAGGAAACACGTCCAGTGTTCAACCCTTACCGGAGATCGAACCACAGACGCACTGTGTGATGCGAGAGTCTTACCTACCAGGCCACGGGACAACCAGCTAAGTTGTACACTCCATATAGCTAAGGACAACCACACAGTATAATACTCAGGGGTAATAGGCAAGTCACAGCTGCTAGGGTCACCAGGCGACTGGTGACTTGTGATAAGTGATATGACAATAGTAACTCCTGCATATACATTAAGACAACAACTTACCTAGACACTTTAATGTTACGCTGCACTTCACACACACAAGCTAAAATTACTTTAGCCCTGGTTATATATTTAGGAACCTGAGGGAGGGAGATAGGAAGATAGGGAAGGAGATGGAGAGGAAGGGAGATAGTGAGGGAGACGGGGAGTGAGGGATAGGGGGAGTGAGGGAGAGGGGGGGTGATGAAGAGGAGAGAGGGCGAGAGAGAGACAGAGCACCAGGATTCTTGGACTACTCTCCTGGGTGTAATAAATGTGAGGTTTGATGGATGGATGTGTATGTTATAGCCAGATACACCAGCCCATTCCATAAAATTTTTAGCACCCACCTCCACTTTTATGCTTAAAATCAACGTGGCGGAATATAATGGATAGGTGAAAAGAAAACCATACCACGAGTGGGAATAGAACCCGCGATCAGAGAGTCTCAAAACTCCAGACGCGGCGGTCTGGAGTTTTGAGACTCTCTGATCGTGGGTTCTATCCCCGCCCGTGGTATGGTTGTTTACAATCGTGTCATTACGGTTTCCTGAGTCAATGGATACGTGAGTTTTAAGAATTAACAAGTTTGTATATTAGTCCGAACAATCTTTAAGTTATTTTATTAACTGCAGAGCAGTGATCTCATGTTCATGGGAATTAATCAAATGGAATCCAAGAAAAGAATAAGAAGCTTGAATGAATTTGGGCGTACACAAACAATATTGTGACTTGCCGGGAATCAAACCCTCGCTCCTTTAGCACGCATTGTGAGAAGCCCGCTAAAATTCCCAGACAACTTAGTTCACTCGACCACCAGTGCTTCAAACATCAGGTGCCCAGGACCACTGAACATGTCTCCCCTGATACCAGCACGTACGTGCTGGTATCAGGGGTGTAAGGCACAAGACTAATTCAATTCCCCTCCCGTTTGCAATACCAGACTTAACCCTGTAACTTCCATGATCACTTTTGTGCTCAGATCGAGGGTTTGATTCCTGGCCAGTCCCAGTATTGTTATATATATATATATATATATATATATATATATATATATATATATATATATATATATATATATATATATATGGGTCTATGAAAGATGAGGTGAATCATAGAATTGATGAGGGAAAAAGAGTGAGTGGTGCACTTAGGAGTCTGTGGAGACAAAGAACTTTGTCCTTGGAGGCAAAGAGGGGAATGTATGAGAGTATAGTTTTACCAACGCTCTTATATGGGTGTGAAGCGTGGGTGATGAATGTTGCAGCGAGGAGAAGGCTGGAGGCAGTGGAGATGTCATGTCTGAGGGCAATGTGTGGTGTGAATATAATGCAGAGAATTCGTAGTTTGGAAGTTAGGAGGAGGTGCGGGATTACCAAAACTGTTGTCCAGAGGGCTGAGGAAGGGTTGTTGAGGTGGTTCGGACTGTAGAGAGAATGGAGCGAAACAGAATGACTTCAAGAGTGTATCAGTCTGTAGTGGAAGGAAGGCGGGGTAGGGGTCGGCCTAGGAAGGGTTGGAGGGAGGGGGTAAAGGAGGTTTTTGTGTGCGAGGGGCTTGGACTTCCAGCAGGCATGCGTGAGCGTGTTTGATAGGAGTGAATGGAGACAAATGGTTTTTAATACTTGACGTGCTGTTGGAGTGTGAGCAAAGTAACATTTATGAAGGGATTCAGGGAAACCGGCAGGCCGGACTTGAGTCCTGGAGATGGGAAGTACAGTGTCTGCACTCTGAAGGAGGGGTGTTAATGTTGCAGTTTAAAAACTGTAGTGTAAAGCACCCTTGGCAAGACAGTGATGGAGTGAATGATGGTGAAAGTTTTTCTTTTTCGGGCCACCCTGCCTTGGTGGGAATCGGCCGGTGTGATAATATAAAAAATAAAAAAATATATATATATATTATATATATATATATATATATATGCACTGGGAAAAAACAGCTTACAGTAAGTTTTGTAAGGCTCTATTGGTACTAATTTATTAATTTTTACATTAACAAATTAAAAAAATATATATCTTTAATCGTATAAAAGAAAATTTTAGAGAGGACTTAATTTTAAACGAGTTCTTGATAACTGACCAATTTTTCCTATTCGGCGCGCGCGCACACACACACACACACACACACAAACACACACACACCACACACACACACACACACACACACACACACATTTACATATATATTTGGGGAAGGAAGGGTCAACTTCTAGTGTGAATCGTGGGAGTCACAGCCTCGGATAAATAGATAAAAGGAAAAAGACTTCGAGGGAAAATATTTCGATTTCTTCCTGAGGCGATTTGAATATTTCACTTCCCCTACCAACCTATATTTAATTTTTCTGTTTCCAGTTGGTATATTATAACATGGTACGTGAGATACATTGCTGGTTCAAAGATGACATATACAGTACATGAGGGTTGATGGATACATTTCAGGTACACTGCTACGTGTTTGTCACAGATTACAATGCAAAAACCTCATTCAGCTCCTCAGTACTGAGTCGCTGGAACAGAAAACTAGCTGCCCTGGGATCCCTAGTTACCGTGATGAGTCTTTTTCCCAGATCCTTAAGGAATTTAGATGCATTCTTCCCCCATGAGCCAAGGGTCTCTGAGCCTATGGGAACAAACATACAATTATGGGCAAGTTCTCCATATTTTTTAGACTTTTGGGACTCCCTGAAGCTGGCAACTGCCCCTCCTTCCTCCATGGCGTATTGGAGATAGATATTACCCAGTGAAGATGCACTGGTGCTTACTATCTATCCAGGGATGAAGGGTGATACACTATGAACGCTTCTGGTTACTTTCAGATCTGTATAGTCGGAGTGGCTCCGTTGTTGCTGGGCATCCGAATGTTTTGAGGCTCCTCTTGATGTTATTAGTCTCTTCATGCCTTGCAGTCTTTCACTCAAATTTATGGCACACAATTCACTGTTGCAAATACACCTGTGTTCAGGGAGAATAGAAGCAGAAAGGACAATGACAACACCAATGCTGGTGGTCTGTGGGTCGACACGTATGCATAGGGAGGAGTTGGGAACAGCCAATAGGAAGCTCCCTGCATGAGGAGCTCTCACTCCTAGGAGGCTGGATCTATCCTTCCACGACACTATATGAAGCATTGTCGAGGCTATATCCACTATTAGATCATCCCAGTGTGACAGTAGCTGTTGAGAGGGAGCAGGTCTGGCTAAATTATCCCGAAGTGTGTCTCCATCAACTAACTTATGGTCATGAACACCAACATTGTCCCTCAGTTGCTCAGGGTGAATCTCTGCTACAAGTCCACTGGACGCAACACATGAAGACAAGAAAGCAGTTAGTGCAATCTGTGACGTCTCGCGGACATCAGCTGAGAATTGAGTCAATGATATCAGTTCCCAGAGGTGTTCCAAGCAAGACGCTATTTGTTGGGACAGTGACTAATGCACCTGGTAGTCTTGATCTCTCTGCGTTGGTCACTTGTTGACTGACTGAGATAATTTCACATAAGAATGGATTCAGGATGAGTCCCATTTCCTGTCCCTGTGTCATCACCTGGTGAAGATCATCTAGAATTGACTCCTTTGTACCTGCCACATAAGAATGGATTCAGGATGAGTCCCATTTCCTGTCCCTGTGTCATCACCTGGTGAAGATCATCTAGAATTGACTCCTTTGTACCTGCCACATAAGAATGGATTCAGGATGAGTCCCATTTCCTGTCCCTGTGTCATCACCTGGTGAAGATCATCTAGAATTGACTCCTTTGTACCTGCCACATAAGAATGGATTCAGGATGAGTCCCTTTTCCTGTCCCTGTGTCATCACCTGGTGAAGATCATCTAGAATTGACTCCTTTGTACCTGCCACATAAGAATGGATTCAGGATGAGTCCCATTTCCTGTCCCTGTGTCATCACCTGGTGAAGATCATCTAGAATTGACTCCTTTGTACCTGCCACATAAGAATGGATTCAGGATGAGTCCCATTTCCTGTCCCTGTGTCATCACCTGGTGAAGATCATCTAGAATTTACTCCTTTGTACCTGCCAATGTACCATCATCCAGGAACAAGATGTTTAGCTTTCTGGTCAGCCTGACAGTGATTTACCTAACTGATATAGAGAAGAGAAATGGTGTGAGAGGATGCCCTTGCAGGACACCCTTTGATGAAGTGATTTCATGCTCTCCAAATAGGAGCCTTGATTCCTTGCAGGATCCAACTGAAACAAAAGGAGAGAGACCAGGAAAACGTTTTTGTACTACTTTAAATACCACATCTCTTTTCAGAAGATTAAGTGCATTCTTTAAACCTAATTTTACCACAGTAGAACGATTAGGAGGCCTGGCTTTCCCATTTTTGTACTGATGAGGAAGGAAAATGAGGTTGTCAGCTCTGGAAAAGTCTCAAAGATTTAATGGTCATTGAGGCTAGCCACTTGCTACCTCTTTCCGGCACAGCTAAGCAGATATTGTCAGAAAGTTGCAAGTTGTGCCATATATCAGTTCCGGGAAACATGCAACTGGCACTTCTTCATTTCAACTTCCCGTGAAATAGCATGGATTAGCGCTGGTCAGTAGACCAGACCTGCTGTAGCCTGACTTGTGAAACAGTTTGTTAATATGACAGTTGTACCTGGACCTGGACAGAGTAAGAAAGCAGTGGGAACACCTGAGAACATCAGAACCTCGAAGCCTTATCCATGCCACACTCAGACAACCCAAAACGAGTAATATTTCACACTCTTCCTACACCCGTAGTCCTCTCCTTCAAGAACCTCCCTCACGGGTGTAGCTCACCCCAACCCTGAATCCCACGTCCCTCTTCACAACATTTCAATTCACCCTATCCACTTCCACCCCTCCACTGACTCGTGTGCAAGGACCAGGAATTCAGGAAGCTGAGAACCAGAACACAATAACAAAAATGATTCTGAAAATATAGTACACAAATGTAGATGGAATGAAAGAATAGTAGAGGTGTCCTCAAACATTATAGTACTTATGGAGACAAAGCTCATAAAAATAACAGATGGAATCTTCCCAGCTTGATATCTCTGTATGAGGAAAGAGAGGGAACAGAAACCATTGAGTTTTGAGATGAGAAGAATAAACAAAGGCGAGACAGCTGAATACATAGGTACAATAAAGACAGGATTCCTAAGATGAGATAGCTATGATACACCTGTCTATTAAACAGCAAGAAATCAAGACATGAATATAACTGCAATAGAAGAAAAATGGTGGATGTATTAGCTGAGGTGGTCAGAGGAGCCCACATGAACAATGCAACGCTGCTGATTATGAGAGACATTACCTACAAGACAGACTGGAAAAACCTAGACGGACACGAGAGATCAGAAACGTGCAGGACTAAGATAATGACTTTAGCAACAGAGAACTTTATATACCAGCATGATACGGCCACAACCAGGAAGAAGAGAGGACAAGATGACCTATCAAGGTTGGACCTTTTTATCACTCTGAATAATTCTGATATAGGGACATTTGAATATAAAAAGCCCTCATTGATAGCAACCACCTGGCTATTAGTTTCAAATACATTTTGGAAGTAAACTTGGAGAGAGAGAGAGAGAGAGAGAGAGAGAGAGAGAGAGAGAGAGATATTTAAAAGAATGAGAGAAACTAAACTTTGAAAGAGGAGATTGTACCGGCATGAGGCAATTTCTGAATGAGTGCAGTTGGAAATAGAAGACAGTAAATTAGACAGTGTACTCAGAAAGTATATTGCTACAATAAATCATTTCTAGCAAATTTAAGACTTGCTTTCATAAATCTAAAAGATAATTCATTCACGAGACTATATAGGGCGTACGTCAGGTTCAAACTCGAGTATTCAGCACCAGAATGGAACCCACACCTGGTCAGCTTTGTCAAGAAACTGAACACTAAGTTTAATCCCTAAGTGGTATGCCATATAAGAACAGATTAATGGAACTAAGCCTCAAGATATTAAAGAAAAAGACTAACGTTGATATGATAATAACGTTTAAATTACTAAGGGGAATTAATAGGGTGAACAGAGACATAGATGAATAACAAGGATGTTAGGAAGGATTCTCCGGGTCAGGAAGTGGAACGTCCTGGACAGTGAAGTGGTAGAGACAGGGTCCATACACTGCTTTAAGAAGAGGTATGATAAGGCTCTTGAAGCCAGCAGCCAACCCAGTAGCAGCCAGCAAAGAGTGGGACCAGGAAATGAGACTCGACCCCTGTAACTTGCATAAGTGAGTATACATATAGGTGATTACGTATGCGTGCACACGCGCGCACACACACACACACACACACACACACACACACACACACACACACACACACACACACACACACACACACACACGTGCACGAAAGTGGAGTGAACACAGATCACACTAATAAATGATAGAAAACTCACTGAGACAAAATCAAGAAAGTTAAGTTGCATATTTCGATCCCAACTCGTGTTGTCTTCAGATTCTAAGGACTAAAGATAGATCAAATACTGCAGATATAAGGGCAAGAAAGGCTTACAATTCCTTGTTGGTTGAGTGAAGAAATATATTGGTGGAGACTCACTGGTTCCTTTTAGATATTAAATAACTCTCAGTAGTCCAGCCATTTTCTCAGGGACGGTCATATGGTCCCTCATGTTAGGTTGTCGTTATTCAGGGACGTACAGGTGTTTAGGAAATTTTGCTGTAGACCTCCCCTGTGTTAAGCTGGTCCTGGTAAATGACTGATACACAAGTGGCAGGAACTGGAAAATATATTCAGACTGTTTCTCCACTGCAGTGTTTGTCTTGTTAATACATCACAAGTGAGGATAGCATGTTATGGTAGGCGCAAGAGTTAAGGTTCAGTGAGGAGGTAGGAGGTAGGAAGAGGTAGAGGAGGAGGAGAAGAGGAGGAGGAGGTAGAGGTAGGAGGAGGAGGTAGAGGTAGAGGAGGAGGTAGAGGTGAGAGGAGGAGGTAGAGGTAGAGGAGGAGGTAGAGGAGGAGGTAGAGGAGGAGGTAGAGGAGGAGGAGGTAGAGGAGGAGGAGGTAGAGGAGGAGGAGGTAGAGGAGGAGGAGGTAGAGGAGGAGGAGGTAGAGGAGGAGGAGGTAGAGGAGGAGGAGGTAGAGGAGGAGGAGGTAGAGGGAGGAGGAGGTAGAGGAGGAGGAGGTAGAGGAGGAGGAGGTAGAGGAGGAGGAGGTAGAGGAGGTGGAGGTAAGAGGAGGTGGAGGTAGAGGAGGAGGGGGTAGAGGAGGAGGAGTAGAGGAGGAGAGGTAGAGAAGGAAGTAGAGGAGGAGGAGGAGGAGGAGGAGGAGCAGCAGCAGCAGCAAAAGCAGCAGCAGCAGCAGGCAGCAAAAGCAGCAGCAAAGCAGCAGGAAAAGCAGCAGCAGCAGCAGGAGCAAAAGCAGCAGCAGCAGCAGGAGCAAAAGCAGCAGCAGCAGCAGGAGCAAAAGCAGCAGCAGCAGCAGGAGCAAAAGCAGCAGCAAAACCAGCAGCAGGAGCAAAAGCAGCAGCAAAAGCAGCAGCAGGAGCAAAAGCAGCAGCAAAAGCAGCAGCAAAAGCAGCAGCAAAAGCAGCAGCAGGAGCAAAAGCAGGAGCAAAAGCAGCAGCAAAAGCAGCAGCAAAAGCAGCAGCAAAAGCAGCAGCAAAACCAGCAGCAGGAGCAAAAGCAGCAGCAAAAGCAGCAGCAAAAGCAGCAGCAAAAGCAGTAGCAAAAGCAGCAGCAAAAGCAGCAGCAGCAGCAGGAAAAGCAGCAGCAGCAGCACCAGGAAAAGCAGCAGCAGCAGGAAAAGCAGCAGCAGCAGCAGCAGCAGCAGCAGCAACACACGTGTCGTGGTGTGGCTCTAAGTAATCGTATGACTTGCAATAAGAGTGATTTTGTAACCTTTTAAAATACATTTGTCACCTTGTCTACTTAGTTCATGACAAAATCATCAAACAGCTACGCAGTTGCTGGATAAACTCCACTTTCAGATTTTCGCTACAGGTCTTACAACTGTGTTCTCTTATACCAGAGTTTAAATTCCAGGCAGATTATTCAGTGTTTATATTGCAAGAACCTCTACGTGGAAATTCGTAATCTCAGTCTCCCACTGATTGGCTGTGACTGTTGTAATTGTGTCCTACAGTACCGTGAACAGTGGAGGTTGTAAGTATATTTGTGTTCTACAGTACCGTGAACAGTGGAGGTTGTAAGTATATTTGTGTTCTACAGTACCGTGAACAGTGGAGGTTGTAAGTATATTTGTGTTCTACAGTACCGTGAACAGTGGTGGAGGTTGTAAGTATATTTGTGTCCTACAGTACCGTGAACCGTGGTGGAGGTTGTAAGTATATTTGTGTCCTACAGTACCGTGAACAGTGGAGGTTGTAAGTATATTTGTGTTCTACAGTACCGTGAACAGTGGAGGTTGTAAGTATATTTGTGTTCTACAGTACCGTGAACAGTGGAGGTTGTAAGCATATTTGTGTCCTACAGTACCGTGAACCGTTGTGGAGGTTGTATTTGTGTCCTACAGTACCGTGAACCGTGGTGGAGGAAGTAAGTATATTTGTGTCCTACAGTACCGTGAACCGTGGTGGAGGTTGTAAGTATATTTGTGTCCTACAGTACCGTGAACCGTGGTGGAGGTTGTATTTGTGTCCTACAGTACCGTGAACCGTGGTGGAGGTTGTATTTGTGTCCTACAGTACCGTGAACCGTGGTGGAGGTTGTATTTGTGTCCTACAGTACCGTGAACCGTGGTGGAGGTTGTAAGTATATTTGTGTCCTACAGTACCGTGAACCGTGGTGGAGGTTGTAAGTATATTTGTGTCCTACAGTACCGTGAACCGTGGTGGAGGTAGTAAGTATATTTGTGCCCTACAGTACCGTGAGCCATGGTGGAGGTAGTAAGTATATTTGTGTCCTACAGTACCGTGAACCATGATGGAGGTAGTAAGTATATTTGTGCCCTACAGTACCGTGAACCGTGGTGGAGGTTGTAAGTATATTTGTGTCCTACAGTACCGTGAACCATGGTGGAGGTAGTAAGTATATTTGTGTCCTACAGTACCGTGAACCGTGGTGGAGGTTGTAAGTATATTTGTGCCCTACAGTACCGTGAACCGTGGTGGAGGCTGTAAGTATATTTGTGTCCTACAGTACCGTGAACCGTGGTGGAGGTTGTAAGTATATTTGTGCCCTACAGTACCGTGAACCGTGGTGGAGGCTGTAAGTATATTTGTGTCCTACAGTACCGTGAACCATGATGGAGGTAGTAAGTATATTTGTGCCCTACAGTACCGTGAACCGTGGTGGAGGTTGTAAGTATATTTGTGTCCTACAGTACCGTGAACCATGGTGGAGGTAGTAAGTATATTTGTGTCCTACAGTACCGTGAACCGTGGTGGATGTTGTAAGTATATTTGTGCCCTACAGTACCGTGAACCGTGGTGGAGGTTGTAAGTATATTTGTGTCCTAGAGTACCGTGAACCGTGGTGGAGGCTGTAAGTATATTTGTGCCCTACAGTACCGTGAACCGTGGTGGAGGTTGTAAGTATATTTGTGTCCTACAGTACCGTGAACCGTGGTGGAGGTTGTAAGTATATTTGTGCCCTACAGTACCGTGAACCGTGGTGGAGGTAGTAAGTATATTTGTGTCCTACAGTACCGTGAACCGTGGTGGAGGTAGTAAGTATATTTGTGTCCTACAGTACCGTGAACCGTGGTGGAGGGTAGTAAGTATATTTGTGTCCTACAGTACCGTGAACCGTGGTGGAGGGTAGTAAGTATATTTGTGTCCTACAGTACCGTGAACCGTGGTGGAGGTAGTAAGTATATTTGTGCCCTACAGTACCGTGAACCATGGTGGAGGTAGTAAGTATACTTGTGTCCTACAGTACCGTGAACCATGATGGAGGTAGTAAGTATATTTGTGTCCTACAGTACCGTGAACCATGATGGAGGTAGTAAGTATATTTGTGTCCTACAGTACCGTGAACCGTGGTGGAGGTAGTAAGTATATTTGTGTCCTACAGTACCGTGAACCGTGGTGGAGGTAGTAAGTATATTTGTGTCCTACAGTACCGTGAACCGTGGTGGAGGTAGTAAGTATATTTGTGTCCTACAGTACCGTGAACCGTGGTGGAGGCTGTAAGTATATTTTTGTCCTACAGTACCGTGAACCGTGGTGGAGGTAGTAAGTATATTTGTGTCCTACAGTACCGTGAACCGTGGTGGAGGTAGTAAGTATATTTGTGCCCTACAGTACCGTGAACCATGATGGAGGTAGTAAGTATATTTGTGTCCTACAGTACCGTGAACCATGATGGAGGTAGTAAGTATATTTGTGTCCTACAGTACCGTGAACCGTGGTGGAGGTAGTAAGTATATTTGTGTCCTACAGTACCGTAAAACCGTGGTGGAGGTAGTAAGTATATTTGTGTCCTACAGTACCGTGAACCGTGGTGGAGGTAGTAAGTATATTTGTGTCCTACAGTACCGTGAACCGTGGTGGAGGTAGTAAGTATATTTGTGTCCTACAGTACCGTGAACCGTGGTGGAGGCTGTAAGTATATTTGTGTCCTACAGTACCGTGAACCATGATGGAGGTAGTAAGTATATTTGTGTCCTACAGTACCGTGAACCGTGGGGGAGGTAGTAAGTATATTTGTGTCCTACAGTACCGTGAACCGTGGTGGAGGTAGTAAGTATATTTGTGTCCTACAGTACCGTGAACCGTGGTGGAGGTAGTAAGTATATTTGTGTCCTACAGTACCGTGAACCGTGGTGGAGGTTGTAAGTATATTTGTGCCCTACAGTACCGTGAACCGTGGTGGAGGTAGTAAGTATATTTGTGTCCTACAGTACCGTGAACCGTGGTGGAGGTTGTAAGTATATTTGTGTCCTACAGTACCGTGAACCGTGGTGGAGGTAGTAAGTATATTTGTGTCCTAGAGTACCGTGAACCGTGGTGGAGGTAGTAAGTATATTTGTGTCCTACAGTACCGTGAACCGTGGTGGAGGTTGTAAGTATATTTGTGTCCTACAGTACCGTGAACCGTGGTGGAGGTAGTAAGTATATTTGTGTCCTACAGTACCGTGAACCGTGGTGGAGGTAGTAAGTATATTTGTGTCCTACAGTACCGTGAACCCTGGTGGAGGTAGTAAGTATATTTGTCCTACAGTACCGTGAACCGTGGTGGAGGTAGTAAGTATATTTGTGTCCTACAGTACCGTGAACCGTGGAGGTAGTAAGTATATTTTGTGTCCTACAGTACCGTGAACCCTGGTGGAGGTAGTAAGTATATTTGTGTCCTACAGTACCGTGAACCGTGGTGGAGGTAGTAAGTATATTTGTGTCCTACAGTACCGTGAACCGTGGTGGAGGTAGTAAGTATATTTGTGCCCTACAGTACCGTGAACCGTGGTGGAGGTTGTAAGTATATTTGTGTCCTACAGTACCGTGAACCGTGGTGGAGGTAGTAAGTATATTTGTGTCCTACAGTACCGTGAACCGTGGTGGAGGTTGTAAGTATATTTGTGTCTACAGTACCGTAAAACCGTGGTGGAGGTAGTAAGTATATTTGTGTCCTACAGTACCGTGAACCGTGGTGGAGGTAGTAAGTATATTTGTGTCCTACAGTACCGTGAACCATGGTGGAGGTAGTAAGTATATTTGTGTCCTACAGTACCGTGAACCGTGGTGGAGGTTGTAAGTATATTTGTGTCCTACAGTACCGTGAACCGTGGTGGAGGTTGTATGTTTGTGTCCTACAGTACCGTGAACCGTGGTGGAGGTTGTAAGTATATTTGTGTCCTACAGTACCGTGAACCGTGGTGGAGGTTGTAAGTATATTTGTGTCCTACAGTACCGTGAACCGTGGTGGAGGTAGTAAGTATATTTGTGTCCAAAAGAAACCGTGAACCGTGGTGGAGGTAGTAAGTATATTTGTGTCCTACAGTACCGTGAACCGTGGTGGAGGTAGTAAGTATATTTGTGTCCTACAGTACCGTGAACCATGGTGGAGGTAGTAAGTATATTTGTGTCCTAGAGTACCGTGAACCGTGGTGGAGGTAGTAAGTATATTTGTGTCCTACAGTACCGTGAACCGTGGTGGAGGTAGTAAGTATATTTGTGTCCTACAGTACAGTGAACCATGATGGAGGTAGTAAGTATATTTGTGTCCTACAGTACCGTGAACCGTGGTGGAGGTAGTAAGTATATTTGTGTCCTACAGTACCGTGAAACCCGTGGTGGAGGTAGTAAGTATATTTGTGTCCTACAGTACCGTGAACCGTGGTGGAGGTTGTAAGTATATTTGTGTCCTAAAGTACCGTGAACCATGGTGGAGGTTGTAAGTATATTTGTGTCCTACAGTACCGTGAACCATGGTGGAGGTAGTAAGTATATTTGTGTCCTACAGTACCGTGAACCATGGTGGAGGTAGTAAGTATATTTGTGTCCTACAGTACCGTGAACCGTGGTGGAGGTAGTAAGTATATTTGTGTCCTACAGTACCGTGAACCATGGTGGAGGTTGTAAGTATATTTGTGCCCTACAGTACCGTGAACCGTGGTGGAGGTTGTAAGTATATTTGTGTCCTACAGTACCGTGAACCGTGGTGGAGGTAGTAAGTATATTTGTGTCCTACAGTACCGTGAACCATGGTGGAGGTAATAAGTATATTTGTGTCCTACAGTACCGTGAACCATGGTGGAGGTAGTAAGTATATTTGTGTCCTACAGTACCGTGAACCGTGGTGGAGGTTTGTAAGTATAATTTGTGTCCTACAGTACCGTGAACCGTGGTGGAGGTAGTAAGTATATTTGTGTCCTACAGTACCGTGAACCGTGGTGGAGGCTGTAAGTATATTTGTGTCCTACAGTACCGTGAACCATGGTGGAGGTTGTAAGTATATTTGTGTCCTACAGTACCGTGAACCATGGTGGAGGTAGTAAGTATATTTGTGTCCTACAGTACCGTGAACCTGGTGGAGGTAGTAAGTATATTTGTTCCTACAGTACCGTGAACCGTGGTGGAGGCTGTAAGTAATTTGTGTCCTACAGTACCGTGAACCATGGTGGAGGTAGTAAGTATATTTGTGTCCTACAGTACCGTGAACCGTGGTGGAGGCTGTAAGTATATTTGTGTCCTACAGTACCGTGAACCGTGGTGGAGGCTGTAAGTATATTTGTGTCCTACAGTACCGTGAACCGTGGTGGAGGTAGTAAGTATATTTGTGTCCTACAGTACCGTGAACCATGGTGGAGGTTGTAAGTATATTTGTGTCCTACAGTACCGTGAACCGTGGTGGAGGTAGTAAGTATATTTGTGTCCTACAGTACCGTGAACCGTGGTGGAGGTAGTAAGTATATTTGTGTCCTACAGTACCGTGAACCGTGGTGGAGGTTGTAAGTATATTTGTGTCTACAGTACCGTGAACCGTGGTGGAGGTAGTAAGTATATTTTGTGTCCTACAGTACCGTGAACCGTGGTGGAGGTTGTAAGTATATTTGTGCCCTACAGTACCGTGAACCGTGGTGGAGGTTGTAAGTATATTTGTGCCCTACAGTACCTTTGAACCGTGGTGGAGGCTGTAAGTATATTTGTGTCCTACAGTACCGTGAACCGTGGTGGAGGTAGTAAGTATATTTGTGTCCTACAGTACCGTGAACCGTGGTGGAGGTAGTAAGTATATTTGTGTCCTACAGTACCGTGAACCGTGGTGGAGGTTGTAAGTATATTTGTGCCCTACAGTACCGTGAACCGTGGTGGAGGCTGTAAGTATATTTGTGCCCTACAGTACCGTGAACCGTGGTGGAGGCTGTAAGTATATTTGTGCCCTACAGTACCGTGAACCGTGGTGGAGGTTTTAAGTATATTTGTGCCCTACAGTACCGTGAACCGTGGTGGAGGTTGTAAGTATATTTGTGTCCTACAGTACCGTGAACCGTGGTGGAGGTAGTAAGTATATTTGTGTCCTACAGTACCGTGAACCGTGGTGGAGGTTGTAAGTATATTTGTGCCCTACAGTACCGTGAACCGTGGTGGAGGCTGTAAGTATATTTGTGTCCTACAGTACCGTGAACAGTGGTGGAGGTAGTAAGTATATTTGTGTCCTACAGTACCGTGAACCGTGGTGGAGGTTGTAAGTATATTTGTGTCCTACAGTACCGTGAACCGTGGTGGAGGTTGTATTTGTGTCCTACAGTACCGTGAACCGTGGTGGAGGTAGTAAGTATATTTGTGTCCTACAGTACCGTGAACCGTGGTGGAGGTAGTAAGTATATTTGTGTCCTACAGTACCGTGAACCGTGGTGGAGGTAGTAAGTATATTTGTGTCCTACAGTACCGTGAACCGTGGTGGAGGTAGTAAGTATATTTGTGTCCTACAGTACCGTGAACCGTGGTGGAGGTAGTAAGTATATTTGTGTCCTACAGTACCGTGAACCGTGGTGGAGGTAGTAAGTATATTTGTGTCCTACAGTACCGTGAACCATGGTGGAGGCTGTAAGTATATTTGTGTCCTACAGTACCGTGAACCGTGGTGGAGGTTGTAAGTATATTTGTGTCCTACAGTACCGTGAACCGTGGTGGAGGTTGTAAGTATATTTGTGTCCTACAGTACCGTGAACCATGGTGGAGGTAGTAAGTATATTTGTGTCCTAGAGTACCGTGAACCGTGGTGGAGGTAGTAAGTATACTTGTGTCCTACAGTACCGTGAACCGTGGTGGAGGTAGTAAGTATATTTGTGTCCTACGTACCGTGAACCGTGGTGGAGTAGTAAGTATATTTGTGTCCTACAGTACCGTGAACCGTGGTGGAAGGTTGAGTATATTTGTGTCCTACAGTACCGTTAACCGTGGTGGAGGTAGTAAGTATATTTGTGTCCTACAGTACCGTGGAACCATGGTGGAGGGTAGTAAGTATATTTGTGCCCTACAGTACCGTGAACCGTGGTGGAGGAGTAAGTAAGTATATTTGTGTCCTACAGTACCGTGAACCGTGGGGAGGTAGTAAGTATATTTGTGTCCTACAGTACCGTGAACCGTGGTGGAGGTAGTAAGTATATTTGTGTCCTACAGTACCGTGAACCGTGGTGGAGGTAGTAAGTATAATTTGTGTCCTACAGTACCGTGAACCATGGTGGAGGTTGCAAGTATATTTGTGTCCTACAGTACCGTGAACCGTGGTGGAGGTTGTAAGTATATTTGTGTCCTACAGTACCGTGAACCGTGGTGGAGGTTGTAAGTATATTTGTGTCCTACAGTACCGTGAACCATGGTGGAGGTTAGTAAGTATTTTGTGTCCTACAGTACCGTGAACCGTGGTGGAGGTTGTAAGTATATTTTGTCCTACAGTACCGTGAACCGTGGTGGAAGTAGTAAGTATATTTGTGTCCTACAGTACCGTGAACCGTGGTGGAGGTTGTAAGTATATTTGTGCCTACAGTACCGTGAACCGTGGTGGAGGTTGTAAGTATATTTGTGCCCTACAGTACCGTGAACCGTGGTGGAGGTTGTAAGTATATTTGTGTCCTACAGTACCGTGAACCGTGGTGGAGGTTGTAAGTATATTTGTGTCCTACAGTACCGTGAACCGTGGTGGAGGTAGTAAGTATATTTGTGTCCTACAGTACCGTGAACCGTGGTGGAGGTTGTAAGTATATTTGTGTCCTACAGTACCGTGAACCGTGGTGGAGGTTGTAAGTATATTTGTGTCCTACAGTACCGTGAACCGTGGTGGAGGTTGTAAGTATATTTGTGTCCTACAGTACCGTGAACCATGGTGGAGGTAGTAAGTATATTTGTGTCCTACAGTACCGTGAACCGTGGTGGAGGTTGTAAGTATATTTGTGTCCTACAGTACCGTGAACCGTGGTGGAGGTTGTAAGTATATTTGTGTCCTACAGTACCGTGAACCGTGGTAGAGGTTGTAAGTATATTTGTGTCCTACAGTACCGTGAACCGTGGTGGAGGTTGTAAGTATATTTGTGTCCTACAGTACCGTGAACCATGGTGGAGGTAGTAAGTATATTTGTGTCCTACAGTACCGTGAACCGTGGTGGAGGTAGTAAGTATATTTGTGTCCTACAGTACCGTGAACCGTGGTGGAGGTAGTAAGTATATTTGTGTCCTACAGTACCGTGAACCGTGGTGGAGGTAGTAAGTATATTTGTGCCCTACAGTACCGTGAACCGTGGTGGAGGTAGTAAGTATATTTGTGTCCTACAGTACCGTGAACCGTGGTGGAGGTAGTAAGTATATTTGTGCCCTACAGTACCGTGAACCGTGGTGGAGGTAGTAAGAAATATTTTGTGTCCTACAGTACCGTGAACCGTGGTGTGAGGTAGTAAGTATTTTTTGTGTCCTACAGTACCGTGAACCGTGGTGGAGGTTGTAAGTATATTTGTGTCCAAACAGTACCGTGAACCGTGGTGGAGGTAGTAAGTATATTGTGTCCTACAGTACCGTGAACCATGGTGGAGGTAGTAAGTATATTTGTGTCCTACAGTACCGTGAACCGTGGGGGGAGGTAGTAAGAAATATTTGTGTCCTACAGAAACCGTGAACCGTGGTGGAGGTAGTAAGTATATTTGTGTCCTACAGTACCGTGAACCGTGGTGGAGGTTGTAAGTATATTTGTGTCCTACAGTACCGTGAACCGTGGTGGAGGTAGTAAGTAAAATTTGTGTCCTACAGTACCGTGAACCGTGGTGGAGGTATTAAGTATATTTGTGCCCTACAGTACCGTGAACCGTGGTGGAGGTAGTAAGTATATTTGTGTCCTACAGTACCGTGAACCGTGGTGGAGGTAGTAAGTATATTTGTGTCCTACAGTACCGTGAACCGTGGTGGAGGTAGTAAGTATATTTGTGTCCTACAGTACCGTGAACCGTGGTGGAGGTAGTAAGTATATTTTCACTGTTTTAACTGTGGAAAACTAAATATCTGTTTTACTGTTGATTTTAGGTATACTCAAAATTTTCCTGACAGCCTATAAAAGAATGAAAAAATGAAGAGTACAGTTTTCCTGGAGTTTACCTGGAGAGAGTTCCGGGGGTCAACGCCCCCGCGGCCCGGTCTGTGACCAGGCCTCATAGTGGATCAGAGCCTGATCAACCAGGCTGTTACTGCTGGCTACACGCAATGCAACGTACGAGCCACAGCCCGGCTGGTCAGGAACCGACTTTAGGTGCTTGTCCAGTGCCAGCTTGAAGACTGCCAGGGGTCTTTTGGTAATCCCCCTTATGTGTGCTGGGAGGCAGTTGAACAGTCTCGGGCCCCTGACACTTATTGTATGGTCTCTTAACGTGCTAGTGACACCTCTGCTTTTCATTGGGGGGATGTTGCATCGTCTGCCAAGTCTTTTGCTTTCGTTGTGAGTGATTTTCGTGTGCAAGTTCGGTACTAGTCCCTCTAGGATTTTCCAGGTGTATATAATCATGTATCTCTCCCGCCTGCGTTCCAGGAAATACAGGTTCAGGAACCTCAAGCGCTCCCAGTAATTGAGGTGTTTTATCTCCGTTATGCGCGCCGTGAAGGTTCTCTGTACATTTTCTAGGTCAGCAATTTCACCTGCCTTGAAAGGTGCTGTTAGTGTGCAGCAATATTCCAGCCTAGATAGAACAAGTGACCTGAAGAGTGTCATCATGGGCTTGGCATCCCTAGTTTTGAAGGTTCTCATTATTCATCCTGTCATTTTTCTAGCAGATGCGACTGATACAATGTTATGGTCCTTGAAGGTGAGATCCTCCGACATGATCACTCCCAGGTCTTTGACGTCGGTTTTTCGCTCTATTTTGTGGAAGGAATTTGTTTTGTACTCTGATAAAGTTTTAATTTACTCATGTTTACCATCTCAGTGTAATTGAAATTTCTCATCGTTGAACTTCATATTGTTTTCTGCAGCCCATTGAAAGATTTGGTTGATGTCCGCCTGGAACCTTGCAGTGTATGCAATGGAGGACACTGTCATGCAGATTCGGGTGTCGTCTGCAAAGGAAGACACAGTGCTGTGGCTGACATCCTTGTCTATGTCAGATATGAGGATGAGAAAAGATGGGAGCGAGTACTGTGTCTTGTGGAACAAAGCTTTTCACCGTAGCCGCCTCAGACTTTACTCTGTTGACTACTACTCTTTGTGTTCTGTTTGTGAGGAAATTATAGATCCATCTACCAACTTTTCCTGTTATTCCTTTAGCAAGCATTTTGTGCGCTATTACGCCATCGTCACACTTGTCGAAGGCTTTTAGAAAGTCTGTATATATTACATCTGCATTCGTTTTGTCTTCTAGTGATTCAGTAGTTGAGACAGACAGGAGCGACCTGCTCTAAACCCATGTTGCCCTGGGTTGTGTAATTGATGGGTTTCTAGATGGGTGGCGATCTTGCTTCTTAGGGCCCTTTCAAAGATTTTTATGATATGGGATGTTAGTGCTATCGGTCTGTAGATTTTTGCTATTGCTTTACTGCCCCCTTTGTGGAGTGGGGCTATGTCTGTTGTTTTTAGTAACTGGGACGACCCCCGTGTCCATGCTCCCTCTCCATAGGATGGTAAAAGCTCGTGATAGGGGCTTCTTGCAGTTTTTGATGAACACAGAGTTCCATGAGTCTGGCCCTGGGGCAGAGTGCATGGGCATGTCATTTATCGCCTGTTCAAAGTCATTTGGCGTCAGGATAACATCAAATAGGCTTGTGTTTATCAAATTCTGTGGCTCTCTCATAAAAAATTAATTTTGATGGTCGACTCTCAGTCTGGTTAGCGACTTGCTAAAAACTAAGTCATACTGGGACTTGAGTAGCTCACTCATTTCCATGCTGTCATCTGTGTAGGACCCATCTTGTTTAAGTAGGGGCTCAATACTGGATGTTGTTCTCGACTTTGATTTGGCATAAGAAAAGAAATACTTTGGGTTTCTTTCGATTTCACTTATGGCTTTTAGTTCTTCCCGCGATTCCTGAATCCCATAAGATTCCTTTAGCTTAAGTTCGATATTTGCTATTTCTCTGACCAGTGTCTCCCTACGCATTTCAGATATATTGGCCTCTTTTAGCCGCTATGTTATTCTTTTCCGTCGCCTGTAAAGGGAGCGCCTGTCTCTTTCTATTTTACATCTACTCCCCCTTTTTCTTAAAGGAATATGCCTTGAGCATACATCGAGTGTCACAGAGTTAATCTGTTCTAGGCATAAGTTGGGGTCTGTGTTGCTTAGTATATCTTCCCAGCTTATATCATTTAGGACTTGGTTTACTTGGTCCCACTTTATGTTCTTGTAATTGAAGTTGAATTAATGGCTGGTTTACCTCACGGATTTATAAATATAACTGTGATGTAACTGTTACTATTATCCGGAGCGGATCATTTCACTGTGTTGTGACTTTATTAAACTTTATACTGACAGAAACTTTGTCCCAACTTAAGCGTGTTCTGCAGCCGGTTTTTATTATATTTAATGTTCGTTGTCACTGTAGTTAACTTATCATGTGTCAATCCTGAAGACGAAGATATATTCAGAGGTGTATATCTGTGTATATAAAATAGGAATTTGCTTTAATCTCGAAGGTAATAGAGTATTCTTGACTGATGGTGAATGGATAACATACAGCATTAATTACTTTTGTATAGTCAATAAGTTTTTAGCCTCATTAGCCAACCATCTGACTAAATTCTTCACTATTGAAAAAGACAAACTACTGGAAAATAATTTATTGGGCCATTATTTCTGTGTAATTTTATCATGATTTGTTAAAGTTCTTAAGTAAAGCAATATAAATTGATCTGAATGTTGTTTTTTTGTGTATACAAGTGTATACATTGTGTATACAATGCGTCATTACAATCTACTCAAAGTGTTGAACGTTCAGTGAATGTTCACAAGTCGTCCTCGTTCTCATAATTTGTTCTAATACGCCGCTTAACTTTGGCTAAAAATTCCCTTTTGAACAAATTCGTCGTAAATGTCGACGAGACTGCCGTAAAGATTCGCCTCTGAAAGTTATTACCAGTAATCAATTGTTTGGACCGACTTGACGTAATAGACTTCTGTCAGTTTTATCCTCGGCAGAGTTCCACCTTCATCACCCATCCTGGGGAAGATGGGTAGGGCAGGAGAGCCCTTCATGCTGGTGAAGAATTGTTAATAGAAGGAATCCCAAGTAGTGCTCTCATCCTCGTACCAAACCTAATTATCCCCTGCCTTCCCTACCCTACTCTACCCTGTCCTGCCCTACTTTACTCTTCCAATTCCCCAGGTATTGCATAATCCTTATGGGCTTTTTAGGGTTGGGATTTATAGTGTCACTGGGCTTAGCGCCTCCCTATAAACTTAATAATAATCCACTTATTGGGGCCACGAGTATTCTCTGAGACGGTACCTAGGTGTCAGGTCGGCCATAATGAGAGCGTATTAAGTGTGCTCATTGCTTTAATACGTCAGTGGTTACTAGGAGAGTGAATCAGGGGATTAAGTGTTATCTGGTGACGAATTTGTACTCTCCCTATTATATTTGTACTCTCCCTATTTGTACTCCCCTATTATTATTTTGGCTAAGTTCACTATTTTCAAGTCTCGTCGACGCTTTTACTCCTTTAAATTTCAAATGCATTTTGCCTATTATGATTAATTTTTTTTTTTTCATTCTGATCACCTTGAAGCTAATTAAATATTTCCTGACATTCCTGTAGTACATTTAAGACTAATAAGGGAATTGTTGTGAATCCATCTATGAAGACAGTTGATCCAGCCACGGTGTAGGTTTGATCCAGCCACGGTGTAGGTTTGATCCAGCCACGGTGTAGGTTTGATCCAGCCACGGTGTAGGTTTGATCCAGCCACGGTGTAGGTTTGATCCAGCCACGGTGTAGGTTTGATCCAGCCACGGTGTTGGTTTGATCCAGCCACGGTGTAGGTTTGATCCAGCCACGGTGTAGGTTTGATCCAGCCACGGTGTAGGTTTGATCCAGCCACGGTGTAGGTTTGATCCAGCCACGGTGTAGGTTTGATCCAGCCACGGTGTAGGTTTGATCCAGCCACGGTGTAGGTTTGATCCAGCCACGGTGTAGGTTTGATCCAGCCACGGTGTAGGTTTGACCCAGCCACGGTGTAGGTTTGACCCAGCCACGGTGTAGGTTTGATTCCAGCCACGGTGTAGGTTTGATCCAGCCACGGTGTAGGTTTGATCCAGCCACGGTGTAGGTTTGATCCAGCCACGGTGTAGGTTTGACCCAGCCACGGTGTAGGTTTGACCCAGCCACGGTGTAGGTTTGATCCAGCCACGGTGTAGGTTTGATCCAGCCACGGTGCAGGTTTGATCCAGCCACGGTGTAGGTTTGATCCAGCCACGGTGTAGGTTGATCCAGCCACGGTGTAGGTTTGATCCAGCCACGGTGTAGGTTTGACCCAGCCACGTTGTAGGTTTGACCCAGCCACGGTGTAGGTTTGACCCAGCCACGGTGTAGGTTTGACCCAGCCACGGTGTAGGTTTGACCCAGCCACGGTGTAGGTTTGACCCAGCCACGGTGTAGGTTTGACCCAGCCACGGTGTAGGTTGATCCAGCCACGGTGTAGGTTGATCCAGCCACGGTGTAGGTTGATCCAGCCACGGTGCAGGTTGATCCAGCCACGGTGTAGGTTGATCCAGCCACGGAGTAGGTTGATCCAGCCACGATGCAGGTTGATCCAGCCACGGTGCAGGTTGATCCAGCCACGGTGTAGGTTGATCCAGCCACGGAGTAGGTTGACCCAGCCACGGTGTAGGTTGATCCAGCCACGGTGTAGGTTGATCCAGCCACGGTGCAGGTTGATCCAGCCACGGTGCAGGTTGATCCAGCCACGGTGTAGGTTGATCCAGCCACGGTGTAGGTTTGACCCAGCCACGGTGTAGGTTTGACCCAGCCACGGTGTAGGTTGATCCAGCCACGGTGTAGGTTGATCCAGCCACGGTGTAGGTTGATCCAGCCACGGTGCAGGTTGATCCAGCCACGGTGTAGGTTGATCCAGCCACGGAGTAGGTTGATCCAGCCACGGTGCAGGTTGATCCAGCCACGGTGCAGGTTGATCCAGCCACGGTGTAGGTTGATCCAGCCACGGTGTAGGTTTGATCCAGCCACGGTGTAGGTTTGATCCAGCCACGGTGTAGGTTTGATCCAGCCACGGTGTAGGTTTGATCCAGCCACGGTGTAGGTTTGATCCAGCCACGGTGTAGGTTTGATCCAGCCACGGTGTAGGTTTGATCCAGCCACGGTGTAGGTTTGATCCAGCCACGGTGTAGGTTGACCCAAGCCACGGTGTGGGGTTTGATCCACCCAGGGTTTGTGGGTTTGATCCAGCCACGGTGTGGGTTTTTGGCCCCACCCACGGTGTAGGTTTGACCCAGCCCGGTTGTAGGTTTGCCCCCAGCCACGGTTTTTTGGGTTTGCCCCAGCCACGGTGTGGGTTTTGGGGCCACCCACGGTGTGGGTTTTGACCCAGCCCGGTGTAGGTTTGACCCGCCCGGTTGGGGTTTTTCCCCAGCCAAGGGGTGTAGGTTGATCCGGGCCACGGTGTGGGTTGATCCGGGCCAGGGGGTTTTTGGTTGTTCCAGCCAGGGTTTGCGGTTTGATCCAGCCAGGTGTAGGTTGATCCACCAGGATTTGGTTTGATCCACCCACCGGTGCGGTTGACCCGCCCGGTGCAGGTTGATCCAGCCAGGGTTTGAAATTGATCCACCCCACGGAGGGGGGTTTTCCCACCCACGGATTAGGTTGACCCAGCCAGGGGTGTAGGTTGATCCAGCCAGGGTGTAGGTTGATCCACCCACGGTTTTTAAAGGTTGATCCACCCAGGGAATTGTCTTTAAATAATAGACGGTGGGGATCTGCCCATTTTAGGTTTAAAACCTGGGGTGTAAATCGGGATCCAGCCACAGTATTACTGCGTTTTTAAATTTTTTTACGGGTTATTTATTTTTGCAGCCAGGGTTTCTGGGGAAGGGGTTCAGTCACGGCCAAACCCGGGTTCCATTTGCATGTACCTGAGTTACGGTTTAAAAGCTTTTTTATATTTGAACGAGAGGGAAAAAAGGGAAAATAGAGGGGAGGGGGAATTTGGGAGTTTTGGGAAGAACTACCTTCAAAAACCGCTTCACATTTTTAATTCCCCCTTTTAAAAAAGATTTCTTTTTAACATTCAGACACTGTGTTTTTTCGTCGACCAAACCCTTAGTAAAAAAAAATTTATCTTAAATAAATAAAAAAAAGGCAAAAAATTTTGGGGGCCATTTGCTCTCGTTTAGGGTTTGGTCACCTGCGAATAATCTACCCCGTGTTCCTTTTTTAATTTGGGTTTTGGGTTTATTTCTTACTGCGTTGTCAGTTTCCTCTGAGAAAATTTCCCTTATTTTAACCTAGTTGAGATGGAAAATTTTCCCAAATTCAGTTACTGCCTTGTGGCTTCCAGAGGGAAGTGTTCCTTTTAAATTTTCTTCTTTTGGCTTTGCCTCCTCTCCCCAAAGCTCATAAAATCCCATTGTTTTTTGGGATGAGCTTTGGTGACCCTTCACCTCCTCTGTTCCCTTCTTTCCTCGGGGAAATCTGATATCCCTTTGGGAAAAAGGACGGAGTGTTATCATTTTTTTGGGAGTTTGGGGTTTCGGTGATGCTATGATGTTCGGTGTTTGTCTTTTTGATTCTTTCGGGGGCATTCCCCCCAAATTATTCGTTTTTTCCTCACCCGTGGTGAAACCCAACCCTTCCCTTTTCCCCTGTGTGGGGGTATTTTCGTGTTTTGCGGCATGTGTGTGGTGCATTTTTTTTGGACTGATAAAGCCACTGTGGGGCGAAAGGTTTTTTTGGGTTAAAGGGATTCCCATACATTGCGAAAGTGTCTAAAGTTTTAAAACCTTGTTAAAGATTATTGTTAGTGGCACAACAGCACCTCTGCTCCCTCTTCGAACCCATGAGAGTTTTTTTATCTGGCCCCATCCCCTTTTGAGGTTTTTTGTTTCCCTTTACCCAGTCTTTCACTTCTTCCCGGTTGTTTTTATTGTGTCCGGGCATTTGAGGGTTTCCCCCACCTCTGTTTTTTCTAAAGTACCTCGCCTCCTTTTGTAAAACCTTTTTTGGGACTCTCTTGTTGAGCCCCTTCTTTTTCTCGGTCGTTTTTATATTTTCCCCCTTCCTTCCCCCGCCTGATAACCTGGCCCCTTGGGACTGTTTTTCTTTTGATGTGACTCTCCCAACAGCTTAGAGTCAGTTTGGGCTTTCGCGGGCTGTCATTTTTATATAGTCGTTGGGCCCCCCTTTCCCTACCTGTGCAATTCTTTTCCCCGGCTCTTTGACTGCTCCCCTTTTATTCCCCTGGGTCCTTTCCCCTTCCCAATATTACTTCCATTTTTTGGGCCCACACTTGGTTTTGGCCTCTTTTTAAACCTTTGGGTAAACCATGGGCTCACCCTGATTTTTTTCATTATTCCTTTTTCCCTTTGGTTTAAAAGGGAAAGGTTTTATTCCGGGGTCAACGCCCGCGGCCCGGTCCATGCCGGCCCTCCCGTTTGGGATCAGGGCCTGATCAACTAGGCTGTTACTGGGGGCCCGCACGCAGTCCAAACGTACAAAAGCCACAGCCCGGCTGACCCGGGCCTTGATTTAAAGGTTTTCTGTCCAGCTCTCTTTTAAAAAGGGCAGCCGGGGGTTTTTTGGGAAATTTCCCCCTAATGTTGATGGGGGGGTGTTGAACATTTTTGGGGCCCCCGGACACTTAGGGTGTTTTCTCTTAGTGTACCAATGGCGCCCCTCTTTTTATTGGCGGCTTTTGCATCGCCCGGCCCGGGCTTTTACTTTGTAGGGGGTGATTTTTGTGTTTCGATTTGGGGGCCCTTCCTTCCAAGATTTTCCAAATGTAGATTATGATATTAAACTCCCCCCTCCTGGTTCCAACGAGTACAAGGGCAAGTGTTCCAAACGTTCCCAGTTTGTTAAGGTGTTGACAGAAATTATACGTTTCAAATAAAGGGGTCTTGTACACCCCTCTTTTGGGTCGCGAAAATTTTACCTGCTTTTTTTTATGGGGGATGTTAATTTTACGCAGTATTCCAGCTAGAGAGAACAAATGATTTGAAAAGGTCATCATGGGCTTTGATCTTCTTTTGAAAGTTTCAATTTTCCTTTTTATCATTTTCTTTTCACGTGCGATCGTTTGGGACTGTTGTGATCCCTTTAAAATGAGTTTCCCCAGGGCATTATACTCCCAGGTTTCCCCTTTCATTATTTTTTCCCCTTATTGTATGGCCGGAGTCAGTAGTATCTCTGTTCTATTTTTTATCTCCTCCGTTTTTCCCTAACGGGGAGAGTTGGAATTTTTTTCCCCAATTTAAAATCTTTTTGTTTTCCCTTTCCCACTGGAAAAAATTTGTTTTATCTTCTTGGGGTTAAAAGCCCTCCTCGCAGATGACGCCTCATGAGATCCCCGTATCATCCCCAAAAAGGTTTATACGGTGCTGTGGTTTTTTATTTCTGTTTATGTCTGATAAAGAGGATAAGGAATAGAAAGGGGGCGAGTACGGGGTTTTTGTGGGGAAAAGAGTCTTAAAATATTTGGGAACCTCTCCTCTGCTTAGTTGGGATATTATTGTCAATATTTCCTCATCTAGTTTTCTGACTTCCCTGCCCAAATTTCTGTTCCCCTGAACCCCGTGTAGGAAATTCTTTTATGCCTGTGTAATCCCCTCTTTGTAGTTTTACTTCATTCGTCCTTCCCTTCCTGCTTCTTTCTCCACTTGTTTAAATCTACTACGATTCGAAGCACGAATCAAGTGGTTTACTGGGGCCCCGAGGGGCTTTCGTGATGTCCTCAAAATCTGCCCTAAACAAGGGGGGAAACTGGGTCCCGTCTTGCTGGGTTTTTCCTTTACTCTGTGTGTTTTGGTGTTTTTCATGTGCGGGGGAGGGGTGTGGCTCATGTGTGTGCGGGGCCCCCGTGGGGTGCAGCAAAAAATCGCCTAGTTGTGGTTTTCAAGGGGGGCCCAAAACACAGTTCCTGACCCCCCCTCCCCATGGTCACTCTAGGTCACTTCCTTACTCCCCTGGGAAATTTATCCTACCTCTTCTTAAACTGGTATGGATTCTGCCTCCATACATCACTTCCAGGCTATTCCCAATTTTCGCTACTTTGTGACTGAAGAAATACTTTCCCAAACATTCCCCTGGATTCATCTGTGTCTTAACTTCCAATGTGACCCCTTGTTTCTGTTTTCCCAAACTCTGGAACATCCTGTCTCTGTCCCCCTTGTCGATTCCCCTCAATTTTTTTATGTCGTTTTCATTTTCCCTTTTTATTCCTTTTCCTCCGGTGTCGCGATTTCGCTTTAAAAACTCCCCGTTGGAATTCCCCCCTTGCTCCGGGGGCAAAAACTTGTTGCTTCCCTTTTCACCCTTTTTCTAGTTTCCTTACGTGCTTGGCTAGGTGTAGGTTCAAAACTTTGTGCTGATACTTTTAAAATGGGCTGAAAGTAAATAAATGTCAGGGTCCTGAAAAAGTTCCTTTTGAGATGTCGGGGAAAGCTGGGGCTTAGGTTTGGGTAGGGCGGGCCATATGCTTTCAGCGTTTTTTTGGTTGGGTGTGCACCTTTAGGAGATTTTGTCGGTGTTATCTCACCCCCCGTTTCCCTTTTTATTGAGGAGGGTTTTGTAGTCTCTGGCCCCCTAGACTGTCTTGGGGTCTTTTTTGCATTTCCCCCAATTTTTTGATTTGCATTGGGGGGGTTTGAATCAGGAGGCCCTGCCCCCTTTCCCAGACCCCTTTATTCGGTGGCCTGTCCGATTGAATCTTCTCATCAGTTAATTTCTGAAAGCAGGGCACTTCTGAGTCTATTCTACCGCATGTATTCACAATCCAAAAAACAGACCTGTTCTAGGACTCCCCTTGTGGACCCCGCTCGTTCGGGCCCCCACCTGACCCCTCGCCCGTCCGCTCGCTGTTGTTTTCCCTGACAGTTTTTCCCTTGACCCTTTGCGTGCCTTCCCTGTTATCTCTCCCTGGTTCTCGCTTCCCACAAATTCCTGTGTGGAATGTGCCAGGCTTTTTACAGCCCAAAAAAAATGATTCCCCACCCTCCTTCCCTTCTTTTGTCCCCCTGTCATAGAACCCGTGGGTTTGTGACACGGAAAATTTTCCCTCTCTGAAACGGTGGTTTTTGTTGACAAGTCTTCCTTTCTAGGGCTGCACCAGTCTCCTATAATCTTCCCCATGACTTTCCCGTAAACCAAGGCGCCCTGGCCTTCCCTTTTTCCTGTCCCCTTTTTGGTACGAACCTTACCTTCCCCCTTCCCTTTTGTCACATATTTAATCTTTCTTTATGATTTTTCCACTGAACCTCATGAAGTTTTCCCTGTCTGTGTAGTCACTTTTTTTAGTCTGGTTCCCTTCCCTTGGTGTTGTTTTGTGTGTGTGTGTGGTTGGGTGTGTGTGTGTTGAAGGCTGCGGACAGCTGGGGAAAGTTGGATGAACCCCTCGAGGACAAGGGTTATCTTGTTTTTAAATTTTCGCTAATCAATTGCAAATCTTGTTCTAATGGGCCTTATATAATTTTGCATAAACCCTGTATTCCTTTTATTCTATGTCATGCCTGTGACTGCTGTTGACTCATTTGGTGATTTTAAAAAATTTCCTAAAAACAGTTAGTTCTTAGGGCCCAAAATTCTCCTTTTTTTTGCAACCCCAATAAATTTAGCTGCCAAACTCTATAAAAAAACCCCTTTAAACGTTATTCATGAAAAAATTAATTTTTTTTTTAATTTCTACTAACTTTTTTCCATTTGCCAGAGAAAATATTTATTTAATAAAGTTATATTTGTAGTTTAAACCCGGCATCAGCGTTTGTGTTTTGTTATTTAAAAAAGTAAAATTCCCAAAAATTGGGAAGTTTGACGATGTTATCAAATTCCGTTGAAAAATCTTCGTTTTTTTAAAGCCCCGTAATCCTTAACTAAAGATTAAGATCTATTAATTTGAGTGGGGAAAATTTCAATTTTATTTGCCTAAAATTACCAAATTCTGTAATATGTGAGGATTGGGGGGGCAGGAGGTAGAGAGGGATGGGAAAGGGGGAAGGGGAGCCCGAAATAGATGAGAGGAGTGGAGAAGACGGCAATAGGGATTATTAATATTATGATTATTATATTAATATAGAATTTCCGAAGTTAATTTTGTAAAAGGACACAAAGTAAACTAAGTGACTTTTTTTGTGGCAAGTTTTGTTTCCTGGAGGCGAAAGTCGCCCCAAAAAAATGTTACATAAATTGTTTTGTCCTTTTACTTATTATCATATTATTTCATTCGTGGGATTCGTAAGTGATTTTGTTTTTCCGGAAGGGACGAAGAATTCCCAATTTGGTTCTGGCTGCTCCTAACTAGTTGGAGGTCACTGGGTGGTTACCCCCCTGTAACCCCATCATGATCCCTTAAATCTCTTTTTAAAGAATAAGCGGTAAGAAACTAGTTTGACATTGTGGGCTGTTTTGGTAAACTTAAAAAAACTTGACAGAGTATCGGGCTTTTTGGCATTGCGGGACGTACCGTTTGTTAGTTCAAAAACAAAAATTTTAGGAGCTCGAATCCTGTGCGGAGCGTTATTAGATGAAAAATCTGAAGAAAAAAGTTCGTCAGTTGAAAATCTAGAATTCGTCTTTGCCCTTTAAAAAAAAAAACCCAATGAACTTTTTTCGGGCTATATTTAAGAAAAATTTTTTGTCGTTTTAAAAAAAAACAAGATTTTTTTTTATTTGGGAATGTTTCGGGTGGGACATGTCCTTTTTGGGTTTTTCCTTTCCTTTGTTGAGGGCAATTAATGTCTCAATTTGGAGAATTACCCGCTAAAAATTTTTATAATAAAGAAGGAAGTGCAATAAAAATCACAAGGATGTGTTTGGATCAAATAAAGAGGGCCCAGTTTTTTTTGTTTTTCAATAAAATGGATCGTCTACATTTAGTGATAGATCTTTTGGCTCCGTCTGAAAGGATCCGGGTTGATTTTGGGGTTTGGCTGCCCATTTTACTATATCAAAATTTATTTGTTCCTGGTGTTGTCTTTGCGAGCATCGTTGAAAAATGCCTGGGAAAGGAAAAATTT
>NC_069457.1:12589504-12644726 GCF_026875155.1 Cherax quadricarinatus
TTTCCCCTCCCTGTGCAACTTAGAATCTGCAGCAATGAGTTCCTTGAGGAAGAATGCACTATAATTGAAACAAGTATTTTCTAAACTCCACTATCCTCGTCACTTCATCAGAGACTGCAGACGGCGGGCATTAAACATCTTCAACACACCCAGAGAAGACACTGCCGAGAAGAGATACATAGTCCTCCCCAACAACTCCATTGCCAAAACATGTTTCCAAATCTTTGCCAAAACATCATTCCAAGTATCTCCTCCAAAAACCACGACCCTAAGGACATCACCAGTAGTAGACAGGACAAGCCTCCATCCTCTGCAGGGGTTATACAAAATTTCCCTTGTAATGACTGCAACAAATTATATGTGGGCGAACATAAAGAGACCCCAAAACGCATTTCAGAACACCAAATATGAAGCAGGATTTGACGATCAAGGAATGCCTGTGTACAACATCGCAATTCACACAACCATTTAATTAACTACAGAAACTCAAGACTTATAGCCAACGAAGACAAACTCAATACAGAAGAATCGTGGATCATCGCTTATCTCTGTAACCAACAATTTCAAACCAGAACAATGGCTTCTTTTAACATAGCTGAACCACTCGCCAAGAAACTTCTTCATCGCTATCCCACATAAGAACATTGAACACTGCAGAAGATCTGCTCACAACTTGTCCAATCCCCCTGCCAAGCTACCAAGACTCTATACCCCTCCCGGTGATCATCAGAGCAGCATTCTCCACCTGATCTCAACATTCTGAACATGCCTATAAATACTCTCGTACCTTCCAACCCCAGGTAGATCCGTGTGTGACTTAAAAAAAGCCACTGTGTGGGTGAAACGTTGTAAATAAAGGATCACATTATACTGCATTTGTGTTTATATTTCCATTGTGTCGGTATTTTATACCATTTGTTTCCACCTCTACCTCCTCCTCTACCTCTACCTCTACCTCTACCTCCTCCTCTACCTCTACCTCTACCTCTACCTCCTCCTCCTCCTCTACCTCCTCCTCTACCTCCTCCTCTACCTCCTCCTCCTCCTCTACCTCCTCCTCCTCCTCTACCTCTTCCTATTCCTCCTCCTCTACCCCCTACCCCCTACCTCCTCACTGAACCTTAACTCTTGCGCCTACCATACCATGCTATCCTCACTTGTGATGTATTAACAAGACAAACATGCAGCGGAGAAACATTGTCTGAATATATTTTCCCAGTTCCTCCCACTTGTGTATCAGTCATTTACCAGGACCAGCTTAACACAGGGGAGGTCTACAGAAAAATTTTCCTAAACACCTGTACGTCCTGAATAACGACAACCTAACATGAGGGACATATGACCGTCCCTGAGAAATGGCTGGACTACTGAGAGTTATTTAATATCTAAAAGGAACCAGTGAGTCTCCACCCAAAATATTTCTTCACTCAACCAACAAGGAATTGTTAAGCCTTTCTTGCCTTTTTATGTGCAGTATTGATCTATCTTTAGTCCTTAGAATCTGAAGACAACACGAGTTGGATCGAAATATGCAACTTAATTTTCTTGATTTTGTCTGAGTTTTCTATCATTTATTAGTGTGATCTGTGTTCACTCCACTTTCGTGCACGTGTGTGTGTGTGTGTGTGTGTGTGTGTGTGTGTGTGTGTGCGTGTGTGTGCGTGTGCGTGTGCACGCATACGTAATCACCTATATGTATACTCATTATGCAAGTTACAGGGTCGAGTCTCATTTCCCGGTCCCACTCTTTGCTGGCTGCTACTGGGTTGGCTGTGGCCTCCCAAGAGCCTTATCATACCCCTTCTTAAAGCAGTGTATGGACCCTGTCTTACCACTTCACTGTCCAGGACGTTCCACTTCCTGACCGGAGAATACTTCCTAACATCCTTGTTATTCATCTATGTCTTGTTCACCCTATTAATTCCCCTTAGTAATTTAAACGTTTTATATATCAACGTTAGTCTTTTTCTTTTTAAAATCTTGAGGCTTAGTTCCATTAATCTGTTTCTTATATGGCATACCACTTAGGGATTAAACTTAGTGTTCAGTTTCTTGACAAAGCTGACCAGGTGTGGGTTCCATTCTGGTGCTGAATACTCGAGTTTGAACCTGACGTACGCCCTTATAGTCTCGTGAATTTAATTATCTTTTAGATTTTTGAAAGCAAGTCTTAATTTGCTAGAATGATTTATTGTAGCAATTACTTTCTGAGTACATGTCTAATTTACTGTCTTCTCTTTCCCAACTGCACTCATTCAGAAATTCCTCATGCCCGTAAAATCTCCTCTTTCAAAGTTTAGTTTCTCTATTCTTTTAAATCTCTCTCTGTCTCTCTCTCTCTCTCTCTCTCTCTCTCTCTCTCTCTCTCTCTCTCTCTCTCTCTCTCTCTCTCTCTCTCTCTCTCTTCTCCAAGTTTACTCCAAAATGTATTTGAAACTTTAATAGCCAGGTGGTTGCTATCAATGAGGGCTTTTTATATTCAAATGTCCCTATATCAGAATTATTCAGTGATTAAAAGGTCCAACCTTGATGGGTCATCTTGTCCTTCTTCTTCTGGTTGTGGCCGTATCATGTTGGTATATAAGTTCTCTGTTGCTAAAGTCATTATCTTAGTCCTGCCGTTTCTGATCTTCGTGTCCGTCTAGGTTTTTTCAGTCTGTCTTGTAGGTAATGTCTCTCATAATCCAGCGTTGCATTGTTCATGTTGGCTCTGGCACCTCAGCTAATACATCCACCATTTTTCTTCTATTGCAGTTTATATTCATGTCTTGATTTCTTGCTGTTTAATAGACAGGTGTATCATAGCTATCTCTTCTTAGGAATCTGTCTTTATTGTACCTATTATTCAGTGTCTCGCCTTGTTTATTCTTCTCATCTCAAAATCAAGGGTTTCTGTTCCCTCTTTTTTCCTCATACAGAGTATCAAGCTGGGAAGTTTCCCATCTGTTATTTTTAATGAGCTTTGTCTCCATAAGTACTATAATGTTTTAGGACCCCTCTTCTATTCTTTCATTCATCTACATTTGTGTACTATATTTTCAAAATTTCATTTTTATTATTGTGTTCTGGTTCTCAGCTTCCTGAATTGAAATGTTGTAAAAGGGTCGTGGGATTCAGGGTTGGGGTGGAGCTACACCCTGGGGAGGTTTTGAAGGAGGAGGGTCTACGGGTGTAGGAAGAGAGTGAAATATTACTCGTTTTTGGGTTGTCTGAGTGTGGCAGGGATAAGGCCTCGAGGTTCTGATGTTCCAGGTGTTCCCTGATTTCTTACTCTGTCCAGGTCCAGGTACAACTGTATTTAACAAACTGTTTCACAAGTCAGGCTACGCAGGTCTGGTTACGACCAGCGCTAAAACCATGCTATTTCAAAGGGAAGTTGAAATGAAAAAGTGCCAGTTGCATGTTTCCCGGAACTGATATATGCACAACTTGCAACTTTCTGGCAATATCTGCTTAGCTTTTGCCGGAAAGAGGTAGCAGAGTGGCTTTGCCTCTAATGACCATTAAATCTTTGAGACTTTTCCAGAGCTGACAACCTCATTTTCCTTCCCATAGTACAAAAATGGGAAAGCCAGGCCTCCCCTTCGTTCTACTGTGGTAAAAATTAGGTTTAAAAATGCATTAAATCTTTGAAAAGAGTGTGGGATTTAAAGTAGTACAAAAAGTTTTCTGGGCCTTCCCTTTTGTTTTTAGTTGGTCTGCAAGGAAAAAGGCTCCCCATTTGGAGAGCATGAAAACGCTTATCAAAGGGTGCCCTGCAAGGGATCTTCACACCATTTTTTCTCTTATCGTTAGGGAAATCACTGTCAGGCTGACGAAGCAAACATCTTGTTTGGATGTGGTACATTGGCAGGTACAAAGGATTTCAATTTAGATGACTTCCCAGGTGATGACACAGGGAGGAAATGGGACTATCCTGAATCATTCGTATGTAAAAATTACCCTCGTCATTTCACAAGTGACCAAGGCAGAGAAAATCAAATACAGGTGCATTAGACATGTCCAAAATAGCGTCTTGCTTGGAACACCTCCTGGGACTGTTTTTCATTGACTAAAATTTCAGCTGATGTGGAGAGTACAGATTGCAAAAATGCTTTCTTGCCCCTTCATGTTTGCTCCTTTGGACTTGTAGCAGGATTCACCTTGAGCACTGGGGACAATTTTGGTGTTCATAACTTTAAGTTGTGGAGAACACTTCGGGATAATTTAGGGCCCTGCTCCCTCTCAACAGAATATGTCACACGGGATGATCTAATAGTGGATATAGCCTCGACAATGTTCATATAGTGTCGTGGAGGATAGATCCAGCCCCCTGGAGATGAGGTTTCCTCATGCAGGGAGCTTCCTATTGCTGTTCCCAACTCCCCCCTATGATAGTGTCGCCACAGACCACCGCATGGTGTTGATTGTCCTTTTGTTTATTTCCTGAACAAAAGGTGTATTGCAACAGTGAATTGTTGCTAAATCTGATTTGAAAGACTGCAAGGCATGAAGAGACTAATAAATCAAGAGGAGCCTCAAACATTCGAGATGCCGCACAACGGAGCCATCCAACTATCAGATCTGAAAGTAATCAGAAGCGCCCAGAGTGTATCCCCTTCATCCCTGGATAGATAGAAAAGCACCAGTGCATTACACGGGTAATATCTATCTCCATACACCATGGAGGAAGGAGGGCATTTGCCAGCTTCGGGAGTCCCAAAATCTAAAAAATATGGAGAATTGCCCATAATTGTATGTTTGTTCCATTAGGCTCAGGGGACCCTTGGCTCATGGGGAAGATGCATCAAAAAATTCTTAAGGAGGGGAAAAAGACTCATCCGGAAAACTAGGGATCCAGGGAGTAGTTTCTGTTCCAGCGACTCAGTGATGAGGAGTTGTTACGAATGGTACATAGTTTACTGTCTTAAGTTTTTGCCCTGGAATTTGTTTTTGATAAAGCATGGATGGCGAAGTCTAAAAATAAGTTTCCCAGATGTTGCAAAAGGGTCTTACTTCATCAGTGATGAGGAGCTAATGGTTTTTGCATTGTAATCTGTGACAACCGTAGCAGTGTACCTGAAAATGTTCTCACAATATGTACGGGTATTGTATCTTTGAACCAGAAATGCATCTCACGTACATTTTATAATATACCAATGGAAACAAAAAAATTAAATAGGTTGGTGGGGAGTGAAAATTCAAATCCTTCAGGAAGAAATCGAAATATTTCCCTCGAAGTCTTTTCCTTTTATCTATTTATCCGAGGCTGTGACTCCACGATTCCACTAGAAGTTGACCTTCCCTTCCCAGAAAATATGAAAATGTGTGTGTGGTGTGTTTTGGTGTGTTGTGGTGTGTGTTGGTGTGTGTGTGTGTGTGTGTGGTGCGTGTGCGCGGTGCGCGCGTGCGTTTGTGTGTGGTGTGGGGTTTGCGGCGGCGCGTGCGTGTCCGAATGGGAAAAAATTGGTTCAGTTTAGTATCGTTTAAATTAAGTCTCTTAATTTTTTTATACGATTAAAGATTATATTTTTTTTATTTGTTATGTAAAATTTAAATTTAATGGGTAAATAGAGCCTACAAAATCTTTACTGTAAGCTGTTTTTCCCAGTGATATATATATATATATTTTATTATATATTTATAATATATATATATAAACAAATACGGGGGACTCCAGGAATCAAACCTCGTCTAAAGCAACAAAATGATAAATGGAAGTTACAGGGTTAAGTCTGGTTTTGCAAACGGGGGGGGAAATTAAAATTATCTTGTGCTTACACCCTGATCCCAAAGCACTTTACGTGTGGTTTATAAGGGGGGGACATGTTCAGTGGCCCTGGGCACTGATGTTTTGAAGCACTGGTGGTCGGTGAAACTAAGTGTCGGGAATTTTAGGGGCTCCTCACAATGCGTGCAAAAGGAGCGAGGGTTTGATTCCTGAAGTCCAAATTTTTTGTGTATCCCCAAAATTTCATTCAAGATTCTTATTCTTTTCGGGAAATTCCATTTGTTTTAATTCCTTTGACTTTGAGATCATGCTCTGCGTTATAAAATAATTAAAGTTGTTCGGACTAATATCAAATTTGTTAATTTTAAAATCACGTACCATTGATCGGAAACCGTAATGACACGATTGTAAAAAAACATACACGGGCGGGATAAACCACGATCACAGAGTCTCAGTTTGAGACGTCTGAGCGGGTTCTTTTACTATCCATTATTTTCCGCACGTTATTTTAGCAAAGTGGAGGGGGGTGCTAAAATTTTAGGGAATGGGGGGTTGTTATGGCTATAAATTACACATCCATCTTTCAAACCTACTTTATTACCCCCAGGAGAGTAGTCAAAGACCCTGTCTCCGTCTCTTCTCGCCTCCCCTCTTTCCCCCCCTCTCCCTCACTCCTCTCCCTCACTCCCCCTATCCCTCACTCCCCCTATCCCTCACTCCCGTCTCCCTCACTATCTCCCTTCCTCTCCATCCCCCTCCTTTTCCTATCTCCTCCTCAGTTCCTAAATATATAACCAGGCTAAGTAATTTGGGCTTGTGTGTGTGAAGTGCAAAGTAACTTTAAAAGTGTTAGGGTAAGTTGTGTTTAATGTATATGCGGGAGTTACTATTGTCATTCATTATCCAAGTCACATCGCCGGTGCCCCTAGCAGCGTGACTTGCCTATTACCCCTGAGTACAATACTGTGTGGTTGCCCTTACTATATGGAGTGTACAACTTAGTGGTTGTCCGTGGTTTGGAGGTAAGACTCTCGCTTTCACCGTGCGTCTGTGGTTCGACTCCGGAAAGGGGTTTGGGACACTGGACGTGTTTCCTTATTTCTCCTGTCCCGTTCACCTAGCAAGCAGTAGGTACCGGTGTTAGTCGTTGGTGTGGGTGGATCTGGGGGACAAGATTAAGGACCAAAATGGAATAAGTTAAGACAGCCCTCCCGATGACGCACTGACTTTCATGGATTATCCTGGGTGACTAACCCTTCAGGGTTAAAAACCCTTTAGATGTGGATTGATACAACGTATCAGCGTCTAGTTCACTGTGCACCTTGAGTTCCTCGGGAATGGTTAATACTGTGCACCCGCAAGTTATCTGTGAGTGGCTAGACTGTGTACCGAGCTATCTTGTGAGTGGCTAGATGTGACCGCGTATCCTGTGAGTGGTAGACTGGTACCCGCAGCTCATCTGTGAGGGCTAGACTGTGTACCGCAGTTCTGTGAGTGGCTAGACTGTGTACCGCAGCTCATCCTGGGAGTGGCTAGAGTGTACCGCAGCTCATCCTGTGAGTGGCTAGACTGTGTACCCGCGCTCATCCTGTGAGTGGCTAGACTGTGTATCCACAGCTCATCCTGTGAGTGGCTAGACTGTGTACCCGCAGCTTATCCTGTGAGTGGTAGACTGTGTCCCGCAGCTCATCCTGTGAGTGGCTAGACTGTGTACCCGCAGCTCACCCTGTGAGTGGCTAGACTGTGTCCGCAGCTCATCCTGTGAGTGGCTAGATTTGTGTACCCGCAGCTCACCCTGTGAGTGGCTAGACTGTGTACCCGCAGCTTTTCCTGTGAGTGGCTAGACTGTGTACCGCAGCTCATCTGTGAGTGGCTAGATGTGTCCCGCAGTCATCTGTGAGTGGCTAGACTGTGTACCGCAGCTCATCCTGTGAGTGGCTAGACTGTGTACCGCAGCTATCTCTGAGAGTTGGGACTATATGGCCTGGTGGTTAACCTTCGTTCACACGGCGAGGGTCTGGGTTCGATTCCGAGAGTAGAACATTGGAGTGTTTCTTTCCACTGTTGTTATGTTCCCCTCAGTAAAATGGTACCTGGGTTTAGTGGGACTGGTGTGGGTCGCATCTGGGACACGCCCTAAGGAGGCCTGGTCACAGACCGGGCGCGGGGGCGTTGCCCCCGGACTTCTCCAGATAAACTCCAGATAAATAGATTTTTTTGTTTTAATGCTTCTCATTTCGCTTATAACACTAGAATGCCTATCGGTAGGCTTAAATTCCATCGTTGGTACGATAACTAGGGGCAGATTCGAGGAACACTAACATGTGCGTCTTCCCTACTACCTATAATCAAATTGTAAGCCCGTTTCAGCATCGTTGAATAGCTGCGATACTTGCAATCCCCTGTTACATATTCAAAACATCGGGTATTACCCGTACCCGGGGAATCAATTCAGGTCACCATCTGGAAATACCGGGACAATCCCGGGGGTTCCCTATTGTTTACATATGGGTAATTTGTTGTTGGAAAATTTATCCTATACAGTGGCTTTAATATACCTGAGGGTCTTGTATTGAATAAGCCTACTTTTACTTTAGCCTACTGTGTAGGCGTATTTTCGGAATAAAGATCCCAGGCTGTTGACCTGTGTGTTAATCACAACTTGTCGTATTGATCCTTTTAAGATCCTCTTTTTGCATTTCTTCAAATTTTCAGAAATATATGCCCTAATTCGACGATTTTCAGAGTGACTCCTTAAGTTATTACTAGTAATTTCCCAAAATTTAAGTAAATGGGCCCCTTTTTTTCTTAATTTCGGTAAACTTAATAAATATATTTCTGCGTCTTCTGTATCGCTTCCATGTTTAATGGCGAGTATTTTGGCGAGATAAATCCATTTAAATTTAGTTTTGCGTGCAGGCAAATTTGTTTATGCAATTTTTTTTTTCTTTTACAAAATTTGTTTCGTGGAATTAGTTTTTGGGTTTCTTTGGTCAGAAATATTAAATAAAAGTTTTTAATTTTATTGATTTTGGGGGCCCCTTTCAAAATTGTGCCAGAGTCGCCAAGTTGTAAAGAAGTGTTCTCAATTTAGTTCCAAGCTTTCTTTTATATTTCCCAGAATTTGTAGATGAATGTTCGAGAACCGACTTGTTGAAAAATTAGAAGGGTGCAATCTTGGGTATCTTTATTGAGGAAAACGTTTCGCCCACAGTGGTATCAGTCCATCAAGATTGATGGACTGAAAATGACTCAAGGTTGAGGACTGATTACCTCATTCTCCCCCTGTTCTTCAAGTTTCTCCTACGTATGGACTGATGAAGCCACTTTTGTGGCGAAACGTTTCCCTCAATAAAGATACCCAAGAGTTGCACATGTGTCTAATTTATTATACTTTCAGAATACCATATACGATCACGTTCCAAGGTTCGACCTTGTTACAAGGTGAAGGTTCGTGAATCAGTAACGGCAGGTTTCCTCTGCTCAACGTTACATGATTTATAGTTTCTGTGATATAACTTTAGCCTCTCCTGCTTGGCTTCAAAACGTCACCACTCGAGTAATCTACTTAGAAGGAAGCTGATATTGTTAGTGCGTGTAGATGCAGTTTTCCATTTTTAATTTTGAAGCTGTGTTGCCTCTGGAATAAGCTTCTTGAAGGGAGTGTCGTAATGTGGCTAGGGGCTCTTTATCCCAAGGAATGGATTATCCTCCCCTTGTTTGGAAAAGAATCTGAATGCCTCAGATTAGAGGCATTAATTACACTGCCTCTACGGGATTAACAATTAATCTCTCTCTGAATAGCACTGAACTTTAATTGCTGATGCATCGTTTTTGACACGGACTGAACTACCTTGGATATAAACCATACCCCCGGCCGGGATGAACCCCCGGTATAGTCTCAAAAATCCCGACCGTGGCGTTAGCCCCTAGACAGCTAGCCACAATAAGATTCATCCCAAATAGGTATATTTCTACACCATAGGAAGGTTAGCACAGGCACCTCTGTGACCACAACCGCGGGTTCAATCCCGGCCAGGGTATGGTTTGTTTGCAATCGTGTCATTACGATTTTTGAGTCATGTTTTCCTTGGATATAGGCTGTGTAGGGATTTAAAATTTTTAGGGCCTCTCTGCAAAAAAAAATTAAAATGCATCTAATGGTCAACTTTAAACTCGGTGATGTCTTTCTCCTCGCAGGAAATTTTATCTTGATTGTAGATTGTATAAGTTTTATTGTGGCAGTTATAATCAAATTGGATTCTCTGAAATAATTGGATAATGTCTCTTCTGATCGGAAAACAAGTCAGCATTTGATTTATTTGGGTTAACCTAGACATTCAATAAAACTTAATTTCTTAAACAATTATAGTATTTGCTTTGTTTTATAATTATTTCACCAACTGGTGACTTGATCATGCAAGTTCTTTAAACTTATTGTGCTTGAGTATTTTAGGATATTCATATCTCGTGAACAACACCAGATTTGTCTTCAGTATGTTTTTGAAAATTTAAGTCGCATTTGAGATGCGAATGTTTTAATCTGCCATTTTTTTGAAGAAATTGGGATGTTAATTTCCAGACAAGGGACTGAAGTTATGCAATACTTGGATTGTTTAATGTGCACTCACAGCTCTATACATTGAGCACAAGTTTGTGCACCTGCTGCGCATCCTGTGTAGGAAACACAAAAAAACAGAATTACAGAGAAAAATTCTGACTTCTTTTTCCCACTGTAAACACTGGTTATTTACTGTGCCAAACTCTCGTTCAAAAACATCTGTTTAATGTAGCTAGTGAGAAAGCTGAATATAATTTCATTATTATAGATAATAATTACCCTTTTTACCAGTACATGTACAAGGTATACCAGTACATGTACAAGGTATACCAGTACATGTACAAGGTATACCAGTACAAAGTATACAAGTACAAGGTATACAAGTACAAGGTATACCAGTACATGTACAAGGTATACAAGTACAAAGTATACAAGTACAAGGTATACAAGTACAAGGTATACCAGTACATGTACAAGGTTACCAGTACTGTACAAGGTATACCAGTACATGTACAAGGTATACAAGTACATGTACAAGGTATACAAGTTACATGTAAAGGTATACAAGTAATGTACAAGGTTACATGTACAAGGTATACATGTCAAGGTATACCAGTAATGTACAAGGATACAAATACATGTACAAGGTTACAAGTACATGTACAAAGGGATACAGAACAGAGCTGACATCAATGACATACTACTATATAGACTTAGTTGTCCAGTGTAGTTTACCAATCATTTTATTTCAGACAGAAAAGGGAAGTGTATATTTTCTCGCGTAAGAGGCTTTCACCCCATTATTTGGAAGAGATGAACTCAGATAAGTTGTAATCAAAATGTCGGTGAAGAAAGAAAAGGATGGAATTCTCCAACTGTCAGTAGCCGAGGGCGGTACAGTACAGACTGTCAGTTAATAGATCGCAATTCGAACCCCCCACGCATCTTCTTTTTTGTTCTTAGGAGTGATTTATTTATATTTGAATGCCTAGAGGGTTACCGTACACTAAATGGACTTTGGACTTTGAAAATCAAAGAGAGCCCCCAAGATAATCTTGTATTCTGTGGTTCGATCCTGGCACCGGTATAAACGTTGCCCTGTTCACTTAGAAGTTGGTAGGTACTTGGGTTTAGTCTCCTGTTTTCGGTCGTGTCCAGACAGGTTATACCTTCGAAATGAGCTGTGGCACCATTAACAGCTCATTTGGTAGTAAATTTACTGTGAAAAGAAAGAAAATAAGACAAATTTACAAATAATCCGCACATAACGTTTCGGTCCAACTTGGACCATTTACAAAGTCACACTAACAAGACAGAGGGAGCAGTATATATAAGGCAGGGACGGGACCAAGCGAGGTAGTAGCGCTTGTAAAGGAGGGAGAGTGGTTTGTCGGTAAGCTTTTCTTTATGTGCGTATTAAATTTTGGGGGGTTGTTCATCACGGTATTGTGCATCTTGTTCTTTAAAGATAATAAGTAGTCGAATATATTTTTGTACCTGGGAGAACATTAGTAAGAGTTAATAAAAAACTTTGAAGTGAACACCCAAGTTACCTTTGGGAAGAACCTTCTATTCAAATTAATGACTATCGTGGATCATGGGGATGTCCGGACTTAAGTGAGAATGGGGTTTACTTTCTTGTCCTAAGTTTTTCCTTGGGGATCTAAATTTAAAACCTAGGAATTAAGGCTGAGGGAAATGAATTTTTGTGTATTAGACAAAAGGGCATTTAACACGGTGCAGGATATTCGTTGACATTAAAATGCTGGTTAATTCCCTGGTGACGCTGATATACGGATTTAAGGGAAATTTTAATTAAGTAGAGAATAAATTAGTCACCTTGAAGTATCAGCCTTGATACTCTTAAGAGAAAATCGACTCTAAATTGTGTACTGCTTTTTAAATTTTTTGAGAAAAAGATAAGTGTTGTAAAATCTCTGTTGAGTTTGTCAAGTCTTGATAGAATAATATAATCAATTATTTCTACAATAATACAACGTATACAGTATAACTTGAGAAGTACTACCCCAGGGACTCCTGTCCAAAGATCAAGACTGCCCCCTTGGCTGTGTTGTAAAGCTGTAGCTAAGATAATCCCTCACAGGGAAGCACTTCATGAGCTCCTCAAATCATTAGATAACCTTCAAGCTATTGTAGAAGGTCAGTGCAAGCCTGCATCAAGTGACGTAAGCTGCTCAGCTGATGGTGACACTATTGACAAAGACGAAGTCCCCATGAGTTAACTCAGGGGTAAAATAACTGGTGGAATTCTGTCCTCGCTAAGGTCCACAGACTGACAGAGTTCAAAACACTACCTTTGGGAATTCTAACACAATTCCCCTGACCCCCACAGAGGGAACAAATCCTCTTCCCAACAACGAGGGGGAAAACCCTTTGGATTGTAATTCCCCCCTACACCCAATCTCTCTTAGCCCCTTTCCCGTCCACTAGACAGTGCACATACCATCTTGATCCCACACCTGTCAGGCCCCACCTGCGACACTATTCCAGCATCTGGCAGCAGTGCTTCATCGGCAAGTTATGAGTCAGGATTTTCTCCACCAGAGATTGGTGCAGTTAATAATCAGGGAACTATCCCTCACCTTATCACCTACTTTCGCCAAAGTACGAACAGCAGGGACACATCTATCAGAACTGGTAGAGGACGGGGTAGAGGACGTGGAAGAGGACGTGGAGGAGGAACACATCTACAGCCGTCTCACCTCCACTAACACAGTCCCAGCGGCAGAACCTGAGGACAAATCAGCAAAACACAGGAGGTGCAACAAATAGTCCACCCTCCCAGGCACCTAGGCAGTGCTCTCCCTGTCACCGGTAGGGGCACACCAACAACTGCCTGCGAGATACCAGGTGTAATTACTGCTACAAGAAAGGACATCAGGAGGACCAGTGTCGGAAGAAAAAGGGCCACCTCTTTAGAGACCTGTTCTCGGAACAAGCTAGCAGGATCTCTAAATTGGTGAACACACACGTCACCCACTCAGCAACTCGTATCTCAGCTCAACAGGTGGTATTGTGCCTTATACAAGACCACAGACCTACATCCCTGCAGCTGCCTCAGTACCCTACCTCTCTCAAGGGCAGGCACCTTACATACCTTACACACCCACCACCTCAAGCTGACCACATCATGAGAATCCGGTCTATCAGCATCCTGTCGGCCAACATTAGAGGTTTCATTACTAATGTTGGAGAGCTCACACACAGTTTCGTGAACACTCGACGTCCCGACATGATAGCTGTTGTTGAAACATTTTTGGATGGGCAGGACTCCCGAAAATTTTGCAGGAATTGTTGGGTACACCTATGGATGAGAAGAGATAGGCAAGGGCAAGGAGGAGGTGTTGCTGTGTGTTCTTAAAAGTGTTCATGCCCAGCACATTTATGTTGCCATCCTACTCATCTTTTAAATGTTCTTCAAGCTATGCACAAACATAGTGCCACTGTACTAGTATGTGCAACGTACAGACCTCAGTGGCAACATGCGTCCCCATCAACTTCCTAATGGAAAATGTGGACTCCCTTCTGCTACAACACAACTGTCAACACAATTGTTGGTGACCCCAACCAACACCTTTACAGAGGGACTTTGATGGCCTTCTTACAGTATTTGACATGAGAAACTTTGGGTTTATTTCCCTATTCACATCTCTGGCTCCTCCTTGACCCAGTAGTGAGTGATTGGCAGAAGGTTTTAAATCACTTGTCAACCCTCGGGTTTCGTTGGATCATCTGACAAAGGCTGTTTTACGACACTGAAGATCCCAACAGAACGAGGTGAGGAGTCACATGCACACCTGGCTATGGGAAAGAGGTAATTGGCCAGCCCTTTGCTCTGAGCTCGCCCCCCGACTGGAATGCTCTTCTCCAAGGGTATGTTGACAACAAGTGAAAGCCTTCAAGGAACATCCCTTTAAATTTACAACAAGAACACATTTCCCCACTGGCAATATGTGACGAAGCCTACAGATCGCCTTGGTTTGGCTTTCGTTGTGGAGAGGCTGTACTGTTAAGTACAAGGCATGGCGAAGGTATGAGAGACATCCCACCACCTTATAACAGGGAAAATTGCACAGGCAAGCCCGTAGGCATATGGGTGACGTTTTAAAAGTGGGCCATTTCTAAATGGGAGGTGGACACAAAAAGAAAGCTAGCATCAGGTAGGGTAGCTCCAAAACTGGTGGTCCTGGTCAAGGCAGACAAGGTTATCTGCCTGATGAACTCATTCCACCCCTAAATCGACAGGATGGGGGCCACCTCTACTAGTAGTCAAGAGAAGGCGGACCTCTTTTCCGAACACTGTTACCAAAATGCAAGTTCCTGATCCAGCAAGGGGCCCTCCTTGGCTAGCTGCAAGAACTGTGTCAAAATGCAGTGGTGACAATAAGGCAGGAGGAGGTGCATTTCCTTCTTAAAGATTGCTGAGAAGATGTGCAGACCAGCTAGCAGCCCTCTAAATGCATCTTTCAGCACTGCCTAGTACAGTGGGAAATGGCCCTCTCTTGTGGAAAGAGGCAAATGCAGTCCCTGTTCACAAAAAGAAAAGCAGAGCAGAAATCAGCAACTACATACCAGTGTCACTCTGTTTAATCACTGGGAAGATCCTTGAGACAATCTCAAGACAAGTGACAGAGTTTTTTGACTATCACTCACTACTTTGTGATCGTCAATATGGCTTCAGGAAAGGTTTTTTTTGCTGTGATCTGTTGTTAAACCTCTCCATAAGTGGCACCAGTCACTGGATGGACCCAAAGTCAGCTGTGTGGTAGCACTGGACATTGCTGGTACTTTCGACCGGGTTGTGGCACCAGGGTCTTTAGCAAAACTTCAAGCACTGGGGAAATTTCAGGCTCTACACTGTCTCCTCAGTTTATTACCTTCATGGTAGATTTTCTAAGTGTAGTTCTCAATGGAACGGAATGAGCAAGACATCCTACTAGGACAAGTGCTCCACAAGGAAGCGTGCTGGGACCATTGTTATGGAATTTCTTCTTCAATGACCATCTCATCCCAGAATCTCAAGCATTGCAGACGAACTGTACGCTGACATTCACTTAATCACGAAAATAAATGCCAGCTGCTCTAAGCTACATTTAATCACCAGCTAATGCTATATCGTGGGGAAATAGATGGCAAGTAACATTTGCACTGAGAAAACGCAAATGATGATAGTAATGCTGGTGCAGTAGTAAGATGAATGGGAGGGTGTTGGCACTGGAGAAGAAGTTGATATCCCTTGGGGTGAAATTTGACTCCAAATGACCATGAGAACAGCGTTGTTTAAAACTTGCAAACTAGGCAGCCCGGAAAACTTACAGCATTCGCCGTATCCCCGCCCTCTGCTTGACAGTAGGGGTTGCAAGATCCTGTACGAGGCACAAAATAAGCTCACACCTTGAGTATGCTCCACTTTCTTGGTTTGCCTGCCCCCCCCTCCCTCTCATCTGCGACTGCTTGACAGAGTAGAGAACAGAGCAAGACGTCTCATCTCTCGCCTGGATAGGCCCGTCATTTCAGCAGAGCTTCAAAACATGTGAGATGTGGGTGGCATTACTGGGCATGTACAAGGCCTATATTGTCAAAGTATCACACTTGGATCCACTTCGAGGACAGCGTGAAGCAAGCTTCTATACCACAAGACGGGCAGCCAGCAGCAACTTCACTCGGATGTACCCTTTTCCAGAAATCACTTCATTTGAGATCATTTATCCCCAGGATGACAAGGACAAGAGTCATGCAAATTGTCAACTCTGGTGTACAGTAGCCAGGACAAGTCATGCAAATTTTCAACTCTGGTGTACAGTAGCCAGGACAAGTCATGCAAATTGTCAACTCTGGTGTACAGTAGCCAGGACAAGTCATGCAAATTCCAAAATTCCTGAAACTGGTGTAATAACGGTTTAAAAAGCCTGTGCTCGGTGGCGTCAGACGTCCCAAGAAGGTGGCGCCTCCTGGACGATGGAAAGTAAAACTGATGTATGTACTCGCCTAATTGTGGTTACAGGGGTCAGGACTCGGCTCCTGGCTCCGCCTCTTCACTGAGTGCTACTAGGTCCTCTCCTGCTCCATGAGCTTTACAAAACCTCATCTTAAAGCTATGTATGGATCCTGCTCCACTATGTATGTAGATACACATCTGGTTTAATGTGTAAAATATCGTGAAGCTTTAATTCCCATTAAAACACGTTTAATAAATTTGAAAGACAGTTGAGGATATTAGATAAAACGTTTTCCAACGAGTTTTTCAGTCCTGAAGAAGTCACTTGGGGGCGAAACGTTTCCTGAACGGTACACAAGTGTCATTTTTCCACACCTTGGAAGTATCACCTAGACCATTTTTCAATAAATTTGAGGGTCCTTCAAAATTTGCTAAATAAAAAAAAACTAGCTGGAATTCACCCAATAACTGGAGAATGACTCTTCTGATCGGCATCAAATTTTCAGCCCAGGTGTGTTTTCCAGAAATCAAATTTCTCAGTGTTATTGGGCGTCTTAAGTTCCATTGTGTAAATTGTAATAATCAGTAATGTTGAGTTTTCATTCAATTTAAAACTGCCTCAGGTGGTCAATTTCAAAATATTATTGCTGATATTTTCCATAAGATAATTTTCACAACAAGTTTAGACTGATAAAAATTTGAAATTTCACATTGGTAAAAATTTCACACTGGTAAAAATTTCACACTGGTAAAAATTTCACACTGGTAAAAATTTCACATTGGTAAAAATTTCACACTGGTAAAAATTTCACATTGGTAAAAATTTCACACTGGTAAAAATTTCACACTGGTAAAAATTTCACACTGGTAAAAATTTCACACTGGTAAAAATTTCACACTGGTAAAAATTTCACACTGGTAAAAATTTCACACTGGTAAAAATTTCACACTGGTAAAAATTTCACATTGGTAAAATTTCACATGGTAAAATTTCACATTGGTAAAAATTTAATTGATAAAAATTTCACACTGGTAAAAATTTCACACTGGTAAAAATTTCACATTGGTAAAAATTTAATTGATAAAAATTTCACATTGGTAAAAATTTCACACTGGTAAAAATTTCACACTGGTAAAAATTTCACATTGGTAAAAATTTCACATTGGTAAAAATTTTTACACTGGTAAAAATTTCACATTGGTAAAATTTCACATTTTGGGAAAAATTTCCACTGGTAAAAATTTCACACTGGTAAAAATTTCACACTGGTAAAAATTTCACATTGGTAAAAATTTCACATTGGTAAAAATTTCATTGATAAAAATTTCACATTGGTAAAAATTTCACACTGGTAAAAATTTCACATTGGTAAAAATTTCATATTGGTAAAAATTTCTCACTGGTAAAAATTTCACACTGGTAAAAATTTCACACTGGTAAAAATTTCACACTGGTAAAAATTTCATATTGGTAAAAATTTGGTGTTGTTGGATTTAGAGAAATTAATGGAGAATGACTTTTCTGATAGATTTCAAACTTTGTGTTCTGGTGTTCCTCATTACGAGTAACTCTGACTTTCACTATGGTGTATATTTTAATTAGCATATTTTATTAAATGGTTTCCTATATAACTAGAAAATGCCTTTTGTGATAGACTTCTAACCCTCAAACATTTAAAAGTTCATAAAAATATCTCAAATGGAACTAAACCTTAAAACAAAAAATCAAATATTTTTACCTGTAGGAATGTATAAAATTTTGGTAGCATAAACTGCAAGAAACAAGACGGAAAACAAACACAGTCATGAGGTTTTAGTTTTAACGGGTTTAATGAGCCTTTAAATGTTACATTTGCAAGCTAGTTTATATATATATATATACAGTGGACCCCCGGTTAACGAACTTTTTTCATTCCAGTAGTATGTTCAGGTGCCAGTACTGACCGATTTTTTTCCCATAAGGAATATTGTGAAGTAGATTACCCCATTTCAGCCCCCCCGAAACTACACGTACAAAGCACTTACTAAATACACTTACATAATTGGTTGCATTTGGAGGTGACGTTAAGTGGGGGGCACTGTATATAATATATAATTTAATATATATATATATATTATATATATATATATATTAATATTATATATAATTTTTAATATTTTATATGTTTTGTGTGTGTGTGTCGTGGATAGGTAAAATTGCCAATTAACAAGAACTTTTTAAAAATTAAGTCCTTTCTAAAATTTTTTTAAGTTTGTTGGTTTTTAACCCGGAGGGTTTGCCATCCAGGTAACCCAAAAAAGTCAGTGCGTCATGAGGACTGTCTAAACTTATTTCATTTTGGTCCTTAATCTTTTCCCCGGATGCCACCCCCCCCAGGGTTCAAAAACCCCGGTACTATTTGGTAGGTGAAGAAAAAACAGGTGTAGGAAAGGTCGGGAATCGAACCCGGGGCCCCCCGTGTGTGAAACGGGAGCTTTTCCACCGGCCCCGGGCCCCTATACGTTTAAAGATAATTTTTTTTTTCATTTACTGCTAAATAAACAATAAACAAATTTTTGGAGCCCGTGTGTGTTGGTTTCACCTGTTTTTGATTAAAAAAGCTCCACTTACGTCCAAACTAAAAAAAAAATTTATTACCCCATAATTTATCTGATATTCGGTGCCCTTTTAGGCAGCCCAAACGCCCCCGGCCTCTGATTAACAGGCTATGCCTTGGTTCTATTAGCTGTTAGTGGTTTTGGGTTTCTTTTCCCTGGGCCAGGTTTCGACCAGCCCCTTAAGGTGGAAAGGGAAAAATTCAGGATTTAGTCTTCTGTTTATTTCCCCTGTTTTTGGGGTTAAAAATTTGCAATTAATTTGCAGTCTGGGGTTTGTCCTGTTTTCCATGACTTAAAGTATATCTTTATATCTTTGCTTTTCAGTGACTCAGAAAAAAAAAATTTTAGTAACATTGTTTTCCGGGATTGATGAAAGGGACGCGTTTTATTCTGTCATTTAAAGGGGTGGCCCGGATAGGATTATTTTAACAAGGGGGAGCGCTAAACCCGTTTAAATTATAGAGCTGTGGGGGGGATGTGGAAAGGGATTTAGGTTTTTAATTTCGGCAACTGGAGACAGATCAAATTTCCCAGATGAAGAAACCTCTACGAAGTCAAGGATGGCCCGGACGGGAGATGTGGGTGGGGTTGTTCAGTGGTCGGGTCATCACGGGGTTTTAAATATCATGTATGGGCTATAGTTTGAGTACGTAATTTTGGAATTTTTTTTAGTGTATACTAAAGCTATTGTATTTAAGTGCTTGATTTGATTTGTATGGCTCTAGTATGCAAGGTCAGTTTGATGCGAGAGTACTCTATGGTGGTTTGTGCCTGCTGGTTCTTGTACTTCCCATTATCAAGGTTTGTATAAATTCTTTCTCCTTCGGTGACCGAATTTTTTTATCCTATTTTTTTTATTCGAGAAATTTTTTCTTTTAATATTTTCAGTCATACTGTTGTCGTTCCTTCCCTCTTTCTTAACTCCGTGTTTTTACATGCTCCTCCGCAATCATTTTTCGTAATTCCATCTTTAACATCCGACTTTAAAATACCGAAGTCATTTCTTAATCCTCTTATTTTTTCCTTAATCGTTTTTCTCAAATGCTTTCATTCTTATTTATTCTTCAATCACATCTTGGTAAAAAAATGGAATTATTCTGTTCTATATCCCCCCCTTCAGGCTATTAAAAATCCATCCTTTGCCTACCTTGTATTTGATATAATAGACACATGTGCAACTCTTGGGTATCTTTATTGAGGAAACGTTTCGCACACATTGGCTTCACAGTCCATAACGTAGAGAAAACTTGAACAGGAGGAGAAATGCAGGTAATCAGTCCCTCAACCTTGAGTCGATGTGTTTTCAGTCATCAATCTGAATAGGAATACGGCAGATGAGCGGAGAAGCAGCTTATAAACCGTATGGCAGGAGAGGTGCAGCAGTCGTAGGTAATGTATTTCTTGAGTAGTAATACCTTGAGAGAATAGAATTAATTTGATATTAATAAAATATAAAACAGAAGCTTATTATTTATTAAGATTATTATAAGTCAAGGGGGAAGACGCTAAACCCAGATTATAGAGCGCCTGGGGGGGGGGCATATGGAAGACTGAATATTCAGGCTTAATATCTATAATTAAATCGGGGGGGGGGAACGGGACACAGATCCAATTCCTAAATTTAGAGCCCCTCCACCAACATCAAGGACCTTCCTTGAAGGGGTATTTATTAAGAAGCATCTGGAATATAGGCCTTTAGCAACTAGGCTGCCACGTTTTGCTACCCAGACGTAGTTCACACTTTATATAGTATTTCATAGGTTGGGGATCTAAAATCATTACTTTTGGCTAGGTACTATGTGAGGATCAGAGAGAGTTTTAAAAGTATCAGTGTTTGCAGAGAAACTCAATTATGCGTTTTTTTTTCATAAAACCTCCATGATCCCACCGAGCAGGGTGACCTGAAAAGGAAAAAACGAAAGTTTTTCTTTGCAAATATAAATGTTACTACGCCTTGCTCTCTGCATTTCAATAAGCGATTTTACTTCACGCTTAGCCAGGGACGAAGATTTCTCATTCAGTTTTCTCAAGGTGATAAGACGGAAAAAACAAGAACAAGAACCAAAAGTTTAGAAAATAGAAAAAAAAAAACAGGGGTGTGTGTATATATATGCTTGTACATGTATGTGTAGTGTGACCTAAGTGTAAGTAGAAGTAGCAAGACGTACCTGAATCTTGCATATTTATGAGACAGAAAAAAGACACCAGCAATCCTACCATCATGTAAAACAATTACAGGCTTTCGTTTTACACTCACTTGGCAGGATGGTATTACCTCCCTGGGTGGTTGCTGTCTACCATCCTACTACAATAGGATGATAGTACCTCCCTGAGTGGTTGCTGTCTACCAACCTACTACCACAGGATGAAAGTAAATCCCTGGGTGGTTGCTGTCTACCAACCTATTACCAAAAGACGGTAGTACCTCTCTGGGTGGTTGCTCTCTACAAACCTACTACCACAGGATGGTAGTACCTCCCTGGGTGATTGCGTCTACAACCTACTACCCTACAGGACGGTAAACCTCCTTGGTGGTTGCTCACTAACAACTGTGACCACAGAACTGTAGTGGCCTCCTCTGGGTGGTTGCTGTCTACCAATCAACTATCCACCATAAGTACTGGATTACCTCCATGGGGGTTGCGTATACCAACCTACTACCACAGGGACTGTAGTAACTTCCTGTGTGGTCTGCTGTCTGCAACCTATTACCACAGGCTGTAGTACCTCCCTGGGTGGTTGCTGTCACCAACCTACTACCACAGTACTGAATACCTCCATGGGTGGTTGCTGTCTACCATACCAACCTACTACCAAGGAATGAAATAAACCTCCCTGGGTGGTTGCTGTCACCAACCAATTACCGAAAGACGGTAGTACCTCACTGGGTGGTTGCTCTCTACAAACCTTTCTACCACAGGATGGTATGTACGTCCCTGGGTGTTTGCTGTCTACCAACCTACTACCACGGACGGTAGAACCTCCTGGTGGTAGCTCCCTCTACCAACCTTTACCACAGAACTGTAGTGCCTCCTGGGTGGTTGCTGTCTACCAATCTACTACCACAGTACTGTATTTACCTCCATGGGTGGTTGCTGTCACCAACCTACTAACCACGGACTGTAGTATCTTCCTGGGTGGGCTGCTGTCTGCCATCCTATTACCACAGGACTGTAGTTACCGTCCTGGGAGGATGCCTGTCCTTCCAACCTACTACCACAGGACGAGTACCTCCATGGGTGGTTGCTCTCACAACCTGTACCACCGAACTGTAGGTGCCCTCTCTGGTTGGTTGCTGTCTACCAATCCATACCACAGTACTGTATTAACCTCCATGGGTGGGTTGTGTCTACCAACCTACTACCAAGGACTGTAGTACCTTCTCCTGGATGGGCTGCTGTCTGCCAACGTAATAACACAGTACTGTAGTACCTTCCTGGATGGTTGCTGTCTACCAACCTACAACCACAGGACGTAGAACCTCCTGAGTGGTTGCTCTCCACAAAAACCTGTTACCCACAGAACATTAGTGCCGCTCTGGGGGGTTGCTGACTACCAACCTACTACCACAGGATGGTAGTTCATTCCTGGGTGGTTACTGTCCTACAAACCCACTAACGCAGGACGTAGTAACCTTCCCTGGGTGGTTGCTGTCTACCAAAACTTACTACCACAGGAATGGTAGTACTCCATGGGTGGTTGCTGTCTTCCCAACCTACTACTACCACAGGCCGGTAGTAAACCTGCCTGGGAGGTTGCTGTCTACCAACCTACTACCACAGGATGGTAGTACCTCCCTGGGTGGTTGCTGTCTACCAACCTACTACCACAGACGGAGAGTAAACCTCCCTGGGGTTGCTGTCCTACAAATCTACTACCAACAGGACGGTAGTACCTCCCTGGGTGGTTGTCTTCCAACGTACTACCACAGGACGGTAAAAAGTATCTCCACGGTTGGGCTGCAGTCCTGCCAACCATCACAGGACGGTATACCTCCGTGTGGTTCTGTCGACCAGCCTACACCACAGTTCGGCAGTACCTCCCTGGGAGTAATTGTCTATCAACCTACTACCACAAGATGGTAGTAACCTTCCTGGGTGTCTGCTGTCTGCCAACCTACTATCCACAGGACTGTAGTTCCTCCCCCTGGGTGGTTGTCTACCAACCTAGTACCACAGGACGGTCGTACTCACTGTGTGGTTGGGCTGTTCCAACCAACCTACTACCAACAACGACTGTATACGCTCCCTGGGTGGTTGCTGTTAATTACCAACCTACTACCCACAGGACGGTAGTACCTCCCCTGGGTGGTTGTCTACCAACGTACTACCAACAGGAGCAGACCTCCCAGGTGGAGTCTAACCAACCTCGTACCACAGGACGTGTAGTACCTTCCTGGGGTGGTTACTTGTCTACCAATCTACTACCCAGACTGTAGTACCTCCCTTGTTGGTTGCTGCTACAACCTACACCACAGGACGGTAGTACCTCCCTGGTTGGTTTGTCTACCAACGTACTACACAGGACGGTAGTAACCTCCCCCGGTTGGCCGCGTCTACCAACCATCAAAGGACGGTAGTACCATCCCTGGGTGGTTGTCTACACCCTACACCACAGGACGGTAGTACCTTCCAGGGTGTCTGCTGTCTGCCAACCCTACTACCCACGGACGTAGTACCTCCCTGGGTGGTTGCTGTCTACCAACCTACAACCACAGGACGTAGTATCTCCACGGTGGTTGTCTACCCAACCAGTACCACAGGACGGTAGTAACCTCCCTGGGTGGTTGCTGTCTACCAACCCTACTACCACAGGACGTAGTACCTTCCCGTGGGTGGTTGCGAATACCAACCTACTACCACAGGACGGTAGTATCCTACCATGGGGTGGTTTGCTGTCTACCAAACTACTACCCACAGAACGTAGTGCCTCTCTGGGTGGTTGCTGTCTACCAAACCCCTGAAAACATTTTAACCACAGGACGGTAGTACCTCCTGTGGTTCTGTCTACCAACCTAACAACCACAGGACGTAAAGTACACTCCCTGGGTGGTTGCTGTCTACCAACCTACTACCACAGACGGTAGTAATCCCTGGGTGCTTGCTGATTACCAACCTACTACCACAGACGGTAGTACCCTTTCCCTGGTTGCTGTCTCCAACCACTACCACAGGAAACGGTAGAACCTCCTCTGGGTGGTTTTCTGTCTAACCACCACTGCCACAGAACGGTAGTTCTCCTGGGTGGTTTCCTTCTACCAACCACTACCACAGGACGGTAGTTACCTCCCCGGTGGTTACTGTCTACCAACCAACTACCACAGGACGGTTATGCTTCCATAGGTGGTTCTGTCTACCAACCTGCTACCACAAGACGGTAGCACCTTCCCTGGTGGTTGTTCTCTATCAAAAAACATAAAAAAAACTACTACAGGACGTAAGTACCTTCTGGGTGTCCTGCAGTCTGCCAACCACTACCACATGACTGAAGTACTTTCCTGGGTGGTTACTGTCTAGAAACCTACTAACACAGGACGGTTGTACCTCCCTGGATTGTTGCTGTCTACCAACCTACCGCACAGGAGTACTACATCCAATGGGAGGTTGCTGTCTACCAGCCTATTACCACAGGACTGTAGTACCTCCCTGGGTGGTTGCTGTCTACCAAGCTACTACCACAGGACGGTAGTACCTCCCTGGGTGATTACTGTCTACCAACCTACTAACCGACAGGACTGTATACCCTCCCTGGTGGTTGCTGTCCTCGAATCTATTACCACAGGACGGTAGTACGTCCCTGGGTGGTTGCTGTCTACCAAACATCACAGGACGGTAGTACCTCCCTGCGTCGTTGCTGTCTACCAACCTACTACCACAGTACGGTATTACCTCCCTGGGTGGTTGCTGTTACCAACCTACTACAAACAGACTGTAGTTACCTCCTTGGGTGGTTGCCCCCTGTCTACCAACGTTACTCCAAAGGACGGAGTATCTCCCTGCGTGGTTGCTTGTCTACTCAACCTACTACACAGTAACGGTATTACTCCCTGGTGGTTGCTGTCATACCAACCTACTACAACAGGACTGTAGTACCTCCCTGGGTGGTTGCTGTCAACCAACAAACTATCACCGAATGGTAGTACCTCCCTGGGTGGTTGCTCTCTACCAACCTACTCACCGCAGTACGTGTATAACCGGTCGTAGATAATGGTTAACAGAACCGACACGTTATTAGGGTAGTGCCTCCCTGGGAGGTTTTTGTCTACCAACCTACTACCACAGGACGGTAGTATCTCCCTGGGTGGTTGCTGTCCTACTAACCTACACCTTAAACCAGGGGACGGTTAGTACTTCCTGGTGGTACTGTCTACAAACCATATAACACAGTACGGTAGTACCTCCCTGGGTGGTTTGCTGTCCCTAAAACCTACATTACACAGGATGGTAGTAAATTTCATGGGTGGTTGCTGTCTACCAACCTACTACCACAGGACTGTATACCTACCTGGGTGGTTGGGCTGTCTTCCAACCTATTATTACGGACGGTAGTACCTCCGTTTACCTCCCTGGGTGTTGTCCTACCAACCTACTACTACAGGACGTAGTACCTCCCTGGGAGTTGCTGTCTACCAACCTACTACCACAGGAAGGACGGTAGTACCCTCCATAAGTGGTTGTTGTCTGCCAACCTACTACCACAGGACTGAAGTACTTCCCTTGGTGGTTGCTGACTACAACCTACTACCACAGGACTTTAATACCTCCCTGGCGGTTGTTGTCTACCAACCTTCTGCCACAGACGGTAGTACCACCCTGGGTGGTTGCTGTCTACCAATCTACTAACCACAGGTCTGTAGTACCTCCCTGGGTGGTTGTCTACCAACGTACTCCCACAGGACGGTAGTACCTCCCCGGGTGGTTGCTGTGTACCACCATCACAGGAACGTAGTACCTCCCCTTGGTGGTTGCTGTCCGACCAGCCTACTACCACAGTACGGTAGACCATCCTTGGGTGGTTGTCTCCAATCCTACTACCACGGGAGGACGTAGTACTCCCTGGGTGGTTGCTGTCTACCAACCTACTACCACAGGACGGTAGTACCTCCCTGGGTGGTTTCTGTCTACCAACCACTACCACAGGACGGGTAGTAACCTCCCTGGGTGGTTGCTGTCTGCCAACCTATACCACAGGACTGTAGTACCTCCCTGGGTGGTTACCTGTCTCCAACCTACACAACAGGACGGTAGTACCTCCCTGGGTGGTTGCTCTCTAACCAACCAGTTACCACAGAACGTAGTGCCCTCTCTGGATGGTTGCTGTCTACCAACCTACTACCACAGGACGTAGTATCTCCATCGAGTTTTTACTCTCTTCAACCTACTACCACAGGACTGAAAAGTACCTTCCTGGGTGGCTGCTGTCTACCAACGTACTACCACAGAAGCTGTATTACCTCCCCTGGATGGTTGCTGTCTTACCACCTATACCACAGGACGGTAGTACCTCCCTGGGTAGTTGCTCTCCACAAACCTGTTACCACAGAACGGTAGTGCCTCTCTTGTGGTTGCTGTCTACCAACCTACTATCCACACAAGGGAGGTAGTCACTTTTCCTGTGTGGGTAACTGTCTACAAACCTACTAAACACAGGGCGGTAGTACCTCCGTGGGTGGTTGCTGTCTACCAACCTACTGCCACAGGACGGTATACCTTGCTTTTGTGGTTCTGTCTACCAACTACTACCACAGGAACGTGTAGTACCTTCCTGGGTGGTTCTTCTGTCTACCAACCTTTTACCACAGGACTGTAGTACTTCCCTTGGTGGTTGCTGACTACCAACCACTACCACAGACCTTTGGTACCTCCCTGGGGGGCGGTTGATTGTCTACCAACCTTCTGCCACAGGACGGTAGTACCACCCTGGTGGTTCTGTCTACCAATCTACTACCACAGGACGGTAGTCCCTCCCTGGGTGGTTGTCTACCAACGTACTCCCCACAGACGGTAGTACCTCCCGGGTGTTGCTGTGTGAACCAACCATCACAGGACGGTAGTACCTCCCTTGGTGGTTTGCTGTCGACCAGCCTACTATCCACAGTACGGTAGTACTACCTCCTTGGGTGGTTTGTCTACCAACCTACTAACTAACCCACAGGACGGTAGTACCTCCCTGGTTGTTGCTGTCTACCAACCTACTACCACCACACAGGACTGTACTACCTCCTGGTGTTGCTGTCCTACCAACCTACTACCACAGGACTGTAGTACCTCGCCTGGGTGGGGGTTGCTGTCTGCCAACCTACTACCACAGGATTCTAGTAACCTCCCTGGGTGGTTGCTGTCTTCCAACCTACTACCACAGGATTCTAGTACCTCCCTGGGTGGTTCTGTCTACCAACCTGCTACCACACGAGTATACCCTCCCTGGGTGGTTGCCTGTCTACCAACCTACACCACAGACGGTAGTACCTCCCGCTGGGGGGTGGTTCCCCCTTGGGTTTTTGCTGCTACCAACCTACTACTACAGGACGGTAGTACCCCCCTTTGGAGGTTGCTGTCTCCCAACCTACTCCCCAACAGGAGGGGTTTAGTACCCCCTGGGGGTTTTGGTTGTCTGCCAGCCTATACCACGGGGCCCGGTAGACCTCTCGGGGGTTGTCTCCAAACCAAACTACCACGGGGAGGAGTCCCTCCCTGGGGTTTTTCCCTTGTCTCCCCAAACTACAAAACCCCCGGGGGGGGGGGGCGGGGTGTACCCCCCGGGGTGGTTGCTGTCTACCAACCTACTCCCAACAGGAGGGTAGTACCCCCCTTTGGGTGGTTGTCTACCAACGTACTCCCACGGACGGTATCCCCTCCCCCGGGGGGTTGCTGTTTAAACCAACCATCACAGGAGGTAGTCCCTTTCCCTTGGTGGTTGCTGTCGACCACCCTACTACCACAGTACGGTAGTCCCCTCCTTGGGGGGTTTGCCCTACCAACCAAACAACCACAGGAGGGGTTAGCCCCTCCCTGGGGGTTGCTGTCAAACCAACCTACACCACGGACGGTAGTACCCCCCCTGGGTGGTTCGGGGTCTCCCAAACCTTTACCCCCAACAGGACGGTAGTTCCCCTCCCGGGGTTGTTGCTGTCTGCCAACCTATTACCACAGGACTTAGTCCCTTTCCCCGGGGGGTTACTGTTTTCCAAACCCTACAACCACAGGACGGTAGTACCCCCCTGGGTGGTTGCTTTTCTCCCAAACCCTTTTACCACAAAAACCGGAAAGTGCCTCGGGGGAAAGGGTTGCTGTTCCCAAAAAACCTATTTCCACAGGATGTGTACCTTCCTGGGTGGCTGCTGTCTCCCAAAACCAACAAACCCACGGGGACGGTAGTCCCTCCCGGGTAGTTGTCTCCACAAACCGGTTAAACCACGGGAACGGTAGTGCCTTCTTGGTGGTTGCGGTTTTCCAACCACAACCACAGGATTGTAGCCCTTTCCTTGGGTTTTTGTCTAAAAAACCAATTTAACACAGGGGGGTATTTCCTCCGTGGGTGGTTGCTGTCTCCCAAACCCCTACTGCCACAGGACGGTGTCCCTGCCTGTGGGGTTTTGCGTCTACCCCCCCCTATACCACAGGACGTGTAGTACCTTCCTGGGGGGTTACTGTTACCCCCCCTATTACCACAGGACTTTTGTACCCCCTTGGTGGTTGTGATTTCCAAAAATTTATACCACGGGATTTGTACCCCCCTGGGGGGTTTTCCCTTTTCTCCCAAAACCTTCTGCCACGGGCCCCCCCCGGGGTGTACCCCACTGGGGGGTTTTGCTGTCAACCAATCTACTCCCAACAGGACGGAAATTTCCCTCCCGGGGGGTTGCCCTTCCAACGAACTCCCACGGGCCCGGAAAGGAAACCCCCCCGGGGGGGTTTCTGTGTACCAACCATCCGGGACGGTATTCCTCCCTTTGGGTGGGGCTGTCGACCCCTATACCACAGTACGGTATTTCCTCCTTGGGGGGTTGCCCTTTCCCAACCTAAACCACGGGACGGTAGTACCTCCCTGGTTTTGCGGTTTTTACCAACCCCAACCCACAGGAGGGGAAGTACCCCCCGGGGGGTTGCGGCTCCCAAAAAACCTACTACCACAGAGGGGAAGTACCCCCTGGGGGGGTTGGGCTGTCTGAACCTACTACCACGGTTTCTGTCCCTTTTCCCGGGGTGGTTGCTGTCTTCCAACTACTCCCAAACGGTTGGGTATTTCCCCCCTGGGGGTTGCTGCCCTTCCTTCCTACTACCACGGGGACGGTAGTACCCCCCCTGGGGGGTTGTCTACCCAACCCCTACTACCACGGGGAGGGTTGTACCTTTCCTGGGGGGGTTGCTGTTTTCCCAAAACCTTTCTACCCACGGGGGGGGTAAAAACCCCCCCTGGGGGGTTGTTTGTTTTCCCAACCCTTTTCTCCACAGGACTTAGTCCCCTCCCTGGGGGGGTTTGCTGTCTACCCAACCTACTACCCGGCCCTTTAGAAACCCCCCCGGGTTTTGTTTTTTCCCAAACCCAAACAAACCACGGGGAGGTAGTACCACCTGGGTGGTTGCTGTCTTCCCAACCAACTACCACAGGCGGTAGTACCCCCCGGGGTGGTTGCTGTTTCCCCAAAACCCTAAAAACCAAAGGACGGTGTACCCCCCTGGGGGGTTGTTTCTCAAACCAACCTGTTACCACAAAACCGGTATTTCCCTCTCGGGGTGGTTGTTTGTCTTCCAACCTACAAACCCCGGGGTCTGTGTATCCCCAATGGGTGGCTGCTTTTCTGCCAAGTATTTAACCAGGGAAACTGTTTTAAACCTCCCGGAAGGTTGCTGTCCCCAAACCCTACTACCACAGGACGGTAGACCCCCCTGGGGGGTTGCTCTCCAAAAACCCTTTTTACCACAAAACGGTGTGCCTCCCCTTTGGGTGGTTGCTGTCTCCCAAACCCCCCCCCCCCAACTCCCACAGGATGGTAGTCCTTTCCTGTGTGGTTACTGTCAAAAACCTCCCTAACAACAGGGCGGTAAAAACCTCCGTGGGGGGTTTGGGCTGTTCCCAAAACCTATTTGCCACAGGACGGTATTTCCCAGCCTGTGGGTTGCGGGAAAAAACCAACCTACTACCCCCCAGGATGGGAGTACCTTCCGGGGTTGGTTGCTGTCCCCCCCCCAACCTACCCCGCAGGCGTGTAGTCCCCCCCCTGGGGGTTACTGTTACCACCTATTACCACGGACTGAAGTACCCCTTTGGTGGTTGCTGACTCCCAAACCAAACTACCACGGGGAGGGTAGTACCTCCGGGGGTGGTTGCTGTCTCCCAACCCTTTTAACCACAGGACTGAAAGTACCTCCCTGGGTGGTTTTGTCTTCCAACCTACAAACCACAGGACGGTAGTACCTCCCGGGGGTGGTTGCTCTCTACAACCTTTTTACCACAGAAGGGTTGTGCCCCCTCTGGATGGTTGTGTTCCCCAAACCTATTACCACGGGAAATGTAGAAATCTCCATCGGAGGTTACCCCTTTCCCAAAACCTACAAACCACAGGACTTTAGTACCTTCCGGGTGGCTGCTTTTCTCCCCAACCCTACTGCCACGGGGACGGTAGAAACCTGCCTGTGTGGTAGCTGTCTCCCAAACCCTTTTCAAACCACGGGAGGGTGTATTTCCTTTCCTTTGGGGGTTACTGTCTACCCCCCTATTCCCACAGGACGGGTAGTATTTCCCCTTGGTGGTTGCTGATTTCCCCAACCCTAAAAACCCACAGGATTTTAAGAAACCTCCCTGGGGGGTTGTTTTCAAACCAACCCTTCCCCAACAGGCGGTAGTACCACCCCTGGGGGTTCTGTCTACCAATCCTACCACAGGACGGTAGAACCTCCCTGGGTGGTTGCTCCCAAACGTACTCCCCCCAGGACGGTAGTACCCCCCCGGGTTTTTTTTGGCTGTGTCCCAAACCCACCCCAAAAGGAGGGGAGTACCCCCCCTTGGGGGTTCTGTCGACCACCTACTACCACAGTACGGTGTCCCCTTCCCTTGGGTGGTTGTCTAAAAACCTACTACCACAGGACGGTATAACCCCCCGGGGTGGTTGCTGTTTTACCAACCTACTCCCAAACAGGCCCGGAAAAAAACCCCCCTGGGGGGTTGCTGTTCCCAAACCCAACCCCTCCCACAGGACGGTAGTACCCCCGGGGTGGTTGCTGTCGGGCCAACCTACTACCACGGGAAATTTAGTACCCCCCGGGGTGTTGCTGTTTTTCCAAACCCTACTCCCACAGGTTCTAGTACCTCCCTGGGGGGTTGCTGTTACCAACCGCTACCACACAAACGGTTACCTCCCTGGGTGGTTGTTTTAACCAACCTATCCCACAGGAGGGTTTGTACCCCCCGGGGTGGTTGCTGTCAAAAAAACCTGAAAAACCAAAACGACGGTAGTACCTCCTGGGGGGTTTGCTGTCAAACCAAAACCTACTTATTACGGGGACGATAGTACCTCCCTGGGTGGTTGTCTACCAAACTTCTACCACGGGGCGGAGAAAACCTCCCTGGGGGGTTTGCTGTCTCCCCAACCTATTCCCCAAGGTTTCTAGTACCTCCCTGGGGGTTGTTTTGTCTTCCAACCAAAACAAACCAACAAAAGGGTTGAACCTCCCTGGGGGGGTTTTGCTCCCTACCCCCTTTTTACCACAGAACGGTAGTCCTCCTGGGGGGTTAGTCTTCCAACCAATACCACAGGAGGGTAGAAACCCCCGGGGTTGGTTGTTTGTCAACCAACCTCCCAAACCACCCCAACGGTAGTACCCCCCGGGGGGTTTTCCCTGTCAAACAACCTTTTTACCACGGGACGGTAGTACCTCCGGGGGGGTTGGGTTGCGGGAAACCAAACCCTGCTCCACACGAGGGTAGTTTCCCCAAGATGGTTGTTTGTCACCCCTACTATTAAGGACGTTAGACCCCCCGGGTGGGTCTACCAAATTTCTACCCCCGAACGGTAAACCCCCGGGGGGCGCTTTTTCTAAAAAACCAACTACCACAGGAGGGAAAGTACCTCCTGGGTGGTTGTCTCCCAACCCCTCCCACGGGGACGGTAGTCCCCCTGGGGGTTACTGCCCCAACCAACCTACGTCCCAAACGGTTTACCCCCCTGGGGGGTTTGGTCTCCCAACCCTACTACCACAGGCGTGTAGTACCCCTTTGGGGGTTAAAGTCCCCAAAACCACTTTTAAGGACTGTTACCTCCTGGGGGGTTGGGTCTCCCCAATCTACTCCCACAGGACTATAGTCCCCCCCAAAAGGTGGTTACTGTCTCCAAACCTAAAATACCAGACGGTAGTACCCCCCGGGGGTGGTTGTGTCTTCCCCCTACTCCCACAGGACGGTAGTTCCTGCCTGTGGGGGTTTCTGTCTCCCAACCCTAACCATGGGATGGTATTTCCCCCTCCCCTGGGGGGTCGCTGTCCACCAATTTCTACCACAACGGTAGTACCCCCCCGGGTGATGCTTCTACCAACCATCCCCGGGAAACGGTTTTTCCCTTTCCCCGGTGGTTGCGTCTACCACCTACTCCCACATTTTCAGTAGTACCCCCCCGTGTGGTTGTTAACCAACCTCTACCCAGGACGGTATTTCCCTTTCCTGGGTGGTTGCGCTCCCAAAACTACAAACCAAAAGGACGGAAATTAAACCTCCCTGGGTAAATTGTCTCCCAAAAACCACTACCACAGGGGGTTTGTACCTTCGGGTGGTTTGCTGCCCAACCAACCACTACCCCTGGCGGTAGTACCTCCCTGGGTGGTTTTCTCCCAAACCCTTAATAACACAGGAGTGTTCCCTTTCCCCTTGTTTTGCTGTTTTCCAAACCTACTCCCAAACGGGGACGGTAGACCTCCCTGGGAGGTTCCCGGGTCCCCCAACCTATCCCCAAAGGACGGTAGTCCCTCCCTGGGGGGTTTTGTTGTCTGCCGGGCCTACTACCACGGGGGCTGTAGTACCCCCCTGGGTGGTTGTCTCCCAACCCTTTCCCCCACAGGACGGTAGTACCTCCCTGGGGGGGTTGCTGTCTACCAAAACTACTCCCCACAGGCGGTAGTACCTCCCTGGGGGTTTTGCTGTCAAACCAATTACCCCCACGGGACTTTTAGAACCTCCCTGGGGGGTTTTGTCAAACCAACGTACCCCCAAGGGACGGTAGTACCTCCCCGGGGGGTTGTGGTCCCAAACCCAAACCCAGGACGGTAGTACCTCCCTTGGGGGTTTGCGTCGAAGCCAAATTTACCAAAAGTAGGGGTAGCCCCCCTTTTGGGTGGTTGCTACCCCCTACCCCCACAGGCCCGGTATTTCCCTCCCGGGGTGGTTGTTTTCTCCCAAACCCTTTTACCCCACAGGACGGAAATTTTCCTCCCTGGGGGGTTTTTCTGTTTTTCCAAACCCTACTACCACAGGAGGGAAAGTACCTCCCGGGGTGGTTGCTGTCTACCAACCTACTACCACAGGACGGTATACCCCCCCCGGGTTTGGTTGCTGTCTGCCAACCTATTCCCAAAAAAACCCAAAAAACCCTTTCTGTAGTCCCCTTCCCTGGGGGGTTAAATGCCCAACCTACTACCAAGGACGGTAGAAACCCCCCTTTGGGTGGTTGCTCTCAAAACCAACCTTTTCCCACAGAACGGTAGTGCCTCTCGGGATGGTTTTGCTGTCTACCAACCTACTACCACAGGACTGTAGTATTTTCCTTTCGGAGGTTACTCCTTTTCCCCCAATCTACAAACCCCCGGGACGAAGAAACCTTCCTGGGTGGCTGCGTCTCCCAAAAAAACCTACTACCACGGGGAGGGTAGTCCCTCCCGGGTAGTTGCTCCCACAAACCTTTTTTCCCCACAAAGGGTAGTGCCCTCTTGGGGGTTGTGTCTCCCAAACCTACTCCCAACGGGAAAGGGTAGCCCTTTTCCCCTGTGGGGTTTACTGTCTAAAAACCTACTAACACAGGGCGGTATTCCCTCCGGGGGGTTGCTGTCTCCCAAACCTCCTCCCACAGGACGGAAAAAAACCTGCCTGTGTGGTTGCTGTTAAAACCCCCTACTACCACAGGAGTGTAGAAACCTTCCGGGTGGTTACTGCCCTCCCAAAACCTATTCCACAGGAGTTTTGTATTCCCCCTTGGTGGTTGCAAAAAAACCCAACCCCTTCCCAACCCAGGACTTTAAAACCTCCCTGGGGGGTTGTTGTTCCCAAAACCCTTTCTGCCGGGGGTCGGTAGTACCACCTTGGGGGGTTTTCTGTCAAACCAATTTTACACCACGGGACGGAAATTAACCCCCCGGGGGGGTTGTTCCCAAACGTACCCCCCACGGGCCCGGTAGTCCCCTCCCGGGGGGTTTTTTTTTTTTGCAGTGACCAACCATCACAGGACGGTATACCTCCCTTGGTGGTTTGTTCGACCACCCAACTACACAGTACGGTAGTCCCCCTACCGGGGTGGTTGTCTCCAACCTACACCACAGGACGGTAGAAACCTCCCGGTGGGTTGCTGTCAAACCAAACCTACTACCACAGGACTATACCCCCCGGGGGGGTTTTGCTGTTCCCCAACCCAAAAAAACCCCCACAGGCCGGTAGAAATCCCTGGGGGGTTTGCTGTCTGCCAACCAAAAAAACCCCCAGGATTTAGTAACCCCCCGGGTGGTTGCTGTCCTTAAACCTCCCTACCACAGGATGGTAGTCCCTTTCCCGGGGGGGGGTTTTTTGCTCTTTCCAACCTTTTACCCCCGGAACGGAGTGCCTCTCTGGGGGGGTTTCTGTCTCCCCAACCTATTTTCCCAAAAGGAGGGTTTGTACCCCCCCTGGGGGGTTTGCGCCCTCCCAACCCTGCAAACCACACGAGGGTTAGTACCCCCCTGGGGGGTTTTGCTTTTTAAACCCAAACCCTATTTACCACGGGAAAGGGAAATTTCCTCCCTGGGTGGTTGCTGTCTACCAAACCCTGTTTTCCACAGGGACGGTAGCCCCTCCATGGGGGGGTTGCTGTCAACCAACCTACTTTTACAGGACGATAGTCCTTTCCCTTTGGGGGTTGTCTACCAAACTTCTCCCAACAGGACGGTTTTACCTCCCTGGGTGGTTGCTGTCTCCCAACTTACAAACCAAAAGGTTCAATTTACCCCCCTGGGGGGTTTGGGCTGCCCTTCCAACCTACTACCACGGGAACGGTAGTCCTCCCTGGGTGGTTGCTCTTGCCAACCTTTTACCACAAAAAAGGTGTGCCCCCCTGGGGGGGTTTGGCTGTTTTCCCAACCCTTTACTACCACAGGACGGAAGAAACCCCCCCCTGGGGGGTTTTTGCTGTCCCAACCTGCTACCCCACGAGGGAAGTCCCTTTCCCTGGGGGGTTGCTGTCCAAACCTATACCACAGGACGGTTTTTACCTCCCTGGGGGGTTTGGGCTTCTACCAACCTGCTACCCACGCGGAAGTACCCCATGAGGGGGTTGCTGTCTCCCCAAACCCTACTATTACAGGAAAAAAAGTACCTCCCGGGTTGTTGTCTCCCAAAATTTCCTCCCAAAAAGAACGGTAGTACCCCCCGGGGAAGCTGCTGTCTCCCAAACCAAATCCCACAGGGGGTTTGTACCTCTCGGGGTGGTTGTCTCCCAAAACCCACCCCACGGGAAACCCGGGTACCCCCCTGGGGGGTTACTGCTACCAACCTACTGATCCCAAACGGTTTTACCCCCTTTGGGGGGTTTGGGTCTACCAACCTACACCACAGGACGTGTAAAACCTTTTCCCTTTGGGGTTTACTGTCCCCCCAAACCCTTTCTACCCCGGACTGTCGTACCCCCCCGGGGTGGTTGCTTCTACCAATTACTCCCACAGGATATAGTACCCCCCCTAGGGGGTTTAAATGTCTCCCAACCCTACTAATACCAGACGAAAAGTACCTCCCTGGGGGGTTTGCTGCTTCCACCTACTGCCAGGGGGCCCTAGTTCCCTCCCGGGTTGGTTGCGGGTCAAAAAAACCCTTACTACCATAGGATGGTAGTACCTCCCTGGGTGGCTGTCCACTATCCACCAAGGCTAACTCCTACCCAACCACCAGGACGGTAGTACCTCCCTGGGTGGTTGTCTACCAACTACTACCACAGGTACAGTAAATACCTCCCAGGTGGTTGTTCTACCAACCATCCACAGGACGGTAGTCCCTTTCCCCTGGGTGGTTGCTGTCTACCAACCTACTACCACATCAGTAGTACCTCCCTGGGTGATTGTCTACCAACCTACTACCACAGGACGGTAGTACCTTCCTGGGTGGTTGCTGTCTACCAACCTACTACCACTGGACGGTAGTACCTCCCTGGGTGGTTGTCTACCAACCTAATAACACAGGAGTGTAATACCTCCCTTGGTTGTTGCTGTCTACCAACCTACTACTACAGGACGGTAGTACCTCCCTGGGAGGTTGCTGTCTACCAACCTACACACAGGACGGAGTACCTCCCTGGGTGGTTTGTCTCCAGCCTACTACCACAGGACGGTAGTCCCCGGGGCCCTCCCTGGGACGGGTGGTTGCTGTCTACCAACTACTGCCACAGGACGGTAGTACCTCCCTGGGTGGTTGTTGTCTGCCAGCCTACTACCACAGGACGGTAGTACCTCCCTGGGTGGTTGCTGTCTGCCAACCTACTACCACAGGACGGTAGTACCTCCCTGGGTGGTTGTTGTCTACCAAACCTACTACCACAGGACGGTAGTACCTCCCTGGGTGGTTGCTGTCTACCCAACCTATTACCTTTATCGCTTTCTCTTATGACACTGTTTTATTTACACAGATAAAATTTATTAGTTCCCGTGACATGCAAAGAGTGCATAACCTTTATTCGCCTCATATACACACCCTCATTAAAAGGCTACCTTTCTAACCAACGACCCAGAAACCAAGGGTCGTACTATCGGGGCCCCTTCGTTAGATCAGTGTCTAGGTTCAACCAATCATAATGTGGATCTGGCAATTGTAAAGATGTCGTGGTTACCACGCACGTTTTTACCCTCGTCACTTCCATTCGAGAGCTGGTTGAAGCACGGTGGTCTGCATTCTATTGGCTTCAAATTCTGCCTTGATTACAGTGGCGTGCACTACTACCTATTGCTGGACATAGTGTATGTAGTGAACATGCTGCTGTTTATACTTGGTGAAAGGATAATACAAGTCAAAGCTTTTCTTGTGTGTTTATTTTGCTGCCTTTACAACCAGGATAACAGGCCATTGACTTCCTGGGTTGTAATAGTTCCACTTGCGGAACAAAAATTATCACACAGGTTGTGTTGGTGGGGGTATAAAGGCCTTCCCCCCCCGGGGGGGGCCCCCCCTTTTCAAAGGGAAGGAGTCCCCCGGGGGGTTTTCCAATAAAAGGGGAACCCCCCTTTTTTTCCCCCGAAAGGGGGAAACTGGGGTGGTTTTTGCCCAACCCCCCAAACAGGCGGTATACCTTGGGTGGTTTTTTTCCCAACCTTTTACCTTATTTTTTTATAACGTTTTTTTTAAAACTTTTTTATTCCCCTGCTGAAAAGATAAAAACCTTACCCCCCTTTTAAAAACCCAATAAAAAAATTTCCCCCCCCGGGGGGGGTTTTTGGGGTTGTTGTGTGTCGGTTCCCAAAAAGGGAAGGCATTGAAAAAGGGGGTTCCCCATTTTTTACCCTATTCCATTCAAGTTTTTAAATTTTTTTTTTTTTCCCCTTTCTTTTTCCCATGGCTCCTCTCCTTTTCTTTTTTTCTTGCTTTTTTCTTTTCCCCTTTTTTTTTTTTTTTTTTTCCTTTAAACCCCCCTTTTTCCTTTTAAAACCCCCTTTCCAAAAATTTTTCCCTTTTTTTTTTTTTTTTTTTTTTTTTTTTTTTTTTTTTTCCCCCCCCCCCCCTCTTTTCTTCTTTTTTCCCCCTTTCCCCCTTTTTTTTTTTTTTTTTCCTTTTTTTTTTTCTTTCCCCCCCCCTTCTTATTTTTAAATTTTACCCCAAAAAATTTTTTTTTCCCCCCTTTTACCTCCTCCTTGACCTGCTTTCCCACCTCCTCCTTGCCCGGTGCCCCTCCTTCCTGCTGCGCACCCCTCCTTGCTCCCAACTTCTTCCTTGCTCACCTTCTTTGACCCGGCACCCCTTCCTCCTTCCCCTTCCTTCCTTTTTCCACCCCCCTTTTTTTTTTTTGCTTCCCCCTTTTAAAAGGGGTTTTTTTTTTGGTTTTCCCCCATCTTCCAGTAAAAAACTAACCCAAACAACTTTCCTCTTCCCCTTTTTTTTCATCCTTCATTTTTCCCTTTAATCTTTTTTAAAAGGGGTTCCGCCCACAAGCAAAAAACCCAAGATGGGCCCCCTTTAATTCTTTCTGGAAAGACGCATATTTCTTTTCCATGCATCTTCAGGGTCGTCTAACCATCCCTAAGGTTTTTTAAGTATTTCCAAATCCACATTATTTTCATTTCCTTATAACTTGAGAATGCCCATCCTTCACATCCATTCATATGTTACATGCTGGGTACGGACTAACTAAATTTTGGGTCAATTGGCATTACAAGTACCTTAATCGAAATTGTTCATACATTTCCGGTCTTGGAACGGCTCATATAACGTCCAAAAACCCCGGGGGGATAGCATCAAAGATTTAAAAATGGGCCCCCTTATTTTGACAGCACGGGAAATAAAATTCAGGGTGTGTATGTCCCGGGCGAAGAGGGAAACTTTCGATTTTGGGTTTCCACAACGGTCTTTTTGGTATTAAGGCAACAAAAATTTGTGCAGCAATAATTTCGCAAAAATCATCTCGAACCTAACGACCTACTTGTGTGTGTGGTGTGTTTGTGGTGTGTGTGTGTGTGTGTCCCTACTTTTGTTTTTGGTGTGTGTGGTGTGTGTGGGGTGTGTGGTGTTGTGTGGTGTACTCACCATTGTGGTTGGAGGGGCGACCCACTCCGGGCCCGTTTCTCACTGGTCGCTACTAGGTAACATTTTCCCTCCATGAGCTTTATTATACCTCTTTTAAAACGTGTATGGGTCCACCTCCACTACGTCCCTTCCCAGACTATTCCACTTCCCGACAAACAGTCTGAAGAAAAAAAATTTCCTAACATCCCTGTGATTTCCTATCTTCAATTCCAAATGTGTCCCCCCTTTTTTCTGTGTCCAGTCTTTTGAAACATCAGTCTCTGGGCCCCCGTTACAATTCCTCCAGTTTTTATATGTTTTTGTCCTCCCTATCTCCCTGTCCTCCCTGTCAAATCAATTTCCCCAGCCCCTCCTCGTAGGACAACTTTTTACTTGGGGCTAGTCTTGTTGCAAACCTTGTACTTTAATTTTCCCTTTGTATTGGGTTTGGGGTGTTCCAAATGGGGGGGTGGTGGTGTGTTGTGTTTTGGGGGTGTGTGTTGTGTGTGGTGTGTGTGTGTGTGTGTGTGTTGTGGTTTTTAGTGGTGTTTGAGTGTTGTGTGTGTGTGTGTGTGTGTGTGTTGTGTGTTGTGGTGTGTGTGTGTGTTTAAAAAAACCTCTCGGGGTGGGAAAACGTAAACTTAAATCTTTCCAAACTCCTCCCTTCGCCAGAATCTATGAAGTGGTCAATCCCGCAACAAAAAGAGTGAAGCATTCTTTTCCCCCGGAAGGGAGAATCGTGCCCGGGGGGCAGAACGTGCCGGGAGGGCAGAAACGGCCAGGGGGCGAATCGTGCCAGGAGGGGGAGAATCGTGCCGGGGGGCAGAATGTGCCCCGGGAGGGGGAGAATCGTGCCAGGGGGGGCAGAATGTGCCGGGAGGGCAGAATCTGCCAGGGGAGGGGAGAATCGTGCCCGGGAGGGCAGAATCGTGCAGGGGGGGCAGAATCGTGCCAGGGAGGGCAGAAAAACGGCCCGGGGGGGCAAAAAACGTGCCAGGGAGGGCAAAATCGTGCCGGGGGGGGCAAATCGTCCAGGGGGGCAGAATCGTGGCAGGGAGGGCAGAATCGTGCCAGGGAGGGCAGAATCGTGCCAGGTAGGGCAGAATCGTGCCAGGGAGGGCAGAATCGTGCCAGGGAGGGCAGAAGCGTGCCAGGGGGGGCCCAGAAGCGTGCCAGGGAGGGCAGAAGCGTGCCAGGGAGGGCAGAAGCGTGCCAGGGAGGGCAGAAGCGTGCCAGGGAGGGCAGAAGCGTGCCAGGGAGGGCAGAAGCGTGCCAGGGAGGGCAGAAGCGTGCCAGGGAAGGCAGAAGCGTGCCAGGGAGGGCAGAAGCGTGCCAGGGAGGGCAGAAGCGTGCCAGGGAAGGCAGAAACGTGCCAGGGAGGGCAGAAACGTGCTTTCCGTATAAAATAGTGTTAAGTCTTTATTTCTGATAAGTCTCGCTTAATAAATATTAGAATATTTGAGCGGCAGGAATATATTTTCTTAAATAAACTCTGAATCATACGATGATATGACTGTGTTTGTCTTAATAATTTATACATTTATACCGACACATTTGCACACGAATATTTGTGCACATGTACATGAGCACACACATGTACATATAATGATACACATGCATAAGCGGACAAACGTGGGGGGCGAATTCATATTAATGTCCCAATAACGCCCCAAAAGGGAGGCAAACCCAACAAAACGTGCCAACAAAAGGGGCCAAAGGTCGGGGCCCCGGGGAGGGGCAAACCCTGCAGGGAGGCAATACCGAACCAGAAGGTGCAGGTAGGGAAAACAACCCGGGAACAACAAGCTGCCAACAAAAACTCACAACACGAACCCCAAACAAAAACCCACACAAAAACCCCATAAATATTTAAAGCTTTTTCGAAAGCTGTTCTAATTTTGAAATGTGGCCAGGAAAATTTTTAATAAACCTAACATACAAATAACTTTTTCATACAACAAACCCACACACACACAATACACATTAAAACAACATACAAAAAACACACATAACACAACACCACATCCCAAAAACCCACCAATCACACACTAACCAACACAAAACAAAACACACAAAAAGCAAATTTTGGACAAGGGGAGATTGGGTTTTTAAAAAATGCGTGCAACCCAACCCTGAAACCATTATAGGTAGTAAAAGTAGTGAACAACCCCTACCAATGACAACCCAAAACAAAAAAAACAAAACCAAACAAACAAAAACCCAAAACCGGTTACGGTAAAAGGGCCCTTTGTGCAAACACAGATTTCAAATTAAAAACCAATAAAAACCTTTCAAAAACCAAAATAACAAAAATCAAAACAACAATAAAAAAATTAAAAACAAGACAAAAAAAAATAAAAATAAACAAGAAGGTGGAAAAGGGCCCTCGAAACAGGGGACGTTAAACAACGTGGTGTCATTATACAATAATAAATCCCGAATGTAAAGGTTTTATTTAAAAAAAGTGAAGGACCCTTCTAATTTTTAAGTGCACCGAGGGGTGGGGTGCTAAGATTCTTATAAAGATCCAGGGTGGGGAATTTTCAAAATTTGAAAAGGGAAAACGTATGAATTGGGCAATTTTCAGTATGAAAAATTAATAACACGGGGGTTTTTTTTGGGGGGGTTTAATCCTGCTGAAACGTAAAACGGTCACCATTCTGCCCATACATAATTCCCAGAATTAGGCCAAAATAAGGTTAGAAAAGGGTGAATAGGGTGCAGCAGAGAAAACCTTAGCCAGGGAAGAATTTCTAGTAAAGGGTACGTTCAGCACTCCTTTGAAGCTCAGACAAATTAATTTTACCCAATTTTTGTTTTTTGGGGTTTCTGAATACTGTTGGTATTTTTAAAATACTGGTACCCCTCTACCGATTAAATTAAAAATAGCAAGTATAAAATATTGAAGGGGGCCCACACAAACGGGGGCGCAACACCCCAAACCAACAAAAAAACCAAAACCCCTTTTTTTAAAAAAAAACAAACCAAAAACACTCGAATTAACATAAACAAACACACACCCCACACACACCACCACCACACAAAACACAACACACCCACAACACCACACAAAACACACCCAACACACCCACACCACATACACAAAACACACACCCCACAACCACACACCACACACCACATACCACATACACCCAAAATACACACAAAATACACACACTTTAACACATCACACAACATACACCACACACACAATACCCCAAAACCCACACACACCATAACACAACAACAAACCACAAAAACAATACACACAACCTAACCAAAACACAACACACTTTTCACACCTCCGGAAACAAGCACTTTCTGGCCCCTTCCACCCCAATAACGAATTTCTACCCCTCCTTAAACTCCTCTACCTTTCCTCCTCTCCCCCCCCCCCCTCTTTCCCCCTAACATCCTACCTTCTCACTCTTTCAAACATCTTTTCCCCCTTCAACTCTCCCTATCCCTTCTCTCCCCTCCCCCTTTCCCCACTCTCTCCCCCCTCTCCCCCCCCCCCTCCCCTTTTCTCCCCCTCTCATCTCTCTCCCATTCCCCCTCCCCCCTTCTCCCCCCTCTTCCCTTCCTTTTCTCCCCCTCCCTCCCTCCCTTTCCCCTCCCTCCCCCCCTCCCCCCTCTTTCCCCCTTCTCTCCCTTTTTGCCTTCCCTTTTCCTCCCTCCCTCCCTCCCTTTTCCTCCTCCCTCCCTCCCTCCCTTCTCTCTCTCTTCTCTCTCTCCTCTCTCTCTCGTCTCTCTCTCTTGCTCTCTCTCTTCTCTCTCTTCTTTTCTCTTCTCTCTTTTCTTGCTCTCTCTCTTTGCTCTCTCTCTCTCTCTCTTTCTCTCTCTCTTTTGCTCTCTCTCTCTTTTTGCTCTCTCTCTTCTTGCCTCTCTCTCTCTTGCTCTCTCTCTCTCTCTTGCTCTCTCTCTCTTGCCTCTCTCTCTTGCTCTCTCTCTTGCTCTCTCTCTCTCTTGCTCTCTCTCTTCTTGCCCTTCTCTCTCTTCCCTTCTCTCTTCTCTTCTCTCTCTTCTCTTCCCTCTCTCTCTTTGCTCTCTCTCTTGCTCTCTTCTTCTCTCTCTCTGCTCTCTTCTCTCCTCTCTTGCTCTCTGCTTTTCTCTCCTTGCTCTCTCTCTCTCTGCTCCTCTCTTGCTCTCTTGCTCTCTCCCCTCTTTGCTCTCCTCCTCCTTCCTCTCTTGCTCTCTCTCTCTTTTGCTCTCTCTCTCTCTTGCTCCCCTTTTTTCTCCTCTTGCTCCCCTCTCTCTTTTGCTCTCACTTTGCTCTCTCTCTCTCTTGCTCTCTCTCCCCTCTCTCTTCTCTCTTGCTTTTTCTCCTCTCTCTCTTGCTCTCTTCTCTCTCTCTTTGCTCTCTCTCTCTTGTTTCTCTTCTCTTTGTTCTTTTTTTTCTTCTCTCTCTCTGCTCTCTCTTTTTTGCTCTCTCTCTCTCTTGCTCTCTCTCCTCTTGCTCTCTCTCTTGCTCTCTCTCTCTCTCTTGCCTCTCTTGCTCTCTCTCTCTCTTGCTCTCTCTCTTGCTCTCTCTCTCTCTTGCTCTCTCTTGCTCTCTCTCTCTCTTGCTCTCTCTTGCTCTCTCTCCTCTCTTGCTCTCTCTCTATCTTGCTTTTTCCTCGCTCTCTCTCTCCCCTCGCTCTCTCTCTCTTGCTCTCTCTTCTTGCTCTCTCTCTCTCTTGCTCTCTTGCTCTCTCTTTTCTCTTCTTGCTCTCTCTCTTGCTCTCTCTCTCGCTCTCTCTCTTGCTCTCTCCCTCTCTTGCTCTCTCTCTCTCTTGCTCTCTATCTCTCTTGCTCTCTCTCTCGCTCTCTCTCTTGCTCTCTCCCTCTCTTGCTCTCTCTCTCTCTTGCTCTCTATCTCTCTTGCTCTCTCTCGCCCCCATTTTCCCTTCTAATACTCTCCCCTCTCCTACACTTAAAAAAAAAAAAAAAAAAAAAAAAAAAAAAAAAAAAAAAAAAAAATGGTGGGGACTCGCAGGAACCAAGGATCAGATGAGAATGGTTCGGGTAGGGAGGAGTGGATGGAGGAGCAGTGGAAAAGGATGGAACAAGAGTGGGAGAGAAAATTAGGAGAGCTTTCTGAAAAAATGGAGAAAGAGCTCCCCTGTGAAATTGGAAAGGAGGTTGGAGCAGGAAACAAAGAATTGGGAGGCACAAGTCGAAACTGCAGTAGCCAAGATAAGGGTCCTAGAAGTTGAGATAAATAGGCTGGAGCGAGTTACAGGGGCAGTGACCAGAGAAGACACAGCATATGAAGCTGCGAGGCCCGAACAGGAAGGAAGGAATTATGAATTATGCTAAGGGCACATCAATCTGCCAAGGAGGACCAAGGAGTGAAAGGGAAGATCACTGGTTGCCCGATGGAGAGGGTGATAGGTCGAATGCTGAGGCACAACAAGGCTATCAAGAGCCACTGGAAAAATTTAAGGGAGAAACTGACCACATACAGGCAGGATCCAGAGTCACAGAGGGTGAGGCAATGGGAGGAAGAAAGGGCAAAATCAGTGTTTATCCTTGGCTTCAGGAGAGAGGAGGGGAAAGGACACACACTGAAAGGAAGCAGGAAGAAGGAAAGGAGATTGAGAAAATCATCACGGAAATAGGTGAAGAGATGGACGAGATTGTAAATTTTCAAGAATAGGGGGGTACTCGAAAGGGAGAAACCGACCAATCAAGCTGATTCTCAGGACGGAAACAGTGCGGGGAAAAGGATCCTCCAAGAGAAACCACGATTGAAATACTCGGAAGAGTACAAGAGGGTGTTCCTAGACAGAGACAGAACAAAATGAGCACAGCAGCTGAGGGAGAGGACAAAAAAACGAAAGGAGCTAGGAAAAGAGACAAGGAGGGAATCAGCAGAGTTTATCAGAGCAGGACAGAACAGAAGGGCAAGCGCACACACAAAATACTCTCAGAACCATACAACCTATCACACCATCCCAACACACACTACAATCCATACCCCCAGCCTCCACCCAACATCGAGCTATAGAATCCCACAGTATGCCACCAGGTCTCCCCACCCCCACAGGCCCCCCAATCCCCCAGTGTTGGAAAGGAAACTGAAGGTATGGTACACAAACGCTGATGGAATAACAAATAAGTGGGAGGAGTGGCACGAAAGGGTCAAAGAAGCATCACCGGACATCATAGCTCTTACAGAAACCAAGCTTACAGGTATGATAACAGATGCCATCTTTCCAACGGGATACCAAATCCTGAGGAAAAAACAGAGGGAACAGGGGGGGTGGAGGAGTGGGGTTGCTGATCAAAAATCGCTTTGGAATTTTGATGAGCTGGAGAGAGGAGATAGCGGAGAAGAAAGTGATTACATATGGGAACACTTCACTCTGGAGGTCCCAAGGGGGTAATAGCAGTGATGTATAACCCACCACAGAACAGCAGGAGGCCAAGGCAAGAGTACGACGAGAGCAATAGAGCGATGGTTGACACACTGGCTAGAGTGGCCAGAAGAGCTCAAAGCATGCAGGGCAAAGCTCCTGATCATGGGTGACTTTAACCAAAAAGGAGATCGATTGGGAGAACTTGGACCCCCCATGGGGGCCAAGATAAAATGGAGGGCTAAGATGATGGAGGTGGTACTGGAGAACTTCATGTACCAAAAAGTAAGGTACACTACAAGAGAGAGAGGAGAGGATGAACCAGCAAGGCTGGACTTAGTATTCACCTTCAGTAGTGCAGATATCGAGGACATCGCATATGAAAGGACCCCTTTGGGGGCCCGTGACCATGTGGTTTTAAGCTTCGAATACACAGTAGAGCTACAAGTGGAGGGGAGAAGCAGGAAGGCCAGGACGAATGAAGCCAAACTACAAGAAGGGGGACTACACAGGGAATGAGGAACTACCTGAACGGGGTTTTAGTGGAACAGAGAAATGGCAGGGAAGCCAGTTAATGGGGATGATTAATATGTAAGCAAAAAAATGCAAGGAGGCTGAGGAGAGGTTTGTACCCCAAAGGGGAAAGGAGTAATGAAAAAGCCAGGATGAGCCCATGGTTTAAACCCCAAAAGGGGCAGGGAGGCAAAAACCAAGTGTGCTAGGGAATGGAAGAAATATAGAAGGCCAAAGGACCAGGAGAATAAGGAGAACAGTCGTAGAGCCAGAAACGGAATATGCACAGATAAGAAGGGAGGCCCAAAGACAATATGAAAATGGGGCATAGCAGCGAAAGCCAATCTGACCGAAACTGTTGTACAGCCACATCAGGAGGAAAACAACAGTCAAGGACCAGGTAATCAGGCTAAGGGAAAGGGAAGGAGGAGAGACAACAGGAAATGAAAGTGAAGTATGTGAAGAACTCAACAAGAGATTCAAAAAAGTGTTCACAAGGAGAAGAAGGGACTCCAGAAAGACGGAGAGGTGGGGCACACCACCAAGTGTGGACACAGTGCACACAACCGAGGAAGAAGTGAAGAGGCTTCTGAGTGAACTAGATACCTCAAAGGCAATGGGGCCAGATAACATCCCCCATGGGTTTGAGAGAGGGAGCAGAGGCGCTATGTGTACCCCTAACAACAATATTAATACATCTATCGAAAACAGGGAGATTGCCTGAGGCATGGAAGACAGCAAATGTAGTCCCAATCTTTAAAAAAGGAGACAGACATGAAGCACTAAACTACAGACCATGTCACTGACATGTATAGTATGCAAAATCATGGAGAAGATTATCAGGAGAAGAGTGGTGGAACACCTAGAAAGGAATGATCTCATCAACAGCAGCCAGCATGGTTTCAGGGACGGGAAATCCTGTGTCACAAACCTACTGGAGTTCTATGACATGGTGACAGCAGTAAACAAGAGAGAGAGGGGTGGGTGGATTGCATTTTCTTGGACTGCAAGAAGGCGTTTGACACAGTTCCACACAAGAGATTGGTGCAAAAACTGGAGGACCAAGCAGGGATAACAGGGAAGGCACTACAATGGATCATGGAATACTTGTCAGGAAGACAGCAGCGAGTCTGGTACGTGGCGAGGTGTCAGAGTGGCACCTGTGACCAGCGGGGTCCCGCAGGGGTCAGTCCTAGGACCAGTGCTGTTTCTGATATTTGTGAACGACATGACGGAAGGAATAGACTCTGAGGTGTCCCTGTTTGCAGATGACGTGAAGTTGATGAGAAGAATACACTCGATCGAAGACCAGGCAGAACTACAAAGGGATCTGGACAGGCTGCAGACCTGGTCCAGCAATTGGCTCCTGGAGTTCAATCCCACCAAGTGCAAAGTCATGAAGATTGGGGAAGGGCAAAGAAGGCCGCAGACGGAGTACAGTCTAGGGGGTCAGAGACTACAAACCTCACTCAAGGAAAAAGATCTTGGGGTGAGTATAACACCAGGCACATCTCCTGAAGCGCACATCAACCAAATAACTGCTGCAGCATATGGGCGCCTAGCAAACCTCAGAACAGCATTCCGACATCTTAATAAGGAATCGTTCAGGACCCTGTACACCGATACGTTAGGCCCATATTGGAGTATGCGGCACCAGTTTGGAACCCACACCTAGCCAAGCACGTAAAGAAACTAGAGAAAGTGCAAAGGTTTGCAACAAGACTAGTCCCACGAGCTAAGAGGTATGTCCTACGAGGAGGGGTTTAAGGGAAATCAACCTGACGACACTGGAGGACAGGAGAGATAGGGGGGACATGATAACGACATACAAAATACTGGGGAATTGACAAGGTGGACAAAGACAGGATGTTCCAGAGATTGGACACAGTAACAAGGGGACACAGTTGGAAGCTAAAGACACAGATGAATCACAGGGATGTTAGGAAGTATTTCTTCAGCCACAGAGTAGTCAGTAAGTGGAATAGTTTGGGAAGCGATGTAGTGGAGGCAGGATCCATACATAGCTTTAAGCAGAGGTATGATAAAGCTCACGGCTCGGGGAGAGTGACCTAGTAGCGATCAGTGAAGAGGCGGGGCCAGGAGCTCGGACTCGACCCCCGCAACCTCAACTAGGTGAGTACAACTAGGTGAGTACACACACACACACACACACATTCCTACATTCATTCATATTCAAACACAAACATACATGCTTATATAAACTCTCATACATACATACATACACATGTACACTTACAAATACATACATATATGAATCCATATTTTAATATTTTACTGTTTACACTGAGGTAAATGAGGCACGATTTATGGAATTCAAAGATAACTTTCTCCCATTTCGCGGCATCTGCAATATATCTAGTTCAGATATATTTTTTTCGAGGTTCAACTGGCTGGATTTGGTAGCTATTGATAATGTTTTAGATATTTTATTATTGTAGGATTTTTTTTATGATTGTGGCGGTAATTTATTCGTCAGGAAACAAGGAAGTATTTGCTGAAGTGAATTTTGGTCACATGACGCATTTAGTGATAACCATTCACTGTTGTACCAGTCCTGGATATCAGTGATAACCATTCACTGTTGTACCAGTCCTGGATATCAGTGATAACCTTTCACTGTTGTACCAGTCCTGGATATCAGTGATAACCATTCACTGTTGTACCAGTCCTGGATATCAGTGATAACCATTCACTGTTGTACCAGTCCTGGATATCAGTGATAACCATTCACTGTTGTACCAGTCCTGGATATCAGTAATAACCATTCACTGTTGTACCAGTCCTGGATATCAGTAATAACCATTCACTGTTGTACCAGTCCTGGATATCAGTAATAACCATTCACTGTTGTACCAGTCCTGGATATCAGTAACCATTCACTGTTGTACCAGTCCTGGATATCAGAGGAGATAACCATTCACTGTTGTACCAGTCCTGGATATCAGAGATAACCATTCACTGTTGTACCAGTCCTGGATATCAGAGATAACCATTCACTGTTGTACCTGTCCTGGATATCAGAGATAACCATTCACTGTTGTACCAGTCCTGGATATCAGAGATAACCATTCACTGTTGTACCAGTCCTGGATATCAGAAATAACCATTCACTGTTGTACCAGTCCTGGATATCAGTAATAACCATTCACTGTTGTACCAGTCCTGGATATCAGTAATAACCATTCACTGTCCACTGGTATACTAGTTGCGGATATCAGTGATAAATATCCACTGCTGTACCAGTTGTGGATATCCCTACCCTCATCCATGTTACACGTCCCTGCCCACTCATTTACACGTCCCTGCCCACTCATGTTAAAACGTCCCTGCCCACTCATGTTACACGTCCCTGCCCACTCATGTTACACGTCCCTGCCCACTCATGTTACACGTCCCTGCTCACTCATGTTACACGTCCCTGCCCACTCATGTTACACGTCCCTGCCCACTCACGTTACACGTCCCTGCCCACTCATGTTACACGTCCCTGCACACTCACGTTACACGTCCCTTCCCACTATTGTTACACGTCCTCCCCACTCATGTTACACGTCCCTGCCCACTCATGTTACACGTCCCTGCCCACTCATGTTACACGTCCCTGCCCACTCATGTTACACGTCCCTGCCCACTCATGTTACACGTCCCTGCCCACTCATGTTGCACGTCCCTGCCCACTCATGTTACACGTCCCTGCCCACTCATGTTACACGTCCCTGCCCACTCATGTTACACGTCCCTGCTCACGTTACACGTCCCTGCCCACTCACGTTACACGTCCCTGCCCACTATTGTTACACGTCCCTGCCCACTCATGTTACACGTCCCTGCCCACTCATGTTACACGTCCCTGCCCACTCATGTTACACGTCCCTGCCCACTCATGTTACACGTCCCTGCTCACTCATGTTACACGTCCCTGCCCACTCATGTTACAACGTCCTGCTCACTCATGTTACACGTCCCTGCCCACTCACGTTACACGTCCTGCCCACTATTGTTACACGTCCCTGCCCACTCATGTTACAACGTCCCTGCCCACTATTGTTACACGTCCCTGCCCACTCATGTTACACGTCCCTGCCCACTATTGTTACACGTCCCTGCCCACTCATGTTACACGTCCCTGCCCACTCATGTTACACGTCCCTGCTCACTCATGTTAAACGTCCCTGCCCACTCACGTTACACGTCCCTGCCCACTATTGTTACACGTCCCTGCCCACTCATGTTACACGTCCCTGCCCACTCATGTTACACGTCCCTGCCCACTCATGTTACACGTCCCTGCCCACTCATGTTACACGTCCCTGCTCACTCATGTTACACGTCCCTGCCCACTCACGTTACACGTCCCTGCCCACTATTGTTACACGTCCCTGCCCACTCATGTTACACGTCCCTGCCCACTCATGTTACACGTCCCTGCCCACTATTGTTACACGTCCCTGCCCACTCATGTTACACGTCCCTGCCCACTCATGTTACACGTCCCTGCCCACTCACGTTACACGTCCCTGCCCACTCACGTTACACGTCCCTGCCCACTCATGTTACACGTCCCTGCCCACTCATGTTACACGTCCCTGCCCACTCATGTTACACGTCCCCTCCCCCACTCATGTTAAACGTCCCTGCCCACTCATGTTACACGTCCCTGCCCACTCATGTTACACGTCCCTGCCCACTATTGTTGCACGTCCCTGCCCACTCATGTTACACGTCCCTGCCCGCTCATGTTACACGTCCCTGCTCACTCATGTTACACGTCCCTGCCCACTCATGTTACACGTCCCTGCCCACTCATGTTACACGTCCCTGCCCGCTCATGTTACACGTCCCTGCTCACTCATGTTACACTCCCTGCCCACTCATGTTACACGTCCTGCCCACTCATGTTACACGTCCCTGCCCACTCATGTTACACGTCCCTGCCCACTCACGTTACACGTCCCTGCCCGCTCACGTTACACGTCCCTGCCCACTCTTGTTACACGTCCCTGCCCACTCTTGTTACACGTCCCTGCCCACTCTTGTTACACGTCCCTGCCCACTCTTGTTACACGTCCCTGCCCACTCTTGTTACACGTCCCTGCCCACTCTTGTTACAACGTCCCTGCCCACTCTTGTTACACGTCCCTGCCCACTCTTGTTACACGTCCCTGCCCACTATTTTTTACACGTCCCTGCCCACTCATGTTACACGTCCCTGCCCACTCATGTTACACGTCCCTGCCCACTCATGTTACACGTCCCTGCCCACTCATGTTACACGTCCCTGCCCACTATTGTTACACGTCCCTGCCCACTCTTGTTACACGTCCCTGCCCACTATTGTTACACGTCCCTGCCCACTATTGTTACACGTCCCTGCCCACTCATGTTACACGTCCCTGCCCACTCATGTTACACGTCCCTGCTCACCTCATGTTACACGTCCCTCCCCACTCATGTTACACGTCCCTGCCCACTCTTGTTACACGTCCCTGCCCACTCATGTTACACGTCCCTGCCCACTCAGGTTACACGTCCCTGCCCACTCTTGTTACACGTCCCTGCCCACTCTTGTTACACGTCCCTGCCCACTATTGTTACACGTCCCTGCCCACTATTGTTACACGTCCCTGCCCACTCTTGTTACACGCCCCTGCCCACTCTTGTTACACGCCCCTGCCCACTCATGTTACACGTCCCTGCCCACTCACGTTACACGTCCCTGCCCACTCACGTTACACGTCCCTGCTCACTCATGTTACACGTCCCTGCCCACTCATGTTACACGTCCCTGCCCACTCATGTTACCGTCCCTGCCCACTCATGTTACACGTCCCTGCCCACTCATGTTACACGTCCCTGCCCACTCATGTTACACGTCCCTGCCCACTCTTGATACACGTCCCTGCCCACTCTTGTTACACGTCCCTGCCCACTCTTGTTACACGTCCCTGCCCCACTCTTGTTACACGTCCCTGCCCACTCTTGTTACACGTCCCTGCCCACTATTGTTACACGTCCCTGCCCACTCATGTTACACGTCCCTGCCCACTCATGTTACACCGTCCCTGCCCATCATGTTACACGTCCCTGCCCACTCATGTTACACGTCCCTGCCACTATTGTTACACGTCCCTGCCCACTCTTGTTACACGTCCCTGCCCACTATTGTTACACGTCCCTGCCCACTATTGTTACACGTCCCTGCCCACTATTGTTACACGTCCCTGCCCACTCATGTTACACGTCCCTGCCCACTCATTTTTACACGTCCCTGCCCACTCATGTTACACGTCCCTGCCCACTCATGTTACACGTCCCTGCCCACTCATGTTACACGTCCCTGCCCACTCATGTTACACGTCCCTGCCCACTCATGTTACACGTCCCTGCCCACTCATGTTACACGTCCCTGCCCACTCATGTTACACGTCCCTGCCCACTCATGTTACACGTCCCTGCCCACTCATGTTACACGTCCCTGCCCACTCATGTTACACGTCCCTGCCCACTCAATTTACACGTCCCTGCCCACTCACGTTACACGTCCCTGCCCACTCACGTTACACGTCCCTGCCCACTCACGTTACACGTCCCTGCTCACTCATGTTACACGTCCCTGCCCACTCACGTTACCTCCTGAATGAGGCTTATTCACTCAATTTTATGAATGCACTTTTCACACTGTCACTTACAAAATCCAGCAATAAACAGTTAGAACTTGCAAATCACAAATAAATTCAGAAATGTCAACCATGTGCAATACCTGCAAGCTTGATTGTTGCAATGTTTCGCCTGCGCAGCTGAATTTTCAGTCGATGCTGGCGAGTATAAACCATACCACGGGTGAGCTTAGAACCCGCGATCAGTCTCTCTCAAATTTTCAGACCGCGGGTTCTAATCCCACCCGTGGTATGGTGTGTTTGCATTCGTGTCATTACGATTTCGTGAGTCAGGCGTGTATAACACTAGAGAGTAGTGCCTCAGTCTTCGTGGAAAGATACTTGTCTGACACAGCAACACCAGTAGATGTCTTCTGTAATTCATTTTTAAGCGTGATCAAGTTCCACGAGTAGGCCACGCTCACCTGTAATGCCACCTCTAGCTGCTACACCTCTTCTGTTTTATGCCAAGGGACTGACCATCATCAGTGGAATAAAAACTGCAACACCAGTAGATGTCTTCTGCAATTAAATTTTAAGCGTGATCAAGTTCCACTAGTAGGCCACGCTCACCTGTAATGCCACCTCTAGCTGCTACACCTCTTCTGTTTTATGCCAAGGGACTGACCATCATCAGTGGAATAAAAACTGCAACACCAGTAGATGTCTTCTGCAATTAAATTTTAAGCGTGATCAAGTTCCACTAGTAGGCCACGCTCACCTGTAATGCCACCTCTAGCTGCTACACCTCTTCTGTTTTAGGCCAAGGGACTGACCATCATCAGTGGAATAAAAACTGCAACACCAGTAGATGTCTTCTGCAATTTATTTTTAAACATGATTAAGTTCCACAAGTAGGCCACGCTCACCTATAATGTCACATCTAACTGCTACACCTCTTCTGCTTTATCCCGAGGGACTGACCTCCAACTATCACTGGAATGAAAACTGCAGAGAAACACTTAAGTTATATAAAAACATTTTTTGAAAAGTAATTTTGAATATTATTTATTATCATAATCACAACCCCTCAAGGAAGGTTCCTTGATGTTGGTGAGGGGCTCTTGATCCATGGCCCCTCAAGGAAGGTTCCTTGATGTTGGTGAGGGGCTCTTGATCCACGGCCCCTCAAGGAAGGTTCCTTGATGTTGGTCAGGGGCTCTTGATCCATGGCCCCTCAGGGAAGGTTCCTTGATGTTGGTGAGGGGCTCTTGATTTAGGGAATTAGATCTATGCTCCAGTTCCCCGAATTAAGCCTGAATGCCTTCCACATCCCCCCCCCCAGGCGCTGTATAATCCTCCGGGTTTAGCGCTTCCCCCTTGATTATAATAATAATAATCATAATCACAAAAAAATCTTTAATTTTGCTCTATAATTAGAGCGATCGAAGGCTATTACTCTACGATTTACCCTTAATTGAGGTAGTAATTATATTTCTGATGTAATTTGCATCAATCATCCTGGAAATTCTTATTCCGTTTCCGATCTCAGAATTTCTTTTTCGGGAGAAATAACTTGCTAAAATCTCCGTATTTTCTCGGAAATATATAGTTAGAAATTAGTATAATAATGTAAACATGATGATGATGATGATGATGATGATGATTGATGATGATTGATGATGATGATGATTGATGATGATTGATGATGATTGATGATGATTGATGATTGATGATGATGATGATTGATGATGATGATGATTGATGATTGATGATGATGATGATGATGATGATGATGATGATTATGGTTATGGTTGTAAATATATTTATTAATTATGCTAAATATCAGATTTGTGTAATAAAAAGTAAATTAGACACAAGTGCAACTCTTGGGTGTCTTAACTGAGGAAACGTTTCGCCCCACAGTGGTTTCATCAGTCCATACAAAGGATAATGTTGAACAGGAGGAGTTTGAGGTAATCAGTCCCTCAGCCTTGAGTCGATGTAGTCAGACTACATCGACTCCCTAATTTATTCCATTCGTTAATTTATTCTATTCCTTAATTTATTCTATTCATATAATTTTCTCTGTTACCTCTTGGACTGATTTTTTCCTAGTATTTTTCCTAGTATTTTTTCCTAGTATTTTTTCCTAGTATTTTTCCTAGAATTTTTTCTAGTACTTTTTCCTAGTATTTTTTCCTAGTATTTTTCCTTGCATTTTTCCTATTATTTTTTCCTAGTGTTTTCCTATTATTTTTTCCTAGTATTTTTCCCAGTGTTTTTCCTAGTGTTTTTCCTAGTGTTTTTCCTAGTGTTTTTCCTAGTGTTTTTCCTAGTGTTTTTCCTAGTGTTTTTCCTAGTGTTTTTCCTAGTGTTTTTCCTAGTGTTTTTCCTAGTATTTTTCCTAGTATTTTTCCTAGTATTTTTCCTAGTATTTTCCCTAGTATTTGTCCTAGTATTTTTTCCTAGTATTTTTCCTTGCATTTTTTCCTAGTATTTTTCCTAGTATTTTTCCTAGTATTTTTCCTAGTATTTTTCCTTTTATTTTTTCCTAGTATTTTTCCTAGTATTTTTCCTAGTATTTTTCCTAGTATTTTTCCTAGTATTTTTCCTAGTATTTTTCCTAGTATTTTTCCTAGTATTTTTCCTAGTATTTTTTCCTAGTATTTTTAACTAGTATTTTTCCTAGTATTTTTTCCTAGTATTTTTCCTAGTATTTTTTCCTAGTATTTTTCCTAGTATTTTTCCTAGTATTTTTATTAGTATTTTTTCCTAGTATTTTTCCTAGTATTTTTTCAATACTTCATTCACTTTGAAATTATAATAGTTTATAATGCTTGAGTGTATCCAAATTATTTCAGATGTAAATGGCTTTAATAAGTTAGATGTTAGGGTAATTATTTCAGATGTAAATGGCTTTAATAAGTTAGATGTTAAGGTAATTATTTCAGATGTAAATGGCTTTAATAAGTTAGATGTTAAGGTAATTATTTC
>NC_069457.1:12645226-12660701 GCF_026875155.1 Cherax quadricarinatus
TTAAAATAAATTAATTAAAATGAAATTTTAGTATTAATAAAAATAAAGAAAATTAATAGGGAAAAAATTGGGGGAAATAAATTAATGAAAATTATTTATGAAAATTTAAGGGGAAAAATTATAATGATTTAATGATAATAATGGAATTTGATAATAAAAATAATGATAATAATAATGATAATTAATGATAATATAATGATAATAATAATTTAAAATAATGATAATAATTAATTAAGTAATAATGATAATATAATTTGATAAAAATGAATAAATAATGATAAATATTTTAAATTGATAATTTAATAATAATTAATGATAAAAATAATGATTTAAAATTTAATGATAATAAATAAATAATATAATTTTGATATAATAATAATGATAATAATATGGATAATAATAATAATGAAAAAATAATAATATAAATTTTATGATAATATAAAATGTTTAATAAATAATAGAATAATGGATAATAATTAATAATAAAATTAATTTGAAAGTAATGATAATTAATAATATTGAATAATAATGATATAATAATAATGATTAATAATATTGATAATAAATATGAATAATAATAAATATAATATAATGATAATAATAATGAAAAGATAATAATATAATAATAAATAATATGAGTAAAAATTGATAATAATAGGGATAAAAATGATTATTGATGATATTATGATGGAATATTATAAATTGGGATTTGATTATTTTTATCTGGAATGATATTTTTTATTTATATTATTATGGGAATTATATTTTTTTTGAAATTAATTAAGGGATTAATATATTTATAATTTTTTATTAGGGAAATGAATTATTGATGATATTAAATTGAAATGATATTGATATATTTAATTGAAATATTATTGGGATTTGAATATATATTGGGAATTAATAATTAATGATATTATATGGAAAATGATATTCTATAGTTTATTGAATTATATTATGATATTTATATGGAAAAGGAATTTTATTGAATTATTATATGAATTATATTTGATGATATATATGGTCGATGATTTTGATGATATTTTATGTGGAAAGATTTATATTGATGATATTTATTTATGGTTGATATTATATGTATTATATTATTGGATGATTGATTATATGGATTTATATTATTTTTATTGGAAAATGAATTTGATGATATTATTAGGATTTATATTATGATTAATTATTATGAAAATTTATATTAATGATTTTAAGAGGATTATATTATGATATAATATGAATTATATTGAAATTGATATTTATATGGATATATTGAATGATATTATATGGATTAATATTTATGGAAATTTATCTATTGGCACATTATATTATTGGGAATTATTTTGCATGATTACTCTATCGATTAAATTGTTATTGGAATTTATATTATATAGGTTGAATATATAGGGATTATAAATGATATGATATTAATATGCGAAAATTATACTTTATATGGATTATATGGGATGATATTAGATGAACAATTATCATTGGAATGATATTAATATGGGATTATATCGATTGATTATTTAGAAATGGGATTATAATTGATTGATATTATATGAAATTATATTGATTGATATTAATATGGATTATTATTGAATTATTTATATGGAATTATATTAAATGATTATTATAGAAATTTAATATTTTATATGATTAATAATTTGAAAATTTGATTATTATATGGATTTATATTATGATTATATTATGAAAATGATATTTATGATATTATTTATGGGTGGGTATAGTTTGATTTGATATTATATGGAAAAAAAAATTTATATTGATGATTATTTTGTAGAATTATCTTTGGGATGATCTATTTTATTATGGATTATATTATTTATATTTATATGATTATAATTTTGATGGTAGTATATGGAAAAATTATATTGTATAAAAGAATATTTATTATGAAATTATATTTAATGATATTATATGGAAAAAAAAAATAATATTGATTGAATTATTTATAATGGTGTTATAATTGAGGGATTATTATATGGGAATGATATTTGATGATATTATATGGAAATATCATTGAGGATATTATAAATGAAATTTATATTGGAATTGATATTTAGATGGGGAAATTAATATTGGGACATTTGATATTATATGCGAATTAAATTATAGATATTTTTATATGATATCTATTGATGATATTTATATTGGGATGATATTTGACTTTTGAATATTTATATGTAAATTATTTTGAACATATTTTTACTGAATTATACTGATCATATGATTACGAATTATTATCGTGATTGAATAGTTATATGGATACTATTGAATGGTATTATTATGGACTAGCTATTGAATGATTATTATATGGGAAATGTTTAATATTGAAATGTTATTTTTATTACTTTATAATCATATGATGACGAAGTATTGGAGTTTTTATATGTATTTTATTGATGATATTAATATTGGTATTATATTTGATTTTATTATATGAAATTTATTTTGATTGATATTAAGGGGGATTATTTTATATGGATAATCTTGGATGATAATTATATGGATTTATAATGAATATTTATATGGGGATATTATATTATGATATTATATTGGATTATATTGATGGAATATTATATGGAATAGATTGATGAATTATTTTATGGAAATGGATTATTGATGAATTTAAGGTTATTTATGGGGATTAGATGTTGAAATTTGGATATTATATGGGAATTATTATGATTGATATTATATTGGGGAATTTATATTGGATTTGATTATTAAGATGGGAAATTTGGTATTAAATTGATTATTAGAGGGGATTATATTATGATATTATATGGATTTATTATTGATGATATTATTATGGAAAAAAATTATTTGGGGGAATGAATATATTGATTAATATTGATTGATATGTTATATTTGAATGATTGTTTTTATGATATTATATGGGGAAAAAAAAAATTATATTTTGATATTAATATGGAATTATATGATGATATTATATTGATTTATTTTTATTGGAATATTATGTGGGGAAAATTATATGAGGATTATATTAGATGGAAATTATATTTTTAAATTGATAATTATATGTATTTTGATATTGAGATGATATTTCTATGGGAATGATATTTTTAAGATATATATGGGAATTATATTGATGAGATGTTTATTGGAATTATATTTTATTGTATTTATAATGGAATTTAATATTATGATATTTATAGGGATTATTATTGGAAATGATATTATTATATTGATGATTATTGAATGTTTATATGGATTATATTTGGAATTAGATATTATATGGAAAAATGATATTTTTATTGATAATTATTATGGGAGGTTATATTGTTGATATTTAGATGGAATTTATATGATTTTTTGATATTTATAGGAAATTGATATTAGATATTTATATGGATATATTGATGATATTATTTGGAATTATATTATGATATTTTATATGGAATTATTATTGGATAATGGAAATTAATATTATATGGAAAAAAAAAATTATATTGAATTGATTATAATATGGAAATTATATTGGATGGGAAGATACTATGAAATTATTATTATGATTATTATTATGTATTATGTTTGATGATATAATTGTTTGATATTGATGATATTATATGGATTAATTTTGGATTGATTATTAATTATGTGTTTTAAATTGAATGATATTAATATTATTTATATTGGATGATATTATAATGGAACAATGATATTGAAATGATATTATATGGTGATATATTATATGGAAATTTAAATTGAATTGATAATTATATGAATTAAATATTGGATTAATATTATATGGTGATTATATTATATTTAATATTATATGGATATGTTGATTATATTATTGTATTATTATTGATGATAATTTATAATAATTATATGGATGATATCTATGGGGGGGGGTTATATTGGATGATTATTATTATGGGATTAATATTGATATATTTTAAACGGGGGGTGGATGTTTATGTATTATTATATTAAAATGATTTATTTTGAATATTATATGATTATATTTTGAATGATTTATTATTATGAAATTATTTGATTTAATTATTATATGGAATTTGATTATAGATGGATATTTTATATGGATGATATTTATGATATTTATATGGTATTATATGATGATATTAATATGGATATTATATTTATGGTTGTTAAGTTATGGAAATTATATTAAATGAATTTATTATATGGATTTTAATTATTGATATTATATGGGGGAATGATATTGATTAATATTATTATTTGAATTAAATTGATTGATATTATATGGCATTGATATTTAATTGATATTATAATGGGATTATGTTGTTGATATTTATAAGGAAATTAATATTATGATATTATAGGGATATATTAAATTGATAGTATATGGGGAATTATATTGAATTGATATTATGGGAAAATTATATTGATGATAATTTATAATTGGGATTATTATTGGATTGATATATATATGTATTTTTAATTTATTATAATTATAATTGTAAATTTATTTTTTGATTTATATTAATATTGGGAATATAATGATAATAATAATAATGATAATAATATAATAATATAATAATAATAATGATAATTAATATAATGATAATAATAATAATGATAATGATAATAATAATGATAATAATAATGATTAATAATATAATAATATAATGATAATATAATAAATGATGGATATAATAAATGAATGAATCTACATCCATGACGACTTATTATATATGGATGAATATAATAGCTGCTGCATATTAATTAACATGATGAATATAATATATGTGAATATAATCAATGATGATAATAATATGATGATATAATAAATGATGGATATAATAAATGATGACATATAATAAATGATGAATTAAGCAATGATGAATATAATCAATGATGAAATATAATATATGATGAATATAATGTTGAATATAATAATATGATGAATATGTTAATGATGAATATAATAATGATGAATATAATATATGATAATAGAATAAATGATGAATATAATATAGGATGAATATAATGTATGGATGACTATAATATAATGATGGATATATTATATGATGAATATAATTATGATGAATATAAGATAATTGATGATAAGATAATGATGAATCATATTAAATGATGCAGAAAATATTATATGATGAATTATAATATATGCATATATTAAATGATGAATATTAATATATGATGGAATATAATAATGATGAATATAATAAATGAAGATTATGATATATGATGATAGAATAAATGATGAATATAATAATGATGATTATAATATATGATTGAAAGATAATATATGATGAATATAATCACAATGCTGCAATATAATAAATGAGGAATATAATTAATGATGAATATAATAAATGATGAATATAATAAATGATGAATTTAATGTATGATGAATATAATAATGATGAATATTTTATAAGATGAATATAATGTGTGATATAATATATGTGATTATAATATACGGTGAATTATAATATATGATGATTTGATATATGATGAATATAATATTGATGAATATAATAAATGATGGAGTATAATATATGATGATTTTATAATAATATGATGAATATAGAAATGAAGAATATCCATATCTGTTGAATATTAAATCACTAGATGGAATAAAATATAGATGGATATAATATATGCTGAATATAATAATAATGTGATATAAATAATATGAGGAATATAATAAGATGAAGAATTAATCTATGAGGAATATAATATATGTATGAATAGAATATATGGAGGAATATTAATATATGATGAATAGAATAATATGATGAATATAATATTGATGAATATAATAAATTATGAATATAATAAATGATGGAATATAATATATGGAATATAATATATGATGAATATAATAAATGATGAATATAATACTACTGATGAATATAATATATGATGAAGATAATAAATGATGAATATATTTATATGATTGATATACATAACTGATGATATAATATATGATGACATAATAATATATGATGGAATATAATATATGATGAATAAATATAGGTATGAATATATATAAATGATGGAATATAATATTGATGAATATAATATATGATGAATATAATTAAATGATGAATATAAATATATGATGAATATAATAAATGGATGAATTAATATACTGATGAATATAAATATATGATGAATATAATAAATGATGAATATAAATAAGAATGAATAAAATAAATGGATCGAATATATATACAAGATGAAATAATATACTGCTGAATATAATATATGATTGGAATATAATAAATGATGAATATAATATATGATGGAATATATTAAATGATGAATATAATAAAGGATGGGAATATAATATATGATGAATTATATTATATTAATTATTTAATGATGATAAATGAATATATATGATGTTAATGATAATTATAAGATAATATATTGATATGATTTATATATGATTGAGATATATGATTGGATGATATTAGATAATATAATGATGATAATTGATAATTATTATATATGGATTATATGAATTTTAATATTAATAATGTGAATTATATTGATGATAATATAATTTTATTGATATATATAATATGAATAATGATGATAATGATCATATTATAATGATGATAATGATGAATATTAATATGGAGATAATGCATGAATATTATAATGATGAGGTATGATGACTATTATAATGATGATAATGATGAATATTTATAATGATGAAAAATGATAATATTATAATGATGATAATTGATAATATTAATACTGATGGATAATGATAACTATTATAATGAGATAATGATGAATATTAGAATGATGGATAATGATAATATGTATAATGATGATAATGGATGAATATTATAATGAGATAATGATGAATATTTCATAATGATGGATGATGATAATTTATAATGATTGAAAATGATAATATTTTATAATGATGTATAAGGAAATTTATAATGATGATAATGATGAATATGTATAAGATGATAATGATGAATATTATAATGATGTATAATGATGAATATTATAATGATGATAATGAAATATTATAATGATGATAACCTCGATGACTATTCTAATGATGATAATTGGAAGAAATATTTATAATGATGATAATGGTGAATATTCTAAATGATGATAATGATAATATTAGGAGTAAATGATGATAATGATAAAATTATAAGATGATAATGAATGAATATTATAATGATATTAATGATGAATATTATAATGATGATAATGATGAATATTACTAATGATGATAATGAGAATATTATAATGATGAATAATGATAATTATTATTAATGATGATAATGAATAATATTATAATGATGATAATGATATATTATAATGATGATGTAAAAGGATGAATATTAGAATGATGACTAATGATTAATATTATAATGATGATAATGATAATATTATAATGATGATAATGATAATATTATAATGATGCCATAATGATGAATATTATATGACTCGATAATGATATATGATAATGATGATAAATGATGAATATTATAAATGGATGATAATGATAATATTATAATGATGAATGAATGCATATTATAAATGATGGATAATGATAATATTTATAATGATGATAATGATGAATATTATAATGATGATAATGATAATATTTTTAATGATTATAAATGCTGAATATTCTAATGATGATAGATGAATATTCTATGATGTAATTGATAAATATTATAATGATGAAAGATAATATTATAATGATTGATAATGATAATATTATATTGATGATCATGATGAATATATAATGATCGATATGATGAATTCATTATAATGATTGATAATGAGGAATATTATAAATGATGATAGTGAAATATTATAATGATGATAATGATAAATCATTATAATGATGATAATGATGAATATATCTAATGATGATAATTGGATGAAATATTTAAAATGATGATAATGATAATATTATAATGATGATAATGATAATATTATAATGATGATACTGATGAATATTATAATGATGATAATGATAAATATTATCAATGTTATATGATGAATATTATAATCGCATGATAATGAATATTATAATGTATGATAATGATCATATTTCTAATGATGATAATGATAATATTATATGATGATAATGTAATATTATAATGATGATAATGATAATATTTATAATGATGATAATGATAATATTTATAATGAGGATAATTGATGAAATATTATAATGATGCATACTAGATAATATTATAATGATGATAATGAATATATTTATACTGATGATAATGATAAATATTATAATGATGGGTAAGGAAAATATTTATAATGATGATAATGATAATAATTATAATGATGATAATGATGAATATTATGAAATGGATGTTAATGATGAATATTATATTGATGATATGATGAATATTATACTGATGATAATGATGAATATTTATAATGATGATAATGATCACTTATTATAATGATGATAATGATACTATATAATGATGATAATGATAATATTATAATGATGTATAATGATACATATTATAATGATGATAATGATAATATTATACTGATGATAATGATAATATTAATAATGATGATAATTGATGAATATTTATAGAATGAGGATAATGATAATATTATATGATGATTAAGTAATATTATAATGAATGATAATGCTAATATTATAATGATGTAATGATCAAATATTATAATGATGATAATGATAACTATTATAAAGATCGATAATGATGAATATTATAAGATGATATGTGAATATTATAATGATGATAATGATGAATATTAAAATGTTGATAATGATGAATATTTATATGATGAATTGATAATATTATAATGATGATAATGATAATATTATAATGATCGATAATGATAATATTATAATGATGATAATATAAGATTATAATGAGGATAGTGATAATATTAAAATGATGATAGATGATATATTATAATGATGATAATGATAATATTATAAATGATGATAATGATGAAATATTATAATGGATGATAAATGGATGAATATTATAATGTGATAAGGATGAATATTTATAATGATGATAATTTATGAATATTATAATGATGATAATGTAACTATTAGAATGATGATAATGATAATATTATAATGGATATAATGATGAATATTATAATGATGATAATGATGAGATATATAATGATGATAATGATGAATATTATAATGATGATAATGATAATATTGGTAATGATGATAATGATAATATGAAATGTTGATAATGATGAATATTATAAATGGATGTAATGATAATTACTTTATAATGATGATAATGATAATCTTTATAATGATGATACAGGATACTATTATATGATGATAATGATAATATTATAATGATGATAATGATAATATTTATACATGATGATACTGATATTAATTTATAATGATGATAATGATAATATTTATAATGATGATAACGAATAATATTACGAATGATGATAATGAATGAATATTATAATGATGATAATGATAATATTATAATGATGATACTGATAATCTTATAATGATGATCAAGGATAATATTATTAAGGATGATAATGATTATATTTATAATGATGTACAATGATAATATTATAATGTTGATAACTGATAATATTATAATGATGATCAATTATGACTATTATAAGATGATAATGATAATATTTTATAATGATGATAATGATGAATATTATAATGATGATAATGATAATATTGATAATGATGATAATGATATATTATAATGTGTAATGTAAATAATATTATAATTATGAATAAATGATAATAATTATATGATGATAATGAGAATATTAGAATGATGATAAGGATGAATATTAGAATGGATGATAATGATGAATATTATAATGATGATAAAGATAATACTTATAATGATGATATGATGAATATTATAATGATGGCATAATGATCATATTATAATGATGATAATGAAAATATTATAATGGATATAATGATAATATTATAAATGATGATAATGATGAATATTATAATGATGATCATGATAATATTATAATGATGATAATGATAATCTTAATAATGATTGATAATGATAATATTATAAATGATGTAATTTATGAATATTATAATGAGGATAATGTAATATTAATAATGATGAATAATGCTAATATTTATAACTGATGGCTAAGGGATAATATTATAATGATGGCTAATGCTAATCATTATAATGGATGATCATGCTCATATTATAATGATGATATGATAATATTATAATGATGATAAGATGAATATTTTAAATGATGAATAATGATAATATTATAATGATGATACTGATAATATTATAATGAAGATAATGTTAATATTATAATGAATGATTAATTGATAATATTAATTAAGGTGATGATAATGATGAATATTTAATGATGGATAATGATAATATTATAATGATGATAATGATCATATTATAATGATGATAATGATAATATTATACATGATGATATGATGAATATTAAATAATGATGATAATGATAATATTATAATGAGGATAATGATAATAATTATAATGGGCATAATGATATTATTCATAATGATGATAATCGTGAATATTACTAATGATGATAATTGATAATATTATAATGATGATAATTGAATAATATTATAATGATGATATTGATAATATTATTAATGATGATAATGATGAATATTATAATGATGATAATATGATAATATTATAATGATGAGATGATAATATAATAATGATGATAATGATATATTATAATGATGATAATGATAATATTAAAATGGATGATAATGATGAATATTATATGCTGATATGATGGAATAGTATAATGATGATATGATAATATTATAATGACATGATAATGATAATATTTATAAGGATGATAATGATAATATTAATGACTGATAATGATGAATATTATATGGATGATAATGAATAATATTATAAATGATGATTATTGATAATATTATAAGATGATAAGGATAATCTGAATAAATGATGAATAATGATGAATATTTATAATGATGATAATGATATATTATAATGGATTGATAATGATAATATTATAATGGGATGATAATGATAATATTATAATGAGATAATGATAATAGTTATATGTATGATAATGGATGAATATTTATAATGATGATCAATGATAATATTATAATGATGATAATGCTACATATTTATAATGATGATAATATAATATTAAATGAGTGATAATGATGAATATTTATATTTCTGATAATGAATCTTATAATGATGATAATGAAAATATTATAACGGATGATAATGATAATATTTATATGATGATAATGGTATGAAATTATACTGATGATACAGATAATATTAATAATTGATGGATAATGATAATATTATAATGATGATAATCGATATATATTGTATAATGATGAATTAATGATAATTATTTTATAATGATGATAATGATGAATTATTATAATGATGATAATGATAATATTATAATGATGATAAGATAATCTTATAATGATGATAATGATAATATTATAATGATGAATAATGATAATATTATTGATGATAATGATGAATATTATAATGATGATACTGATAATATTTATACTGATGATAATGATAGATATTATAATGAAGTGATAATGATAATATTATATGTGAATAATGATAATATTATATAATGAGCTAATGATAATATTATACTGCCTGATAATGATGAATATTATAATGATGATAATGATGAATATTTATAATGATGATAATGATACATATTATAACTTGATGCATAATGCTCATATTATAACTGATGCTAATGATAATATTATAATATGGCTAATGATAATATTCTAATGATGATCTGATACTATTCTACTGATCGATAATTGAAACTATATATCATGCAGCTAATGCTAATATTATAAAGCTGTACCATGAACTAAATCATTTCTACTGCAGCTAATGATCCACATTCTAAATGGAGATACAGCACTCTTACCAGCAGACTAAATGCCATCCACAACACCCATATCCCATCATCCACAACACCATTCTTCCACCATCACCACATCACCATCATCACCATCTCCCAACGCCAATCATCACCATCACCACAACACCATCATCACCATCACCACAACACCATCATCACCATCACCACAACACCATCATCACCATCATCCACAACACCATCATCACCATCACCACAACACCATCATCACCATCACCACAACACCATCATCACCATCACCACAACACAACTTCATCCCATCATCCAAAACACCATTCATCACCATAATCCACAACACCATCATCACATCACCACAACACCATCATCACCATCACCAAAAGCAACATCATCACCATACCACAACACAGATCACATCACACAACACCATCATCACCATCACCACAACACCATCATCACCATCACCACAACACCATCATCACCATCACCACAACACCATCATCACCATCACCACAACACCATCATCACCATCACCACAACACCATCACCCACATCACCACAACCCAGCATCCACCATCACCACAAACACAATCATCACCATTCACCACAACACCAGCATCACCTCACCACAACACCATCATCACCATCACCACAACACCATCATCACCATCACCACAACACCATCATCACCATCACCACAACACCATCATCACCATCACCACAACACCATCTCACCATCACCACAACACCCATTCTCCACCCTCACCACAAAACACAATCATCACCATCACCACAACACCATATCACATCACCACAACACCATCATCACCATCACCCACAACACATCATCACCATCTCCACAACACAAGCATCACCATCACCACAACACCATCATCACCATCACCACAACACCAGCATCTACCAGTATGAAGCTGTATTAATATAGATTCACTGGAGAACATACAGAGAATGATGACGAAAATTATTTAATGTATAAAGAGTCTCCCGTATGAAGATTGACTTAGAGCCTTGAATCTCCCGTATGAAGATTGACTTAGAGCCTTGAATCTCCCGTATGAAGATTGACTTAGAGCCTTGAATCTCCCGTATGAAGATTGACTTAGAGCCTTGAATCTCCCGTATGAAGATTGACTTAGAGCCTTGAATCTCGTATGAAGATTGCCCCTTTACTTATGAGCCTTGAAATCTCCGTATGAAGATAGACTTAGAGCCTTGAATCTCCATATGAGATTGGGACTTAGAGCCTTGAATCTCCCGTATGAAGATGACTTTAGAAGCCTTGAATCTCCCGTATGAAGATATGACTTAAACACACAAGGGCCTTGAATCTCCCGCATGGAAGATTGACTTAGAGCTTGAATCTCCGTAGGAAGTATTTGATAAGGCCTTGTATCTACCCGTATGAAGATTGGACTTAGAGACTTGAATACTCCCGTATGAAGATTGACTTAAGCGCCTTGAATCTCACGTATGAAGATTGACTTAGAGCCTTGAATCTCCCGTATGAAGATTGACTTAAGGCCTTGAATCTCCCGTATGAAGATTGACTTAGAGCCTTGAATCTCCCGTATGAAGATTGACTTAAGGCCTTGAATCTCCCGTATGAAGATTGACTTTGAGCCTTGAATCTCCACTCTCTGGAGAGACGTAGAATGACGGGAGATATTATCGAAGTGTAGAAGTGGGTGATGGGCATAAACGAAGGTGACGATGTCGAACTAAGAGAAGAAACCAGAACAGAATAGCGGATTTAAGATGGATTTAAATTATAGATTTAGATAGGGACATAAGTAAGTACTGGTTTTCGAAACTGAGTCGTGGATGAGTTGGAAACAATCTTCTAGTAGAGTGTGGAAGCTAGGATTTGAGTTGGCTTTAAAATCGACTGGAAAAATATATGAGTGGGATGGGCTGGGTTTGATTGGTTTCGTGTGTTCGGAAGTAAATTCCTGAGTAGCTTTGGGTAGGGGTGGTATTTATAAGGACGTGCCTTGTATGGGCCAGTAGGTCTTGCGCAGTGTTTCTCCATTCTTATGTTCTTACCATCATCACACAAACACCAGCACCACCATCACTCCAACACCAGCACCACCATCACTCCAACACCAGCACCACCATCACTCCAACACCAGCACCACCATCACTCCAACACCAGCACCACCATCACCACAACACCATCACTACCGTAGCTTACAAACACCGACACTAATCCCTTCCTTCAAATCTTAACACAACAAAAAAGAGAGTATCATGTCTCCACCTCTTCCCACGATGAGCTCCCGCTGACCATCACTGACATCCTACCCGGGATGCCCTCTAATCCTCTAATATCAACTCTCTCTGAGACCAGTGGTGAGAGTCGTGTCTCTGGTGATATAGGCCGAGGATTCCATCCCTAGCCGTGAGAATTACCACATTAAGCCCTTTCGTTTTTCCCAAGTAATCTGGTAGGTATACATTTACATTTAAATCCGAGCTGTGCCAACATTTCATTTATTTCCCTTTTCATTACCTTTATTTAAAAAATCAGATGTTTTATAGAATAAATAATAGACGAAGTGTCTACTAAGGCGTCCAAATATCATAGTGGAAATAAGTCACACTTTGTTTTACTTGACTGAGTTACTCTAGATGATGTCTGCATAATGTAGGTGTGTGTCCGCTACACCTGTGCTCACTCTACACCAATGATAAACTCCAGTTTTCCTGTACTGCTACCTCCTTATTTCTATCTCTACTACTACTACTACTACTACTACTACTGCTACTACTACTACTACTACTACTACTACACTACTACTACTAACTACTTACTACTACTATACTACTACTATACTACTACTACTACTACTACTACTACTACTACTACTATACTACTACTACTACTCTACTACTACTACTACTAACTATACTACTACTACTACTGCTACTACTACTACTACTACTACTACTACTACTACTACTACTACTACTACTACTATACTACTACTACTACTACTACTACTACTACTACTACTACTACTACTACTACTACTACTACTACTACTACTACTACTACTACTACTACTACTACTACTACTACTACTACTACTACTACTAACTATACTACTACTACTACTACTACTACTACTACTACTACTACTACTTACTACTACTACTACTACTACTACTATACTACTACTAACTACTACTCTACTACTACTACTACTATCTACTACTACTACTACTACTACTACTACTACTACTACTATACTACTACTACTTACTACTACTATACTATACTACTACTAACTACTCTATACTACTACTACTACTACTACTACTACTACTACTACTACTACTACTACTACTACTACTTACTACTCTACTACTACTACTACTACTACTATACTACTACTACTACTACTACTACTACTACTACACTAACTACTACTACTACTGCTTCTACTACTCTACTACTACTACTACTACTACTACTACCCAC
>NC_069457.1:12661201-12681928 GCF_026875155.1 Cherax quadricarinatus
AGGGGGGACTAAAAAGGGGGTTTTTCCCAGGGCAGGGGGGCCCTTTTTTACTTTCTCCTTGAGGGGTTCCAAAGCTTTTCATAAAAAATGCCCAAATTTTTTCAAGAAAACCGGGACACTAATGTTTAAATAGCAGAATTAAAATAAAATCAATTTTTGGGAAAAAGAAACCCAAATTTAAAATTTACCAACTAAAAGAAATTGAAATTTAATCTACCCCGGCGGGGCCCCAAGGGAAACCTTTCCCAAACTTCCCCACCACGCCATTTACCCAAGCCACAGCCAAATTTGGGGAACCCGGGTTTTTCAAGCAAATAAAAAGTTCCAATTAAAAACAAAAGGACTCCTAACCCCCCAGTGAGAGGATAAAACCCCAGACTTCCCCCGGCCAAACCCCAAAGGAAAACAACCCCCATAATCGAAACCCAAAAAAGGGAACGAAAAACACAAAATTTGGGCCCCACCCCCCCCCCCCAAACCCCCGGCCCCCCCCCCCCCGAAAACCCCCCGGGTCACAGCCCAAAATAACCCTTCCCAGTATTTGATGCCAAGAAGATCCCGACCCAGAAATAGCTAACTCTTTACGATTCAAAACCAAAGATCACCAAACAAACTCAGAAATGCGGGAAAACTAAAGGCTAGCAATGAAAATTTTACCTCAAAAGTTAAACATAAACAAAACAAACTAGACACTCTGGAACAACAAAGCAACACCCACACCCTGTCCCGACACTTAAACACTCTAAAAGACCAAGTCCCCTACTTACTACCAACTTAAGGGGAAAAGATCAAAGGGGACCAACAACTTGCCAATGTCAAAACCCAAACTTCCAAAACCCATAATGACCAAAGCAGCTATCTGACGCTGTTTATTTAAAACAGCAAACATTCCCACCCACAGTCCCCAAGAAACCTGCAGGGAACCACCCTGCAGTTATCAAGACCCCTTCACCTTAACTACTAGTGGACCTAAAGGTTTGCAAACTGATGGGCACCAAGCAGGTAAAAAAACAGTGCTTTTAAAATTCCCAAAAACTCCTAAAAAAAAAAACAACCTCCAAAAATCTATTTCTATGAAATGATTTTTTCGTCAATAGTCCCTTACCAAAACAAACAAAACCTTCTTTATGGGGCTAAGAAAATTACGCTATGCCCAAAAAAACCCCCATGTTTTGGGAGGGTGGAAAAATCGCAGTTAAAAACCCCCATTGGGGAAGAGAACTTCATCTCTACAAACATGCCCCTTAAAACATTCCCTAAGTGAGGTGGACTAACAAATCAAAGAAAAGTCAGATAAACCCACTGTCCACTTTAGTTTATATTGTCATAATTTGTGCCCCCCTAAAATTTAATCCCTCCAACTACTTTTGATTGTCTTTGTTGTATTCAACGACCATTCTCCCTCATAGTCTTAATTTTGTTTAATATTTTACAGAATCTATCCCCTTTTTCTACAACTTCCCCGCATTAGGTTCCATCTTTTTTTTATAAACACAAACTTTCCCAATTTTTCTACCTCCCCTTTAAAAAAATCCCAATTGCCCAATTTTTTCAAAAAATCCCTATTATTCCCCAATTTTGCTTTAAACTCTATTGACAACTTATTGTAAACTTTTTAAAATTGACCATTTTTACTATACTTTTTTAAAAACTAGTTTTTTCAATACAACTTTTATTTATCCTGCTACCATCTTACTAGCATTTATAAAAAAAGTCATTGCCATTTTTTTTTATCATTTTTTTTTTTATTATTTTTTTGTCCCTTAACTTGTATATTTTATCCTGTCAATTTAAATTAGTTATACCAATTCTTGAAAAAACTTTTTAAAAGACCTTAGTGCAATTACAATTAAAGGGTCTTGTGCCTTTTTTATATATTAGTTTAAATCAGCTGTACTATCCATTCTGCTCAATACATATCAATACCAATTCATTTAAGACCTAGTGAAAATTTAGGGAGTTGGTGCATTTTTAATTGTATTTTTATATTATTAGTTTAAAATCAGTTGTACTATAGCTCATTCTAGTTAAAACATAGATCCCAAAATCTTTTATATTAGACCTTAGTGCAATTCAAGTGAGAGTCTTTTTTCTTTTTTTAATTTGTTTTTTTAATTAAGTTTATACCATTGTACTTTAGTTCTTCCACAAAAACACATACAACACAACTTCATTAGTGAAAGTAGGGGACTATCTCTACATGACCAAAATACCTACTATATTTTTCCCAAATTCCCCCCACACATATATCGTAAAAAAATCACACAAAACCCGGGAATTAAATAACCATAATTTAAACCGAAGATTTTTGATCCGTTGCCCCTATCTAAACCTCCATAATTGACACCCAATAAAACCCTTTGGAAAGAACTCCCTTTTTTTACAGCACACAAGCCAGCACTACTTAAACAATCTAAAATCTTCAGTACTTAACTACAACATCGGTCCTTAAGCAAAACTATGATGCCTTCGGGCACCCTTGAATCACTAAAGAACCCTTCTCCTGCATTATTCTTACGAGACCCGGCTTAGCAGGACCAATAGAATCTACCCTCTACCCGGATACACAGCAATTCACAACTGCAGACCAAACCCAATTGGGGGTGGTATTGCAATCTATTACCTAACCAATTTTCTTGTATTACACCACTTGCTTTAGGATGAAAAATGGGAATACATTTTTCTAATTTTACTGTAAAAAACCTTTAAACACCTATAACAATCGGGGCTATTTACAGGTACCTCACACAAACATCTCAAATTTTAGTGAGAAATTAAGTCACAATAAAAAGACAAATGAAAAAGCACCCCTTCTCTTTGCGGAACTTCAAAATCAACCTTGGCTTACTAGATGATCAGCCTGTTTTTAAAGATTTCATCAAAATATGAAAAACACACTTCTCACCAACAATAACTAAAACCCAACCAGCTCATGAGACAATACAACCATAATAGACCAATATGGCCAATTACTAGCCCCCCTTAAATAGGGATAATCACAGATAGCACTACGACCACTACCCTACCTTCCTCCGACAAACATTAGTAAACCACCACTTGAATACAACAAAAACTCATTTTGACTCCATGACGAGGCCCAAAAAGGAAGTTCACAGCTGACCTAGAGGGTTGCTGCCTACAGAATTTCCAAGGCCCAAGTATTTATGACTGGACGACATTTTCTTAACAAATTACTTTGATTACAACAAACATTGTCCTATAAAAAAGAAACAGATCACAAAAAAAAGGGTTGGGTTGCCCATGGCAAACCAGCCCATTCGAAATCCATTGACAAGAAACACCCAAAATGAAAAACATATAAACAGGCTTAATACACAAAAGATATTCTTAAAAAATTCACTTCTCACCCCCCGTAAAAAAAAAGCCAAACAACATACTACTCCAGTTATTTTTCAGACACTAAAGGGGAATAAAAAAGACCCGGAAAACACTCTCTCGATTTTAGGACCCACAAAATGAAAAAAAAAAAGAATATTGTCCCTAACTAAACCCAATGAAACACCACACATCCCCCCTGACACAGCTAAACAAGATAAACGACTTTTCCTTCTCAACCCTAGGATTAATCTCGCCATAAAATCCCCCAACCAAAGCCCATGCCGGGGGCACCTAGATGGGGAAATTTCCCAAATTCCTTTTTATCTTTTCACAAAATGAACCCTCGGGAAATCACGGAATTATAAAGTCACTTAAAAAAATAATCAGGGGGAAACTGTCTCTGTCCCCCCATTACTGTACAGCGAGCGGCCCATTCCTTTCGCATGCTATTTCTTCTTTTTAAAAGTCACTAGAAAATAGCACCCTTCCCGAAACTACTCAAGTGGCAAGGGTTACCCGTACATAAAGGTGGTGACCCACAGACTTAAACAAATATAGGCCAAAAATCAAAATTACCCTTGCTTCCAAAAACTTTGGAAAATCGTGCACAAGACTTAAAATTTTTTATAACAGCACAAACAAAATCAACCCGCCCTTTGGTTCGGAAAAATAAAAAACACTAATATGCAATCAAAAAATGCTAGATCTGCTTTTACACAGCATGGAAAAAAAAGGAATACCATAGGATTTTTTTTTGGGCCCCAAGAAAAGTTTTGACACAGTAGACCCCGCTCCTCTCCACAAACTTTACCATTACGGTATAAGAGGCCATCGCTTGCTTATTTAAAAACTTACCTTTCTAATGGGACAGTACATTTTACCATTAAAAACACAGCACAACAACACGGGCCCCTTGATACTGGGTTCCGCAGGGGAATGTCCTTGGGCCCCTGCTCTTCCTCATAACATCAATGATCTTCCAAATTATCCAAACCCTGAAACCCCTTCCTTTGCTGACGCACGACTTTTTGTCTCTCTCACCCAACTTTCCACCCCAAACCATTGTTTAAAGAGGACTACAAAATTGCTTGGAGAAGCCATTTTAAAATTTCTCTAACACTGACAAAACCATATATTTTTTTTGGTAGCAGAGCGGGATGCACAAAAAACATTAAATCGACAACACCCTTTAAATTCCAGACTAAAAGGGCAAATTCCAGGCTATACCTTTCAACAACCGAATTTCAGCACCCATTCCAAAACATAACCAAAAAAATTCCAAAAGGTTGGGATCCTCTCCAAAATACGATCTACGTGCCGCAAAATGCCCTTTTCCCCACATACCATACTTTTTTATCCCCCTACCCACCTTGTTTTTTTGTGCTTGGGGGTCAATCAGCAACAACCTAAACCCAATAATAACCCAAAAAAAGCTGAAATAAGAAAAACATAACCCCATCCCGGGGAAACACCCCCCCCCACTCTTCATGATCTAAACTTACCCCTGTTCTTACATCCCCCTTTATACTGTGAAATCTAATTAAGGCCCTTTAAAAACTCCAATATCAACCTTGACCTAAAAATTTTTTGATGTTGGACAGAACCCACAGGCAAAAACACCAGACACAAACATCTCTACGAATTCCCCGTGTCCGACAAAACCCTTTACAAAAATTCAATGATGTAAAAGGGCCCCTAAATCTGGAACCCCTATGAGAACTCTAAAACTGCGGGGACCATTCATCACCTTTAAAACTACCATTAGAAAACATCTTTTTTCCCCTGAAAACCCCCCATCAAAAACTCCACGAATACCCCCTAGGGTTCCCCTTTTCATCACTCCCCCCATTTTGACCATAAACGAAATTTTACTCAATCTTAAAATAATGAATCCTTGATACTCAATACTGAAACTTTTTTTACTTTTCCAAAAAAAAAGCATTCACATTGCTAAACTCACAAACTGTTTTTTAGCACTTAGCCAAAACCAATTTACCTCATAATTTGTAATATTTTAAATAAAGAATTAAATAATTCTCCCCGAAATGCCTGATGCTAGGGTTTAGTGGTACCTCTGAAATCTTATTTAAATTTTAAAACCCAAACAAAAAACCAAATTCTGTAAATTCGACATTGTAATCCTTATAGAGAAAAACTTTGAATTTGAATTTGAATTTAAATTGCAAAAAGGTTTTAGGAGTTCTGGTTAGCGTAATCAAAAACCCAAAGGGACAACAGTGATTAGTGTTGCAATAAAAAAACAGAATTTTGGCTTCATATTTAGAAGTATAAATAATGAACTCCTGGGGTTGTTTTCAATCAAAATCCTTTGGTTAGGCTCTTTAGACTATGCGCTCATTTCTGGCCCATATTATGAATGGATTAAATGCTCGGGAAAAAAGTACGGGGGGAGGATGACAAGAATCCCATGTATCAAAAAATCTTCCCTATGAGGATAGACGGGGCCTTGAATCGCACTCTCTCAAAAGGCGTAAAAATTTGGGGAGGATATGATCAAGGTGTATGAATGGAAAACAGGGTAAAAATACACAAATAACCGCACATAAAAGAGGAATCTTCGACGACGTTTTGGTCCGACTTTGGACCCTTTAAAATCACCTAACCCAAAATGGAGCAGGGGCTTATATAGGAGGAAGAGGTGGTGGTGGTCGTTCATACCTCTCCTCCCCTACAGATGTTCCCGGTGTCTACTCTATTTTTTGCTTTCCGTTCTCTTCAAAACTTCGGAGAAATGGTCGATCTTTTCTGACAGACTTGGGGGCACAAAATAGTTTAGGGTTGCCAAAATAACAAAGCTCTTTTTCTGCACGTCAGAGATCATAGCCATCCTATAGACTGGTCTTCGCAAAAACTGCCCTTTCCCCCTTCCAATCGAACATCGCCGTCTAGTGAAAAACCTCTAAAAACACTTTCCCTTTTATAACCTTTGCCCCGGGTTCGTCTCTGTAGATGCCTTCCTTCCCCCACATTGTAAAAAAGTCCAAACTTCAGAAAACCCGTGACTTTACCTGACTCCCCCTTTTTTCTTTTTCTTTTTTTTTTTCTTCTCCTCTTCCCTTTCCTTTCCTTTTTTTCCTCGGGTTGTCTTTCTTTTTTCTGTCTCGTGTTTTGTTCCCTTTTTTATTTATTTCATCCTTTCCCCTTTCACCCACCTCTGTGCGCTTGCTTCCCCCCTGTGGGGACCTGTCCCTGCGTGCTCCCTTTCTTTTTATTTGATGGTCCTCCTTTTTCCCCCCTCTACCATACCATTATACTACCTTATACTTTTCTCTATTTTACTACTATACTACTATACACTACCCCCACCACCCTTTCCCGCTATATATAGCCGTCCCCGCCCCACTTTGGTTAGTGGACTTGTAAATGGTCCCAAATCGGACCGAAAGTCGTGTAAACTTTCTCTTTCTGTGGGGTTATTTGTGTTGTAAATATTATTTTTGTTCGTTCCAGTCACGGTAATGTGCCTTTTTGTTTTAAGGATCAATAAATGGGATGTAAATAGGCGCTGAAAAATTGGCCGACAGTACTCGCGCAATGGTTCCAAGATGGAAAAAAAATTTGATTCAGGAAGGTATAGGAAAGCATGGTTTGGTAATTTGAGTTGTAGATGAGTGGAATGGAACAAACTCCCGAGTACAGTTATTCAGGCTAAAACGTTGTGTAGTTTTAAAAATAGGTTAGATAAATACATGATTGGGTGTGGGTGGGTGTGAGTTGGACCTGACTAGCTTGTGCTGCTGGATCTGGTGCCGTGCTCCTTCCTTGAGTGGAGGTGACCAGACTGGGTGGGTCATTTGGCTAATCCGGGAAGGGACATGGATCTGCTCCACATGGGTCAGTAGGCCTGTGGCAGTGTTCCTTCTTTCTTATGTTCTTATGTATCACCGCTCTACCACCCCCACACTATCACCCCTCTACCACCTCCACACAACGCCCATGCAGTATAACCCTTCTACCACCCCCACACTATCACTCCTCTACCACCCCACACGACGCCCACACAGTATCGCCTCTCTACCACCTCGACACTATCAGGCCTCTACTAACCCCACACAACACTCCCATATTATCACCTTTCTACCACCCCCACACTATTACCATTCTACCACCCCAAACAACACCCCCACACTATCATCCCTCAACCACCCTCTAACTATCACCCCTCTACCACTCCACACAACACCCCCTCACTATCACTCTTCTACCACCCCCACACTGTCATCTTTTACCACCTCCATACTTTCATTCCTTTATCATCCCACACAACATCCCCACACTAGCACCCCTCAACCACCCGTACATACCACCCACACAGTATCACCCCTCTTCCACCCCCAGACTATCACCCCGATACCACCCACACACTATCCCGCCTCTACCACCCCCACACAACACCCCATCTCCATCGCCCTTCTACCACCCCCACAAAATACCCCAACTATTACCATTATGCCACCTCGCTCAACACCCCCAAACTCTCATTACTCTAGCACCCCGGGACAACACCCAAAACTATCACCCCTCTACCACTCCCACAGAACACCCACACAGTATCACCCGTTTACCAACCCACACAACACCCCCTCACTATCACCCCTCTACCATCCCATACAACACCCCCATACTATTACGCCTCTACCACCCCTACGCAACACCCCACACTATCACCCATCTACCACCCCCACACATCACCCCCCCATTATTCACCATTATACCCCCCCACACAACTCCCCCACAGCGTCACACCTCTACTACCCCACACAACACCCCCACATAAAAACCCCCTCTACCACCCCCCCACAACATCCCCAACACTATCACCCCTCTACCACCTCCATGCAACACCCACACAGTATCACCCCTCTACCACTGCCACACCATTACGCCTCTACCACCCCTACACAATACCCCCCACACTATCACCCCACTACCACCTTCACACAACACCCCACACTATCACCATTCTATCACCTTACACAAGGCCCCAACACTATCACCCTGCTTCCACCCCCACACAACACCATCACACTCTACACCCCCACACATCACCCCCACTAACATCCCTCTACCACCCCCACACAATACCCACACACTATCACAGCTCCACCACCACCACGTAGCACCCACATAGTATCACCCCTCTACTACCCACACTATCACCTCTCTACCACCCAGTACTTTCACCCCTCTACCACTCCACACTGAAACCCCACACTGTCACCCCTCTTCCACCCCAAACAACACCCCCTCAATGTCATCCCTCTACCACCCCCCCCAACTATCACCCAGTTGCCACCCCCACACTATCACCCACTACCACCCCCACACTATCAAGCCTCTACCACCCCCACACAACACCCCCTCACTGTTACCCCTCTTCCACCCCACACAACACCCCCACTCTATCACTCCTACCACACCACACAACACCCGCACACTGTTTCCCCTCTACCACCCCCACAAACAGCCAAACAGTATCACCCTCTACTTCGCCATACAACACTCCCACGCTATCACCCCTCTACTACCTCACGCAACAACCCCACACTATCACCCTTCTACCACCCCCACACTATCACCCCTCTACCACCCCCACACAACACCTACATAGTATGACCCCTCTACCACTCCCACACTATCACCCTCTACCACCCACACAACACTACACTATCACCAGTCTACCTCCCCTGCACACTATCACCCCTCTACCACCTCCACATTATCACCCCTCTACCATCCCCACTCTATCACCCCTCTCCCACCTCCACAAAACATCCACACACTATCACCCCGCTTCCACCCCCACACATCACCCCCAACATTACCACCCACTTACCACCACATCAACCAGTCTCTCCCCTGAGTACGTATTCTTGCAAATTCTCATCTGTGATGAATTCACATCGCACAATAAAAAGAATTTCCTTTCTATTTGCCTGTTGTCCCGATGACTCCTACAGAATTTGTTATTATACTACAAGCAAAAAAAAAAACTTCTTTAACATACTGACCCACTTACTCCAACGACTGCCACGTAGATTGCGTTCCAGAAGTAGAATTTTGTTGTAGCCAAGCAGAACATGTCAGGAGTTTGAAAGGCATCAAACATCTTGTGATATATGCTGAAAAGAGCCTGGAGGCACAAGAATCAGGTTCCGAGGTACCTCAGGGACTCTGCTGCAGTAATCAAGACTGCCCTTATGAGCTGTGTTATAAAGTTGCAACTACGACAATCCAACACAGGGAAGCACTTCATGACTTCTTCAAATCATGACCTCCTCAAATCATTAGATACCATCCAAGCTATTGCAGATGGAAGTCCTACATTGAGGTAAACTCGGCAGTAAATAGCTGGTGGAAGTCTGTCAGCACCAAGGTTCCACAGATAAAGTTCAAAACACTGCAATTGGAGATTCTAGCACAATTCTTCTGACCACCATAGAGGGAACAGAACCATCTTGCTGCAACAAAGCAAACCTTGGAACTGTTAATTAACTCTCGTACACCTGACAGCACACCTACCAGTTCACTGGACATCACTGGTTCAACATCTGACAGTACAAATAACATCACTGATTCAACAACTGCCAGCACACTTGGCAGTTCACCTAGCAGCAGTGCTCCATCGGCTAATACTGAGTCAGGATTTTCTCCACCGGAGACTGAGGCAGTTAACAATCAGTAAACCAACGGTGCACCTGAACAAGTGCCGTACAAAAGTACAAACTGTATGAGGGAGTGGTAGAGGATGTAGTAGAGGGTGTGGGGGAGGAAAAAGACACCTACCGCCGTCTCACCTTCCACCAACACAGTCCCAGGAAAACGCTCACCAGGTTCACAATTATCAGGCTCACCAGCGACAGAACCTCCAGATAAATCAGCAGTGAAACATAGGAGGAGTCCATCCTCCCAGGCACCTAGGCAGTGCTTTGCTGTCACTGGAGGGGGCACACTCTGACAACTGCCTACGAGACACCAGGTGCAATTACTGTCACAAGAGGGGACATCAGGAGGATCAGTGTCGGAAGACAAAGGAACATCACAAATAGGATCACCTATTCGGTGATCTGTTCTTGGAAGAAACTAGCACAATCTCTGAACTGGTGAACATGCTTACATGTCACCCGCCCAGCATACTATTTTCCGGCCAGCAGGTGGTTTTGTGCCTCTACAAGACCACGGGCCCTACATCCCAGCGGCTGCCTAAGTTTTCCTACCTGTCTCTAGGCCAGGACCTTACACACTTTACATACCCCACCAACTCAAAACTAAAACATAATCATGAGCAGCCAGTCTATCAGTATCATGTAAGCCAACAGGGATTCATGACCAATGTTGGACAGGTCACACAGTTTTCTAAACACTAGATATCCTTATATGATTGAAACATTTTTGGAAAATTTGCAGGAATTGCTGGCTACACCTTGGATGAAAAAAGACAGGCAAGGACAAGGAGATGTTGCTGTATGCTTCTCTAAAAGCGGCATCCCCAGCTCAATGATGTTTCTATCCCTACTCACCTAGAAATAATGCTCATTAAGCTATGCATAAACACTAATATCTCTGTACTGTTATGTGCAATGTCCCGGGACCTCAGTGGCAAACATGCAGCCCCCCCATAAATTTTCCCAATGGAAAATGTGGACTTCCTTCGCTTAAATACAAATGTCAACGTATCATAATTGTTGGACCTCAGCCATCATCCTGATAGAGGGACTTTGATGACCTTCTTGCATTGTTTGACCTGAAAAACAAATGATTTCCATCCCAAAAATCTATAGCTCCTCACAGTCACCTGTCAACCCTCGGCTGTGTTGGATTGTTGTCCACAACACTGTGTTTTTACAACACTGAAGATCCAACAAAATGAGGTGAGGAATTTTCACTTAAAACCCTGGCTGTGGGAAAAGAGGAAAGGCCAGCCTTTTGCTCTGAGCTTGCCACCTCTGATGGATTGCTCTTCTCCAAGGGGATGTCGACAACTGAGTGAATGTCTTAATTGAGCTTATCTTCAATTTTACAGTAAGAACAATCCCACACCGGCAGTATGTAACGAAACCTACAGATCAGCCTTTACCTGGAGTTTACCTAGAGAGAGTTCCGGGGGTCAACGCCCCCGCGGCCCGGTCTGTGACCAGGCCTCCTTAGGTCAGTGTCCCAGGATGCGACCCACACCAATCGACTAACACCCAGGTACCCATTTTACTGATGGGGAACATAGACAACAGGTGGAAAGAAACACGTCCAATGTTTCTACTCTGGCTGGGAATCGAACCCAGGCCCTCACCGTGTGAAGGGAGAGCGTTAACCACCAGTTCGGCTTTCGTTGTAGAGAGGTTGCTACTGTTAAGTACAAGGCTCGGAGAAGATAAAAGAGACATCCCACAAGCAAAACTGCACTACCCAACGTAGCACCCAGAATGACCAAAGATTACCAACAGTGAAACCTACAAATCGAAAATAATAGAAATCAAAGGAAGACTGCACACAAACCGAAAGCAACACCCCGCTGCCAGCCGAACAACGTAACCCTAAGCTATGTATACTACAACTCCTTCTTAACTACAACAATTCCTGTAGTATTATGAGGCGCAATCTAAGAGGAAACAGCACCAAGGCCAGCAAGAAAACACCGAAAAACAACTATTCGACAAGTGTAGTCAGGAGGACGCCGGCCCAGCAACCACCCCACTCACCCCCACTCAAGGCGACACCACAACAATAACAACAAACATGGCTGCCACCAGCCCACCCTCCCCTCTTTTCCCCCGGATTCAACCTACCAAGTAGTCTCTCAGGAAAGACCAACGATCCAGATCCCCTAAAGTCATGCATCTCCAACTTAGTTATTGAAAATATGAATCTTCGAGAGACGCTAACTAACAAGATACCAGGATGACAAACTCGAAAAAACAAAATCCTCATCTTGAACAAAAGTTAACAACACCAGGAATGCTAACTGTGACAAGACCATCCAAACAGTCATAGATAGCCATACCCAACAAATAATACTTTAATACAAAGGTTGAAGAAGCAGAAAAACGAATGGAATAACACTTAGATAACCATTTCAGTGACTACTTTGCTCTCCAAGAAGATAAAACTGAACAAGATAAACATGGGAGCAGTAATAGTTAAAGCCCACTTTTTCCCGTGATATGAACCAAAAACAGTAAAGAAATTACTCTGCAGATCAAAAAGGACCAAAAAAAGTGTTTTTTGTACAGAGTTGAAAATAAAAGAAGCCAGGTTACTAGGATCCATGGTAGAAAAAGTGTTATGCTTAGATTCCACTCACATGACAGGAAAAAAGACTTAATTTTTTGCATCTATTAAAGTAAAGAAAGAGGTATACATAAACGGTGTCTTACCAAAAAACGTCAGAACTCCTGTTAAGAGTCAGAAAACTTAAGCGGGAGAATAATGACACAATCACCAATGCTTCACACGGGAGGGGGAAAAATTTTGTTAGAAAAACAAATGTAGGTCAACTGTACAAAAATCACGAACGAGAATGATCTATCACGATTTCTCAGGATACTAATCTTACAGAGAATAAACTAAACAATGTCCAACTTAAAAGCCTACGTAGTGTTAGTGTATGTTTTGCTCCCATTATTGTTCAAATTTCATTGTACAATCTCTTAGTAATTAAATAATCAACTCCCTCATTTTGTGATTTTACTAGTAAGCATAAGCACCTTATGTGATTTTCTTATTTACTATTGTTCGCTTAAACTTAGCTGAATTGATACTTTCTCTGTCTTTATTACTACCTCTTTATTTTTTTAAATATTTTCAATTGATATTACTTACTAAAATTAATAATTATCATTTTACTAAAAATTTCAATTTACTCTTAACATTTTTGACATTTAATAACCATTACTTGTCTAATTACCTTTACCTGTTTTAATACCCATTTACTTCTTAGATTACTCTTAATTACCTTGTACTGCCATATAACCTCAAGTATAACTACAGTGCAATATTGATGAAATGAACATTACTTTTTCACTTTTTTTGTAATCATTATTACTTACTAAAATTTTATTAAAAACCATATTTATTCCCAGTCAATTTTACTTTTTACATTAAACTTTAAATTTTTTACTTCCCAAACATTTTGTTGCCAAATTTTCAAGTTTGTATAATCAACCCCAACCTTTATATTATCCTTTGTACCTGTGGGACCTGGTACTGTTACCATCTTACTATATTTTAAACCAAGGGCATTACCTTTTTATTTTTTTTCTATTATTCTTTTGGGATTTTAAATTGTGAATTTTATTTTGTCAATTTAAATTAGTTATAATCTTGATCTTGTCAAAAAACCTATATCAGACTCTAGTGCAATTGCAAATACCATTTCAAATTGTTTTTTATATATAAGTTTATATTATAATTCCTACCATCTGTCATTTAACTTTGTTTACCATTACTTAATTTTAGTCCCTTATATATTCTCCTTTATTTAGCTTTATAAAACTACCCCAGTTTATATATTCAAATTGTTAATAATCAAGGTGCTATTCTCAGGTGCTAAGTAGAAAAGTTCACAATTTTGCCATTTATATTCCCAAAACTCATTTATTTGATTACCACTTTATTGTTCACCACAACCTATAAATTTGTCCTTTTATATTATAATTTTATACTATAATTCTAACTTTAAAAATTACCTTTATAGTACTACCTACTATCATATTTCCCCTGCTCCATTATTTGATCATCACTTTATTTGTATTAGTCCCTTTTATATTGTCTCCTTTATTTTAGCTTAAAAAAAAAAAAAAAAAAAAAAACTACCTTAGCTCATTATTTTACATTTGTTAAATAATTCAGGTGCTATTTTTTAGCTTAAATATTTACTTTTTTTATACTTAATTCTAACTATAGATTCACTACAAATCTTATGATTACAAGCATTGATCCTGACACCAACCTCTTATTTAATGACTTAATGAATCAAACGTTACTGTAATTACTACACTGCAGAACAATCAAAGGCACTTCTCAGTGCCAACAACAAAATAACATCTTTAACTACAATATCAGATCTTTAAGCAAGCATTACGATGACCTCATAGCATTTTCTTATTCCTTACATGCCAATATGTCCCTCATTACACTAACTGAAACCTGGCTAAAGCCTGATAGTACAGATGTCTATGCCATTCTGGTTACACAGCCATACACAACTGTAGGCCAGACCAACAAGGGGGTGGCACTGCTATATACTACTCAGACCAACTAGAATGTATCACTAATACTTGCACAAGGGATGAACTTGGGGAATATATAATAGCTAAATTCAAATCCAAATACCTACAAAAACCTCTCGCATTGATAAACATCTACAGAGTTCCACAGTCAAACATTAGCCAATTTAGTCAAAACCTAGGAAGTATGATAACTGATGCACGCATGAACAAAGATCACTTACTACTCTCAGGGGACTTCATATAAATTCCTGCAAGACCAGGACCCACACGTTATGAATTCACAAACACAATGGTAACTGCATGTTTCTACCAACAGTAACAAAACTTACAAGAGTTACAGAGATAGTTTTTTCCCTACTTGATCACATCTGGACCAACACCATATTCCCTTTAAAATCAGGAAAAATTTCAGGGTAATACCACAGACCACTACCCTACTTTCCTCATAACAATCTTGGTAAAAATACCCCAAGACACTACTAAATCACCTTCAGACTTCACAATGAGGCAGCCATTAATAACTTCACAACAGCAGTAGCAAACATTGATTTGGGACACTGAGCTAGAAATCTATACAGATATTGACGAATGTATTAATAATTTCTAAAAAAGACCAATACCCCTATAACAAGCCCCTGCCCTAAAAAAACTAAACAGATGACAGCTAAGAGACTGAACAGTCCCCTGGCTAACACCCCGCATTCTCAAAACCATAAATACAAACCCCCAATATGAAAAACAGTTTCAGGGAAAGGGTCACATAACCAGAGACCAAACCAAAACGTTACTCGTCAATCCTAACCAGCCTGATAAGAAAGGGGAAAAAAATTGTATTATGAGAACAGATTATCCAACTTACGAGGTGATATAAAAGACCTGGAAAACCCTATCAGAAATTCTGGGAACAAAAAAAGATATCACGAAATAGCGAAATAAAATTAGCAAATCAGATGAACCCCAACTCCCACCCAAAAGAAACAGCAAACAGACTCAATGATTTCTTCTCCATATAGGACAAAACCTTCCAATAAAATCCCAAGCTCAGATACCCCCCCAAATGACTACCTCACCCGGGAACTACCCCAACACACTGTTCCTAGCTCCGACTAACCCCTAGAAGTTCCCCTTTTTATCAAAAGCACTAAAAAACAAGGCAGGAGATTTAAATACCTTACCACCCTTTATATACAAAAAAGTGTCACAAGTACTATCACCAATCATTGAAAACTCTTTAAAAAAATCCATTAAATCCTCCACCTTCCCCACAGTACTCAAAATAGCAAGGGGGCACCCCGATCCACAAGGAGGAGACCAAACAGAGTTGAATAAATATAGGCCCCCTCTCAAAAATCTTCGAAAAATTATTTCATAAACGAATCTACTCCCACCCTTATCTCCCAAAACATTTCTCAACCCTGCCAATTTGGATTCAGGCCTAATAAAAATACTAATTTATGCTATTATACAAAATGCTAAAACATATTACACTGCAATAGAGAAAAAAGAAGTCCCACTGGGGATCTTCATTGACTTACGTAAAGCTTTTGATACAGTTTACCATGACTTGCTCCACGTAAAATTGTCACACTATGGTATAAGAGGGCACTCCCTCAACTACCTCAAGTCATACCTCAGCAACAGAAGCCAATATGTGTACACAAATTGGGGGAAACTCTTCTGCGCAAACCAATTACAGTTGGTGTCCCCCAGGGAAGTGTCCTTGGCCCTCTTTTTCTTTCTCCTATACAAAAAATGACCTTCCCAAAAGCTTCGCCAATTACTCAAACCCACTATTTGCAGATGACAAATACATACGTCTTCTCTCACCGAGCCCAGTCACGCTAGCCAATACTGTAATACCCAATTACAAAAAATATCTACCTGGATGAGGACTAACAAACTTACACTAAAAATTGACAAAACCTACTTCATTCAGTTTGGTAACAGAGCTACAGATGTCCCTCTTAACATATGAAAAACGGATCACCTATCACAAAGCTAACTGAGGGAAAATTCTTAGGAATCCCCTTGATAATAGACTCAAATTTCATAACATATACAACAAATTTCTAAGAAATTTCCAAGACTGTAGGCATACTATCGAAGATACGGTACTATGTTCCACAGTCAGCCCTCCCGGCCCTATATCACTTCTTATTTACCCCTATCTCACTATGGAATTTGTGCATGGGGCTCAACAACAATTAACCATCTCAGACCACTAATTTTCCCAAAAAAAAGGCTGCAGTTTTGAATGATAACAAATTCTCATTACAGGCAGCACCCCTCCACCAATATTCAAAAACACTAAACCTACTCACCCTACAAAACATCCATACTTATTATGCACCTATTACATACATAAACACTTAACTCTGATATAACCCTCCCTCAAACATCTCCTTGCCAACCTCAAAAGAAAACATGACCATAAACCCAAGGCACAGATCACTCTTTGATGTTTCCCCGTGTCATCTCACACTATGCAAAAACTCAATGCACATAAAGGCCCTAAAATCTGGAATTCATTACCCGTAAATATAAAAGAAACACTACTGTTTATAAATTCAAGTCTCTTCTCAAAGATCACTTACTCCCAAAACCAATAAATTTCTGAATAACTGAACCTTATAAATTGTATATCTTAAATGTTTCTCACAATTATATCACATAAATGTTAAACCTAAAAACGAATCTAACTTTATTATTTTTTAAATACACTACCTAACAGAATAGTTCATACGACTGAATGTACAACAATGCAAGCAACCATATGACCTGTCTTTGTAATACTCACTTGTGCTTTATAGTAATCTGTTTACATTAATGTTTTATCACTGATTTCATCATTGCTTAGTTAATCTTAAGTTAATTTTAAGCCAGCCCGTAATGCTATGCATAGTATAAGTGGCTTTGGCATGCTGCTCTTATCTGTATTTTTTGTACCTCTGTATGTGTGCTCAAATTGTGTGCTCAAATCTATAACAGGAACCTGCACAGGCAACCCTGTAGGCATGTGACTGAAGTTCAAATATGGGCCATTTCTAAATGGGAGGCTGACACTTCTAAATCGACATCAGGGACACCCTCCACTAGTAGGAAGGAGAATGCCGACCTCTTTGCTGCTTCAGCGAGGGACTCTCCCTGGCTAGCTGTAAGAATTGTGCCAAAGTTGTCAGTGGTGACAATAAGGCAGGAAGAGGTGTATCTTCTTAAATCGCTGGACCAAGAAAAAGCTGTGGGCTCAGACAAGTTGAGCCCAAGATTGCTGAGTAGATGTGTAGAACAGCTAGCAACACCTCTAACTCGCATCTTTCAGCACTGCCTAGTACAGTGTAAATAGCCTTCTCTGTGGAAAGAGGCAAATGTTGTCCATTTCACAAAAAGAAGAGCAGAGCAGAAGTCAGTAACTACAGACCAGTGTCACTCCTGTCAATCACTGGCAAGATCTTTGAGACAATAATTTCACGGCAAATGACAGAGTTTTTCAACTACCAGTCACTTCATTGTGACCGTCAATATGGCTGCAGAAAAGGTTACTCTGCTGCTGATCTATTGTTAAACCTCTCTACTAAGCGGAACCAGTCACTGGATGAATCCAAACTCAGCTGTGTAGTAGCACTGGATATTGCTGGTACTTTCGAGTATGGCACTAAGGACTCTTGGCAAAACTGCAAGCACTGAGAATTGCATGCTCTACACTATGCCTGCTCAGTGACTACCTTAAGGTAGATCTCTAAGGGTAATTACCGTCCAATATGCCTAACATCTATAGTGGGCAAGTTGTTAGAATCAATTATAGCTGACATTATTAGAAGTCACCTTGAAGAGCATAACTTGATAAATGAATCTCAGTATGGTTTCACGAGAGGTCGTTCCTGCCTGACAAACTTACTGACGTTCTTCAATAGAACATTTGAAGCAGTTAACAGTGATAAAGAATATGATAGTGTTTATTTGGATTTTAGTAAAGCCTTCGATAGAGTACCTCACAAGAGACTCTTAAGAAAAGTGGCAGCTCATGGTATAGGAGGTAAAGTTCAAGCATGGATAGAGGCATGGCTTACCAATAGAAAGCAGAGAGTTACCATTAATGGGGGGAAATCTGAATGGGGATTAGTCACTAGTGGCGTTCCACAAGGATCAGTTTTAGGCCCTCTCTTGTTCATAATTTACATTAATGATCTTGATGAAGGGATTACGAGTGACATGAGTAAATTTGCTGATGATACAAAGATAGGCCATATAATTCATTCTGAGGAGGAGAGCAATGAACTCCAGGAGGATTTGGACAAATTAATGTCCTGGTCTACGAAATGGCAGATGAAGTTCAATGTGGATAAGTGTAAGGTACTAGTCCTTGGAAATGAAAATAAACCTCGAAGCTATAATCTAGGTGAAGCAGAGGTTGGTCATACAGAATGTGAAAAAGACTTGGGAGTCATGGTAAGCAGAAATCAAAAGTCAAGACAGCAGTGCCTTAGTGTGTGCAACAAGGCTAACAGATTACTTGGATTTTTCTCAAGAAGTATAAGTAACAGAAGTCCAAAAGTTATTTTACAGCTCTATACATCACTAGTGAGGCCTCATTTAGATTATGCTGCTCTGTTTTGGTCCCCTTACTACAGGATGGATATAGATTCATTAGAGAACATACAGAGAAGAATGACTAAAATGATTTACTGTGTAAGGAATTTCCCGTATGAAGATAGACTTAAAGCCTTAAATCTCCACTCTCTGGAGAGACGTAGAATGAGGGGAGATATCATTGAAGTGTATAAGTGGATGACGGGCATAAACAAAGGAGATATTAATAAAGTACTGAGGGTGTGGAACAAGGTAAGAACCAGAAATAATGGATTTAAGTTGGATAAATTTAGATTTAGAAAGGACATAGGTAAGTACTGGTTTTCTAACAGAGTTGTAGATGCGTGGAACAATCTTCCTAGTAGGGTGATAGAGGCTAGGACCTTGGGTGGGTTTAAGAAGAGATTGGACAAATATATGAGTGGGAGGGGCTGGGTTTGATTGGTGTCATTGGGTACGGGAGTTATCTCTTGGGTAGCGTTAGGTCGAGGTCGTTTTGATAAGGATCTGCCTCGCATGGGCAGTAGGCCTTCTGCAGTGTTCCTCCATTCTTATGTTCTTATCAATGGGACAGAATCAGCAAGTGAGGCAAGTGTTCCACAAGGAAGTGTGCTTGAGTCATTGTTTTGGAATGTCTAGTTCCACGACCTCCTGCATCTCATCCCAGAATCCAATGTATATGCAGATGACTGTACGGTAACATTTACTTATCCAAGAGAGGAAATTCCAACTGCTCTATGCTACATCATGACCAGCTTACATAAGAACAAAAGAAAGGAGGAACACTGCAATAGGTCTCTTGGCCCATACTAGGCAGGTCCTTCACAATCCATCCCACTAACAGAATATTTGCCCAACATAATTTTCAATGCCTTTTGATAATCACACTCAAATCCAGCCCCTTTCACTCATGTATTTATCCAACCTAAATTTGAAACTACCCAAGGTTTTAACTTTGATAGCCCTACTAGGTAGACCATTCCATTAATCAACTACCCTATTACCAAACCAGTAATTTCCTATATCCTTTCGAAATGTAAACTTATCTAATTTGAATCCATTATTACAGGTTTTCTCTTGGAGAGATATCCTCAAGACCTTATTTATATCCCCTTTGTTAATACCCATCTTCCGCTTGTATACCTCGATCATGTCTCTCCTCATTCTTCGTCTTACAAGTGAATGTAATTTAAGGGACTTCAATCTTTCTTCGTATGGAAGATTTCTAATGCTATGAATTAATTTTGTCATTCTTCGCTGAATGTTTTCTAATGAATTAATATCCAGTCTGTAACATGGAGACCAGAATTGCGCTGCGTAATCTAGGTGAGGCCTTACTAATGATTTATAATGCTGTAATATAACCTCTGGACTTCTGTTTCTTGCACTTCTCGGTGTAAATCCCAGTAATCTGTTTGCCTTATTATATACGCTTAGGCATTGCTGTCTTGGTTTAAGGTTGCTGTTTACCATAACCCTCGAAATCCTTTTCGGCTTGATAAAGCTCAGTGATAAAAGGCTTGTAAAACTCAGTGGTAACGGCTTGAAAGTCGAG
>NC_069457.1:12682428-12704928 GCF_026875155.1 Cherax quadricarinatus
GAGGTTACAGGGGGGAGCTAAAAGACAAGTGTCCTCGGCTCAATTTCTTATAGATTATTCCTGAAATTGGTGTTCGTGGTCTAATTTTATAACCCTGTTTGATCAGTTTTAAAATTTCTGTATTCGTGTGACCTTAGATGAAAGTTGTTATTGTTAATGGAGTGTTGCAGTAAATAATACTTTTAACCTCGAACTGGTAATGAATATTTTTCATTACGTTATTTTGTATCCTAAATTAGACCAGCACATTAAGTCTGTTGCATAATTATTACCGTTAAAAGGTGAATCGAATGATTTAATTGTGAATTCATCGCATGAAAGTCAGTATTTAAATCTTTCTAATTTCTGCAATGAAGACAATAATTTTGATGTACACAAGTCAAAATAATTCAGAGTTTTTCTCGATGCAAGACTGACTGGTATTTCAAATACGTAAGAAAAATGTGCACATTTGAGTTACTTAAGAAGTTTCATTGAAGCTTTGGATAATACAGATTCTTTATACAACGGTCTAGACTAGAGATAAGATAAGATAAGATAAGATTTCGTTCGGATTTTTAACCCTGGAGGGCTAGCCACCCAGGATAACCCAAGAAAGTCAGTGCGTCATCGAGGACTGTCTAACTTATTTCCATTGGGGTCCTTAATCTTGTCCCCCAGGATGCGACCCACACCAGTCGACTAACACCAGGTACCTATTTGCTGCTAGGTGAACAGGACAACAGTGTAAGGAAACGTGTCGAAATGTTTCCACCGCCGGGAATCGAACCCGGGCCCTCCGTGTGTGAAGCGGGAGCTTTACCCACCAGGCCACCGGGTCACCACTCAGATATTACGAGATATTAGATATCAGAGTTTATTTCTTGGGTAACATTGAGGATTGGGTATGGGAAAATTATATAGATTATATAGATTTAATCCAGGATAACCCAAGTTACTTTGAAATTGGGTGAATCTTTTCGAAAAAATCCGTATTATAGAGAACTTTCGATTCTTTTACAGTATCCGCACGAATGAGATTCCACAACTATAACGTTTCTTTCGTTATTATAATCATGGGGAACCGCTAAACCCGTAGGATTATACAGCGCATGTGGGGGGGGGATGGAAGGCATTTAGGCTCAATTCAAGGAACCGGAGCACAGATCCAATTCCCCAGATCTAGAGCCCCTCACCAGCTTCAAGGAACCTCCTTTGACGGGTACATTTCCATCAGTGTTCACTTAAGTGCAGTTTTAGTCAGAAATGTTCAGAGTACCCACGGTGCCCCGTGGCCCGGTGGCACAAACTCTCGCTTCACACGGTGAGGGTCCGGGTTTGATTCCCGGTGAAAGGGTGAAAACATTGGACGCATTTATTTACACCGGTTGTCTACGTTCACCCATCAGTATAAAATGGGTACTGGGTGTTAGTGGACTGGTGTGGGTCGCATCCTGGTGTTAGTGGACTGGTGTGGGTCGCATCCTGGGTGTTAGTGGACTGGTGTGGGTCGCATCCTGGGTGTTAGTGGACTGGTGTGGGTCGCATCCTGGGTGTTAGTGGACTGGTGTGGGTCGCATCCTGGGTGTTAGTGGACTGGTGTGGGTCGCATCCTGGGTGTTAGTGGTGGTGTGGGTCCATCCTGGGTTTTAGTGGACTGGTGTGGGTTACATCCTGGGTGTTAGTGGACTGGTGTGGGTCACATCCTGGGTGTTAGTGGACTGGTGTGGGTCACATCCTGGGTGTTAGTGGACTGGTGTGGGTCACATCCTGGGTGTTAGTGGACTGGTGTGGTCACATCCTGGGTGTTAGTGGACTGGTGTGGGTCACATCCTGGGACAAAACTGACCTAATTTGCGGGAAATGCTCAGCATAACAAGCGGCTTTCTATATAGTAGTATGTCACTGATGTCAGCTATGGTCTGTATACCTTGTACATGTACTTGTATACCTTGTACATGTACTGGTATAACTTGTACATGTACTGGTATCACTTGTACATGTACTGGTTATAATTATACATGTACTGGTATACCTTGTACATGTACTGGTATTCTGTACATGTACTGGTATACCTTGTACATGTACTGGTATAACTTGTACATTTACGGGTATACCTTGTACATGTACTGGTATACCTTGTACATGTACTTGTATACCTTGTACATGTACTGGTATAACTTGTACATGTACTGGTTATACCTTGTACATGTACTGGTATACCTTGTACATGTACTGGTATACCTTGTACATGTACTGGTATACCTTGTACATGGTACTTGTATATCCTTGTACATGTACTGGTATACCTTGTACATGTACTGGTATACCTTGTACATGTACTTGTATACCTTGTACATGTACTGGTATACCTTGTACATGTACTGGTATACCTTGTACATGTACTGGTATTAAATACAGATATTATTATAGTATTCTACAGACATAAAGTAGCGGCACCACGTGGGCAGCGAGTGAAGGATTGGCGTCGACTCTAATGAAGCAGTTGACTGCTGGCTGGGTCGTCAAATACACACAAGACCTCAGTTCACTCCCAGCCACGGGAGCAGTAAGGTGTGGAGGGTGTAGTCTGGCTCACATGGCTCTCACTACCTAACAGCGATGTTTTGTTTCTCTGATTAGTGTGCGATTTGGCCCGTAGTCTAAAGTGATTTTTGTAATAATGTAAATTCTATTCGGCTGAAAGGATGAATACCATTCTCTTATAAGCAGGTAAGCTAATTACAGTTTTTCGTATACTTAGATATATTCTGACGAAAAATGTACCAAATAATCGGGATAGTTTTCGGAAACACTAAGATAGTCAGGGAGGACCTGACCAGCAGTTTTCCAAACAGGTGTTGCGAGGTCAATTTCTATGCAAAGTTCAGTGCAATTTGTTCCTTATGTGCGGAATGAAATCGTTAGTATGTACAAATATACTGGCATATACTAGCATAGTCTCTCTTTATACAAATTTTCAATTTTATCAACGATGTTGTTAGGTAAGACACATATGCAACAGTTAGGTATCTTTATTGTGAAACGTTTCGCCTACACAGTAGGCTTCTTCAGTCAATGCTCTTCTCCAGACTGAGGGACTGACCACCTCAAAACTTTAAGGGTGATGGACTGATTACATCGTCTTCAAGTATCTTCTGCTTCTATCAACTTTTCTGTACTCGACTGAAGAAGCCTACTGTGTAGGCGAAACGTTTCACAATAAAGATACCTAACTGTTGCATATGTGTCTTACCTAACAACCTGTCGGTATTTTATACCATTTTAATGTTTATTAACGATGTCCGCTTTTGTATGACCCTTCGTGAATTAGCATTTAATTCTGATTGTAGTAATAATAATCATAATAGTAATAATAATGCAAATGATGTTTATATAAATTTGCGTAATTAAACTTATGATAATCCAATAATCAAAAATTATTTTAATATGAAGGAGGAACACTGCGGTAGGCCTACTGGCCCATACTGGGGATCCTTGAAATTTAAGATAGAATAATAATCCGTGGAATATTTAAATAGATAATTCGGACATTGAAATAAAGAATATGCAATAAGAAATAATTTATACTTGTAAAATACAAATTAATTACCGACTTGACCGAAGTCTGAATCGCCAAGAATGTGCGAAGCCATGTTGTGTTAGAACATAAGAATGTAGGAACACTGCAGAAGGCCTACTGGCCCATACGAGGCAGGTCCTTATCAAAGCGACCTCTACCTAAAGCTTCCCTAGAAATAACTCCCGTACCCAATGACACCATCAAACCCAGCCCTCCCACTCATATATTTGTCCAGTCTCTTCTTAAAGTTTTGAGGTGGTCAGTCCCTCAGTCTGGAGAAGAGCGGAATAAAGATACCTAACTGTTGCATATGTGTCTTACCTAACAACCTGTCGGTATTTTATACCATTTTGATGTTCAATCTATAACTCTGTTAGAAAACCAGTACTTACCTATGTCCTTTCTAAATCTAAATTTATCCAACTTAAATCCATTATTCCTGGTTCTTACCTGGTTCGACACCCTCAGTACTTTATTAATGTCTCCCTTGTTTATGCCCGTCATCCACTTATACACTTCAATGATATCTCCCCTCATTCTACGCCTCTCCAGAGAGTGGAGATTTAAGTCTATCTTCATACGGGAGGTTCCTTACACAGTAAATCATTTTAGTCATTCTTCTCTGTATGTTCTCTAATGAGTCTATGTCCATCCTGTAGTAAGGGAACAAAACTGAGCAGCATAATCTAAATGAGGCCTCACTAGTGATGTATAGAGCTGTAAATAACTTTTGGACTTCTGTTACTTATACTTCTTGAGATAAATCCAAGTAATCTGTTGGCCTTATTGCGCACACTAAGGCACTGCTGTCTTGCTTAGATTTCTGCTTACCATGACTCCCAAGTCTTTTTTCACATTCTGTATGATCAAGCTCTACTTCACCTAGATTATAGCTTCGAGGGTTATTTTCATTACCAAGGGCAAGTACCTTACACTTATCCACATTGAACTTCATCTGCCATTTTTCAGACCAAGACATTAATTTGTCCAAATCGTCCTGGAGTTCATTGATATCCTCCTCAGAGTGAATTATACGGCCTATCTTTGTATCATCAGCAAATTTACTCATGTCACTCGTAATCCCTTCATCAAGGTCATTACTGTAAATTATGAACAAGAGAGGGCCTAAAACTGATCCTTGTGGAACGCCACTAGTAACTAATCCCCATTCAGATTTCACTCCATTAATGGTAACTCTCTGCTTTCTGAGGAAATGGTATGGTGATACCGACAAGATGTGGAAAAAGACACTTATGTACAGTTCAGGACATTTATTAAAGGAAACGTTTCGCCACGAGTGGCTTCTTCAGTCCTAATACAGAGAAAACTAAGAAAACACACATATATATAGTGGTGGGAGTCAGGTGAGGTGAAGCGTGGGTAGAGGTGGTAATAGTAGTAGTAGTAGTAATGGAACTAAGGAGGTGAGGTTAGAGAGGGACCTGCTGGCATCAAGTAACACCAGTTCCCAGGATGGGTAATATCCTCTTGCTTAGTAATTTTGAAATACTGTAACTACCGGATTTTTGCTTTATAGTGTTACTGACAGAAATTAGTGCAGCTTCAATGCATTTTCTCCGTCTTAAGTCGTCTTCTTTAATAACTAGTTTAGCTTCATTGAATTTCATGAGGTGTCCAACATCGTCTCTATGTTGAACACATGCGTTTTTGCGGTCATCATTTCTGCAAGCATTTTTGTGTTCTGCTATTCTAATGTCCAGAGTTCTGGCTGTTTCCCCTACATATACTTTGTCACACCCCCCACATGGTATAGTGTAGATTCCTGCACTTGTGCCAGAATCATGCTTGGGTTTTTGTATCAGGTTCCTAATAGTAGAAAAAGACACTTATGTACAGTTCAGGACATTTATTAAAGGAAACGTTTCGCCACGAGTGGCTTCTTCAGTCCTAATACAGAGAAAACTAAGAAAACACACATATATATAGTGGCGGGAGTCAGGTGAGGTGATGCGTGGGTAGAGGTGGTAGTAGTAGTAGTAGTAGTTAGTAGTAGTAGTAGTAGTAGTAGTAGTAGTAATGGAACTAAGGAGGTGAGGCAAGAGAGGGACCTGCTGGCATCAAGTAACACCAGTTCCCAGGATGGGTAATATCCTCTTGCTTAGTAATTTTGAAACACTGTAACTACCGGATTTTTGCTTTATAGTGTTACTGACAGAAATTAGTGCAGCTTCAATGCATTTTCTCCGTCTTAAGTCTGCACTAATTTCTGTCAGTAACACTATAAAGCAAAAATCCGGTAGTTACAGTGTTTCAAAATTACTAAGCAAGAGGATATTACCCATCCTGGGAACTGGTGTTACTTGATGCCAGCAGGTCCCTCTCTTGCCTCACCTCCTTAGTTCCATTACTACTACTACTACTACTACTACTACTACTACTACTACTACTACTACCACCTCTACCCACGCATCACCTCACCTGACTCCCGCCACTATATATATGTGTGTTTTCTTAGTTTTCTCTGTATTAGGACTGAAGAAGCCACTCGTGGCGAAACGTTTCCTTTAATAAATGTCCTGAACTGTACATAAGTGTCTTTTTCCACATCTTGTCGGTATCACCATACCATTTCCTCATTCCTAATAGTAGTTGAAGAGCTGGTAGATATTTTAGCCAGTTTTCTGTCAAACATTTTTGAAACATTAGTGGCAACGTTGCTGACCGGTAAAACGATGTAACTTGGAGGCTTTTCTTCAATTTGATAGGTGTTGGTCTTGCTGAGGATACGTGTTGCACGTTTCCTGCAGTCCCGTATGAAGTGTAGGGGAAAGTGTAGTGAACTAAAAGATTTGGTGATGTATGTACATTCTTCTTCGAGGAACTGCGGACTGGAAATTCTGTAGGCTCTCAGAAAGAAGCCAATAACTACCCCTCTTTTAGTTCTTGTGTCATGGTGAGAGAAGAAATGTAGAAGATCATTCTTGTAGGTAGGCTTCCGGTAGACTTTAAAAGAAAGTTTGCTTGATCAAGCCATTGATCTTCTTCGCAGGGTGATTAAAGATGATAGAGTTACCTGTACCCCGCCAAGATTTTGTGAGCCTTGTCGAACTTTGTGTTCGTTATAACTGTTTTAGGTTCGAGGACAAGAAGTACAAACAACTCTTCGGACTAGCCATGGGATCCCCCCTTAGTGCAGTTCTTGCCAATTTATATATGGAGGACCTGGAATCAAGAAGGATCCTCAATAACATCCCTCGTTCAGTTACTTGGATGCGGTACGTAGATGATATTTTGGTCATTGTACCCAAAAATCTTGACGTACAGGGCATCCTCAACACCATCAACAATCTGGAACCTACTATTAAATTTACTCTAGAGGAGGAGAAGGACAACCAGTTACCTTTTCTCGACGTTCTCTTACGCACAGGGAAAGCAAACTTTCTTTTAAAGTCTACCGAAGCCTACCTACAAGAATGATCTTCTACATTTCTTCTCTCACCATGACACAAGAACTAAAAGAGGGGTAGTTATTGGCTTCTTTCTGAGAGCCTACAGAATTTCCAGTCCGCAGTTCCTCGAAGAAGAATGTACATACATCACCAAATCTTTTAGTTCACTACACTTTCCCCTACACTTCATACGGGACTGCAGGAAACGTGCAACACGTATCCTCAGCAAGACCAACACCTATCAAATTGAAGAAAAGCCTCCAAGTTACATCGTTTTACCGGTCAGCAAAAGTTGCCACTAATGTTTCAAAAATGTTTGACAGAAAACTGGCTAAAATATCTACCAGCTCTTCAACTACTATTAGGAACCTGATACAAAAACCCAAGCATGATTCTGGCACAAGTGCAGGAATCTACACTATACCATGTGGGGGGTGTGACAAAGTATATGTAGGGGAAACAGCCAGAACTCTGGACATTAGAATAGCAGAACACAAAAATGCTTGCAGAAATGACCGCAAAAACGCATGTGTTCAACATAGAGACGATGTTGGACACCTCATGAAATTCAATGAAGCTAAACTAGTTATTAAAAGAAGACGACTTAAGACGGAGAAAATGCATTGAAGCTGCACTAATTTCTGTCAGTAACACTATAAAGCAAAAATCCGGTAGTTACAGTATTTCAAAATTACTAAGCAAGAGGATATTACCCATCCTGGGAACTGGTGTTACTTGATGCCAGCAGGTCCCTCTCTTACCTCACCTCCTTAGTTCCATTACTACTACTACTACTATTACCACCTCTACCCACGCTTCACCTCACCTGACTCCCACCACTATATATATGTGTGTTTTTCTTAGTTTTCTCTGTATTAGGACTGAAGAAGCCACTCGTGGCGAAACGTTTCCTTTAATAAATGTCCTGAACTGTACATAAGTGTCTTTTTCCACATCTCTGCTTTCTATTGGTAAGCCATGCCTCAATCCATGCTAGAACTGTACCTCCTATACCATGAGCTGCCACTTTTCTTGAGTCTCTTGTGAGGTACTCTATCGAAGGCTTTACTAAAATCCAAATAAACAATATCATATTCCTTATCACTGTCAACTGCCTCAAATGTTCTATTGAAGAACGTCAGTAAGTTTGTCAGGCAGGAACGACCTCTCGTAAATCCATGCTGAGATTCATTTATCAAGTTATGCTCTTCAAGGTGACTTCTGATAATGTCAGCTATAATTGATTCTAATAACTTGCCCACTATAGATGTCAGGCCTATTGGACGGTAATTTGAAGGAGTGGACTTATCCCCTAAGGAGTGGACTTATCCCCTATTCTCTTGTGCTGGTGCGCAGCCATGCTGTGTTAGTGCGCAGAACTTGATAATCTCTTGTGCTGGTGCGCAGCCATGCTGTGTTAGTGCGCAGAACTTGATAATCTCTTGTGCTGGTGTGCAGCCATGCTGTGTTAGTGCGCAGAACTTGATAATCTCTTGTGCTGGTGCGCAGCCATGCTGTGTTAGTGCGCAGAACTTGATAATCTCTTGTGCTGGTGCGCAGCCATGCTGTGTTAGTGCGCAGAACTTGATAATCTCTTGTGCTGGTGCGCAGCCATGCTGTGTTAGTGCGCAGAACTTGATAATCTCTTGTGCTGGTGCGCAGCCATGCTGTGTTAGAGATGTAGATAAATTTATTAAGATATAGGTACGCATAAACAGTTACACAAATTATCATACATAGTAACATGTGTGTAATTTGCCCTGTCCTGTCTGAGATGAGGCCGGATGTCTCAACGACTCCCTCCCAGGATGTATCTCTGTCTGTCTGTCTCTCTGTCTCTGTCTCTGTCTCTCTGCCTCTCTCTCTGCCTCTCTCTCTGCCTCTCTCTCTCTGTCTCTCTCTCTGTCTCTCTCTCTGTCTCTCTCTCTGTCTCTCTCTCTCTCTGTCTCTCTGTCTCTCTCTGTCTCTCTCTCTCTGTCTCTCTCTCTCTGTCTCTCTCTCTGTCTCTCTCTGTCTCTGTCTCTGTCTCTCTCTGTCTCTGTCTCTCTCTGTCTCTGTCTCTCTCTCTGTCTCTCTCTCTGTCTGTCTCTGTCTGTCTCTGTCTCTGTTCTCTTGTCTCTGTCTCTCTGTCTCTCTGTCTCTGTCTCTCTGTCTCTGTCTCTCTCTCTGTCTCTCTCTGTCTTCTCTCTCTGTCTCTCTCTGTCTCTCTCTCTCTGTCTCTCTCTCTGTCTCTCTCTCTGTCTCTCTCTCTGTCTCTCTCTCTCTTCTCTCTCTGTCTCTCTCTCTGTCTCTCTCTCTGTCTCTGTCTCTCTCTCTCTCTCCTCTCTCTCTCTCTCTGTCTCTCTCTCTCTCTCACCCAATGACAAGTGATTTAGATAATTTGTTCAGAGAATCGGCAGGTTTGATTAGATACTTCTGCAACACTTGGGTTACTTGTCCGCGCTTATGCTGTAATCTTTCCAAACTTGGTTGGCCCCTAAACCCAACATCGACTCCAGGTGAGATTTCAACCATTCTACTCTGTATTGATGAGGAAGCGTTTGGGAAAAAAAAACCTTTTCCACAGAAAATATTACTTCTGTGTTCCCACCAGTGTTTGAAGGTAACACTTTTGAGAAAGGAGTGTGAGGTGTAAATATAATTTTTTTTGCTTTTTTATTAACATGGCCGTCCCCCACCAAGGCGGGGGTGGCCCGAAAAAAGAAAAACTTTCCCATCTTCACTCCATCACGTCTTCCCAGGGGTGTTTCCCCTATAATCTTTAAAACTGAAAAATTTTAGTATAATTATCTATGAAAAAAGTAAAAGGACACAAGTGAAAAACAAAATGTGCCCATTTATTTTTGGGAACGTTTCGCTTCCGGAGTTTTGTCGAGCCATTATCGGGATAACTAGGATTTTTTCCTACACAAGCAACTGTCCCCCACCTCTAATGGCGGGGAAAAAGCCCCGGGGAAGAGCGAAACGTTGCCCAATAAATGTCACATTAGTTGCACTTGTTTTTTCCTTTTACTTTTAAAATTGTCGGTAATTTTCCCAAAAACTTTACTATTTTTATCTGGGATAAATTATATATTTTGAAATTTATTTTGGGAAAAGTCACTATGAAGACATTTCCCCAAATTAGTGGCTGAAAAAGTAAAGAGACAAAAAACAAAAGGTTTTTTGTCAGAATTTTTAATAATGGTTATACAGAGGTGGGTGCCCTTTTGTTGGTTTTCCCCGAAATTCCGTATTTAAATTGCCAAAAGGTCATTCGTTTCCCTGCTACGGTGGAGGGGGCCGGTTTTTCCCCCCCAACCCCCCTTTTGCTTTTTTTTTTTCAGGGAGTTCCCAACAGTACTCAAAAAAACCATTGAAAAGTTGTGGACGTGCCCCTGCCTCATTTTGGGTATCAAAAGGGGTTTTTTGGAAAATTACAGTAGGAGAGTAAATTTTTAATCTGCTTTAAGTGGTTCGTGGTTACGTTAAGTGGAGTTCCCGATAAAACGTACCCCCCCAAAACATCATCGGGGACACATTTTGGTACCCCCAACGAGGAATTATTTTGGGCTTTCGCTTTTAAATTTTGGTTTGTCAAAAAATCTTCTTTAAAATTTTCCCCGGGAAAAGCCGGCTTTCTACAAAAGGGAATTTGGTCGACCCAGTACCAGGAAAAAAGCAGGAGTGTGAATTCGGGCCGAGGGAAATTGTTGTTTTTTACATATGTTTCTAATTTATTACACTTGGGGTGAAGGTAGGGAAAATGTTCCCCCTTTCGAGGCAAACCGGGTAAGGGGCCCCTACAGGAGTTTTTTTCGCAGTTAGGGGACAGTGCATTCTGAAACCCTTTTGGGGGGGTATGGGGGGAAAGGGGCCGAAATGAAAGGAAATGCGGGAAAGGTTTTTCTTAAAACCCTTTTAAAAATGTTTTTAACAAAGGCCTTACCATCCTTTTTTGTTTTAAACCAATTAACCGGTTTTGTTAGAACACAGGTTTTTATTTTGGTATTATGCGGGGAAAAAAAGAAAAACATGCCCTTTCTGTGAAGCTTTTGAGCACAGGGGCAGCCCAGTGTCTAAGGAGGCGGGCCCCCTTCCTCAAATTTTGGGGAAACGCCGTTTTGTTGGTTTCAACAGTGGGTTTTTGGATTTTTGGTTTTCCCTTGGCCCCTTGTTCCCTTTTGGGAAAGGCCGGGGGCCCCCCTGATTCTGGAGCAAGGAGGTCAAACCGGGAGGGGGGGCCCGGGGAAAGGGAAAAACCCGGTGTTTTTCACTTTTTTCCCAGGGGAAAGTCGGGGGAGTGGGGGAAGGGGTGTTATCTAGGGTTTTTTAGCCCAAAGGAAAAGGATTGACTCAGGGGGGTTTTTTTATTTGGCATGTCATCAATTTTTTTTTGGAGGGGGGATGACCCCGGTGTAAAAGGGTTTTTTGGGTCCCTCATTTTATGTGAATTTTGGAAAGGAGTTGGAAAAGGGGACAAAAAATTTGGGTGGGGGAAAAAGACTTGGGGAAAAAAAAAGGGCCCTGGGGGGGGTGTGTGGGGGCCCGGGGGAAGGTTTAACACCGGGAAGGATTGTCTGAGGGGTAAATTTTTGTGAAAAGGGGAAAAAAAGGTTCTAAAAAAAAAGAAATGCGGAAATCAGGGGTAGGACGGGGTTTAATTTACCCGGGGGAAAGAGGGGGGGGAAGAAGGCTTTGGGCCCAAGCGGTTGTGGAGCCCCGATGCCCTAGTCCCAAAGAGGTGGGGCCCTGGGTTGCACGTGGGGGGGAGGGGAAAGGGGGGGAGGTCCCCGGGGGGGCACAGGAAAAACCCCGGAAGTGGGAAAGGGGAAATTACGAAATTTGTAAAAAGTGCACCCGAGTAAATTTCCCGCGGAAATGGGGGAAAAAAGCCCCCCTTTTTCCCTTTTAATTTTCAGAAGTGCCCACCGTTTAAATTGTCAAAGGGATTTAAAGGGTTTGAGGTTAAGAAATTTTTGGTTTTTGGGAGGGGGTTTTTTTTGGGCCGGTTTGATGTAGATATTTGTTTTTTTGAAAGGGGCTTTTTCTTAGGGTGTTTTTTGTGTTTCCCGGTTTAAAAAAAAAAGGGATATCGGATGTATTTTTCCCCGGGGGGTTTTGAAATTTTGGAAAGGGGGGGGGGTGGGGCCAGGGGGGAAAAATAAAAGGGGGACCAGCCCGGTTCGTGTCATCGGTGGTGAGGGGGGGGGGGGGGGGAAAGGGTTTTGGGGGGTGGAGGGTGTTCTGGGGGTGAGGTCGAGCTGGGTTTTGTGGGGTTTTTTACTTTGCCAGCAACTAGAAATTTACCAGGGTAAAAAAAAAGTAGATTTTGTAAAGAGAGGTAATTGGCTGTATCACTTGGGGGTTTGCCTGCTATAACGTAATAGGGGGTTTGATTGGAATTGTTGTTTTTTAGGGGGGTTGGTTTGATTTTCGACCGAGGGGGGCCCGGGTTTTTGTGTGCTGAGTTTTGCTGGGGGTGTTTTGCGAGTTTTTGGGGTTATTGATTTTGGTTTGGGGGGGGGGGGGGATACCTGTGGAGCACCCCCGTTCGCCCCTTTTAGGGGATTTTGAAGCGCGATTGGACGGGAATTTTTATATTAAGCGGGGGAATAGATGGGTGAGGGTCCCAAACCCTTTTTTCCGATGGGGGGTTTTTCTGATCACGGGCGGTAATAGAAAGATTTGATGTGGGAGGGAAAGGGGTTTGGGCGTTATTTTTCTGGGTACTGGAAATTAAATGAGGAGGGGGAAAGGAGGGGCCTTTTTTCAGTGATTGGGGGGTTTCCCTTTTTGGGAGGTGGGGAACGGGGAAAAATTTAGTCTTTTTAGTTTTGGGTGGGAAAAAGGGGGGCAGGAAAAACCCGGGGGAATACCCGAATTTTTTTTAAAGGTTTTAAGGGGATGGGAAGGGGGGCGGGGGGGCCCGTTTTGGGTTTTGCAAAATTTATTGGAGGGACAGTTGCAAGATTGTTATGTTTGGGGGGAAAGGGGGTGGGAAAAGGGATAAACATGGACAGTTGCAGAGCAGGTTTCGCTTGTAAATTTTCCCACAAGATGGGGTTTGATGCAATTGGGGTTTAAAGGGGGGGTTTGGTTAGAGGAGGGTTTTGTGGGGGTGATTAAACCCGTCTGGGTTTTTTTTTACGTAAAATTTAGGGACCGACGGTGTGAAACCCAAAACCATTCTAAAATTTGGGGAGAAAAAGCCCGGGGGGGGGTTGGGGGAGGAGTTTTCCGTGGGTCGAGTCCTATCCCAAAAATGAAAGTTTTGAGTCTCAAAGGGCTGTTAGTTGGTTTAGGGAGAAAAATGGAGTTGGGGGGAAAGGGGGGTTTCCTGGGGAGGGTTTTATTTTTAAAGGGGGGTTTTCCAAAACCGTTTTAAGGTGAGCGGTTTTGGGATTGGGTGGGCCTTTGGGGGTTTGGGTTTTAAAAGGGGAAGGTTGAGGGGGGAAAGGGGCCCAGTTTTCGGGTTTGGGGTTAAAAAGGGGAAAAACACCAGGGGTTTGGGCCCGGTTTTATCCCCAAATTTGATTTTTTAAAAAAGCACTTTTTGGGGGGTTTGAAATTAGGCAGTGCTTTGTTAGGCTATTGGTTCTTTATTTTTCTAGTGGGAAGTTGGGCACATCGAAAAGTGGGGGTTTTTTTTGTTTTGGTCCCCCAAAAGAAGAGGGGGGGGAAGGGGAGAGTTAAAATTTTGCTTCCCGGAGCAATATTTTTTGTTTGTGTGCAGATTCCCAAAGGTTTTGGGGGGCAAAAAATTTTGGGGAAAATAGACTGAAAAAAGGTAAAGGGGTCGGTGATACTGGGGGGGGCCCAATTTTGGGTTTATCCGGGGGGGGGAGTATGCGGGTTGGTTTCAGGGGACGTATCGGGTTTTCCTTGAGGGTAGTATTTAAGGGGGGGAAATTCTAGGTTTTGGTTTGGGAAAAAGTTTAATAAATTTTGTGGATGGGGAAATTTTTTGGGTTTAAGAAGTATGGTGAGAATGGGTTTTGGAGGGAGGGGGGGGTTTTGGGGGGGGTGAGGACTTTGTATGAGAATGCATCAAAGGGGAGTACGGGTAAATGGTAGGTTGGGTAGTTCAGTAACCCATGGGGGGGGGTTTTTAAGGGCCCGGGGTTTGCCCACTTTTTCCCAAAATACTCTTTCCCTTGTATGCAAAATTTTCCTTTTTTAGGGTTCCCTGGTTGTTTGGTGGGAGGGGAAAAGGAGGGGGGGAAGAGGGGGGTGGATTTTGTTGGGAAAAAATTTTTTGGGTTTTTTGTAGGGGTTTTAAAAAGGGTTTTTATTTTAATTTAAAGAAGAAATTTTTTTAAAAGTAAATTGGGGGGGGTTTTAATTTGGGGGAGAGGGGGAATGCTATTTATGGGTTTGCGTTTTTTTGGTTGGGGTAGGCAATTGGGTTTGGGAGGGAATTTTGGGGGGAGGGATTTTTGGTTTTGGAAAAAAATGTAGATAGGTTTAAAAGATTTTTTGGGGAAATTTTTGTTTTTTTAGCAGAAATTTTCCCCCGGGGGGAAAAGAGCAGGGGGTTAATTCAAAAAATGGTAATGGACAGGAGTTTTTAAAAAGTAGGCCTCGGGGAGTCTAAGGGCCCTGGGGTTTTGTAACCTTTTTTTCAAAGGGTTTTTTGGTTTGGTAAAAAACGTTTAAATTTATGTAAGGTGGGGGGGAAAAGTGGGGGAAAAATTTACCCCTTAAGAATTTCGGATATTAGGGAAAATTTACAAAAAAGAGCCTTTAAAGGTATGTGGGGGGTTTTTGGGGGAGGGCGGGGGGTTTGGGGTTTAAAGATGTGGAAAATGACTGCGGTAAAAAGGGGAAAATTGGGGTTGATGGAAATTGGGGTTTTGGGGGTTTGGGAAGGCCCCAAATTGTGAAGAAGGGGAGGTATATTCGGGCAGGGGGGGGAAAGGGGTTTTGGGGTTTTGGGGGGAGGTGGGGGGGGTTAATCCCCCAAATGGGGGGGTTTTTCAAAGGGACTTGGGGGGAGTTTTGGAAGATATTTTGCGGTTTTATTTAAAGGTTCGCAAATTTTAAAAAAAACTAAAAAGGTTTAAAAAAGGGTTTTAATTGGTGGGTGGGGGGCCGTCGCGGGAAATTCAATGAAAAGGGAGGCCCAGTGTACCCCAAAATATGTTGGGGGGAGTGATAGGGGTTGGAATTTAGAAAAATTAAGAAACCCCCCAAGAGCAGGGGGGGAAATTTTTTTTAGTTTATAGATTTTTTAGGGGGGACTTTAAAGCATGGGAAAGGGGGGCCCTAAGGTTTTTTTGAGGAGAGGATTTTGGGGTTTTTTGGGGGGAAAGTTGAAACGGCTTTTATGTAGTTTTTTTTAATTTTTTGGAAGGGGGGGAAAGATTTTTGGGTTAAAGAGGTTTTCTTTTTTTTTTGGGGGGGGGGGGGGGACGATATCAACCCTCAGGGTTTTAAAGGGTTAGAAAATGGGAGGGGTCCCCAAAGAGGTGGGGAGGGGCATCAAAATAGGGAATAGTTGTTTACTTGCATTTTTCCCTTGGGGGGGGATGAGGGAGGTGGAGGGGAAATTAGGTTTTAAAAGGGGTTGGCGGCGTTTTTTTTAAATGGGGACAGAAATGTAGGAAAAAACAATTATTTTGGGGGAAGGTGGGGTAATTATTTTTTCCGGAGGGATTTTCGTAAACTTACTGTTAAAACGCCCTACCCCCGGGTTTGGTGACGGGGGGTGAGAGGAAAAGGGGTTGGTCCCCTCCCGGGGGTTTGTGTCCTCTTGGAGTGATTGGAAGCCTGTGGGGAAGGTTGTTTTGGTTTGGCAAGGTGGTATGGGGGGTTTTAAAGTTTTTTTTTCAGGGGACCCGTGGGGGGCTCCGGGGTATGTGCCCTTTTATGAATTTTGAAAAATCACAGAGTAAAAAAGTAGTTTTGGTGATTTTCTTTTTTTTTCCCCTTATTTGTTATAAGAACCATTTTATATGGGGGGTTTATATTTTTTAATTTATATTGTGAGGATAGGGTTTTATACATTCAAAATTCTGATGTAAAATTTTATCCTTGCTTTTTTTTAAGGGGTTCTCTTTTTTATGGTATTAAATTTGGGGTTAAAAAAATGACCTATGTACCAAAATAAAAAAGTATTTGATGGGGTTTATATATACCTTCATTTGCCCTGGGGGGGTTTCAATTTTTATATTGAGTTTTAATCGGAAAACATTAATTTTTTGTGTGTTTTGGGGTGTTTGTGGGAACCAATGTCTTTTGGTATAGTTTACCCTTGTAATATTTTTTTTAGTTTTTTTTGGGTTTGGAAAAGTCATTTAGGGGCTTTTTTTTTCTATGTATGATCCAGTTTTTTCCCTGTACGAAAAAAATCCCACAAACACGTATGTTTTGTATAAGCATCCCGAAATATGTGTACATTTTGTATTTATATATTTTGTATTTTATAATTTTTAATATGTATATATATATTTTTAATTTTATTATATTTATATATAATATAATATTATATGTATTATATATTGTTTTTTAGGAACTCTTTTCCTAAAAGTTTTATAAGGGACTCCGACTGTTTTTTTGGGGGAAGTCGTTTGGTTTGGGGTTATTTTAGTAAAAAATTTGTTATATCACTGTGTTACAATGTTTTTTTTTTGGGGGTACCTGACTTTGTCTCCCATTTTCTTTTTTGGTTTTTTTGTATTTAGTTTTCTATTTTTTTTTTTTAGTGTTTAATTTTTTTTGGGTTTTTTTGTTTGTTCTAGTAAAAATCCAGTCTGTGCTGTAAGAACATTGTGACATAATGTATGTGTATATTTTGCATGTGTATGAAATTATACAAAATTACATGATTTAGGACTTTTTCCCTAAATTTTTTAATGACTCCGACGTTCTTTTTTGTGGGTCACGGTATTTTTTTTTTTTTTCCCCGTAAACGGGGGGGGTTTTCTTAGGGTGGGAATTTTCCGTTATATAATATGTTTTAAAAGGGTTTTTTTTTTGTTTATTGTGTGTGTACTAAATTTGTTTTGTCAGGGTTTTTGGGATTTGCTATTTGTGGGCCCTTGTTTCATGTGATGTGTTTTTAAATAAAATTTAAAAAAAAAAAAAGTTATGCAGAGTTTTTTGGGGTTTACAAGAAGAATACTTAAAGATTTGATGAAGGGTTTCAGAGAACCGACATTTTGAAAAATTTAAAGCACATTGCAACTTTTGGGGGAAATCTTTTTGAGGGAAAACGTTTCGCCCCCCACAGGGGCCCTTCATCGGGTCCATACATGGAAAAACTTGAAGAACAGGAGGAGAATGAGGTAATCGTCCCTCAAGCTTGAGTCAAATTGTGTTCAGCCCATTTTTTCTTGGTAGATACTGGAGATGGGGGGGGAAAAGCGCTTATAAACCTTTTTTAAAGGGCGGGAGAGGTGAAGAAAGTCATAGGTAGTGCCCACATTTTTTTCTTTTGGGGAAAAGTAGGTCGTGCCCAAAAATTTAGGCAAGCAAAGAAATTTCCAAAAGTTTTAAGACCCCAAAAGAAGTTGCAGTGTCGACGGGTTTTGGGAGTTTGAAGGGTTTTAAGAGAACGGAACTGCAATTTTGGGGATCTTAATCCCTTGGAATTCTTCGCTTGCCTAATTCTTGGGCAAAAACCTATTTCCACATTGAACAAATGGGGAAAACTACCTTTAAACTGCTGCACCTCCCCCTGCCATACGGTTTAAAAAAGCGCTTCTCCGCCCCCTTCTGCGTATTTTACTAAAGATTGATGGATTTGAAACATCGACTAAGCTTGAAAAAAGGGATTCCCTCATTCCCTCCTGTTCTTCAAGTTTCCCCTATGTATGGACTTGATAAAAGCCCCTGTGTGGGCGAAACGTTTCCTCAATAAAGATACCCAAGAGTTGCCCCTGTTTTAAATTTATCATACTTGAAATTTTTGTTGCGTAATTTTAAAGGTGTTCCACTCTGCCTGTTAGCTCTGTCTTTTCCCTTAGATTAAAACTCGTTCCCCCTTACTACTACCAACTACATTATGTAATCTGTTTTTTCCCCGATATCGAAATGACACGATTCCCCCAAACCCCCATCCCCCCCAGGGCCCCCCCCCCCCCTTTTTGGGGATAAAAAACCCGCGAATAAAGTGTATAAAACTCCGCCCGAGCGTTAGTTACGGGGACCAGTGGCTGGCGGGGTGGGTTTCTGGAGTTTGGGGACTTAAATCGCGGGTTCTAACCCCACCCGTGTATCGGGTTCAGGGGATGTTCCCACTTTTGTGGGCCACATGCCGAAATTTTTTCCCTGGGTATACCCCAACATTAATTTCCCCATATCCATTATTAAGCAATAGTGATAGCTTTTTATATATAAAAGATCAGTAAAAAAATACACGTTCTATAAAACAAGGGACAAGCTACACGTATAAACTACAAAGTTACAATCATACGGAACAGCAATAAAAAGGGCTCAGCATACAGGGCCAGCTATAAAGTCTCAACAACAGGGTACGCTTAAGTCTCAAAAATACGGGTACCCGCTATAAATCTCAACATACAGGGTACAAACTTAAAGTCTCAAAAATACGGGTTTCAAACTATAAGCTCAACATAGGGTACCTATAAAGTCTCAAAAATACAGGGGCAGCTTTAAGTCTCAAAAATTTCAGGGTTTAAACTATAAGTCTAACATTTCAGGGTACCTACACCCCAAAGGGACAAAGATGTAAAAACCAAAAAATTAAAGGCCAAAAATGCATATTAAGTCATAAATTAAATATTTCAGTGTGGTTTAGATTTCAATCAAATTCAAATCCCGTAGTTTTTCAAAAATTAAAAAAGATTTCATTTTGGAAAAAAATTTAACAAACAGGGCTGTTGTTGACTAATTTTTATTGTGGCTAGGGGTTCCCGTGGCTAAAGCGACGGTTTGGAGTTTTTAAAAAATTTTGAACCCCGGGTTCTTTTCCCCCCTCCGTGGTTTTGGTTTATTTGCAAAAACCCTGCTTTTCGATTTCGTGAGTCAGGGAGATGATTAACAAATGCCTTTTTATTTTTGTGTTTTTAAAGTTTTTAGGCCCGTATGAAAACATTCCAAATACAATGAAGACTCGATCCTTTCCCGCCCCTTTGTCCTGCATACATAATTTTTCCGTGGAGAGGTGTTTTGTGGACGCAGGACGTAGTGGACAACTAATTTCCCGGGCAAATAGCAAATTCCAAAAAAAAGATAATTTTACTGCTAAGGGTGTGGTAGAAAGTGGGAGTAGTACTTGTTTGGCTGAGGTGTTTTTAAATCGGTTTTAAACAAAATGGGGGGAATTTAAACAGTATGATGAAATTTTTGGAGGACGAAAAGGGGAAAAGGTTTAAAATGATGGAAAACTGTTGGGGGGACGAGAGGTAATTTGGGGTTTTTGATGATAATCTGTTGGAGGGGCGAGGGTTTAAAGGTTTTTTGATGATGAATCTGTTTTGGGGGCGAGAGGGGGAATGGTTTATGGGTGATGGGAAATTTTTGGGGAAAGAGAGGTAATGGTTTTTGATGATGGGAAATTTTTGGGGGCCCAGAAATTTAAAGGTTTATGATGAATCTGTTGGAGGACGAGAAGGGGAATGGTTTATGATGGGGTCTGTTGGAGGGAAAGAGAGTAATGGTTTTTTAAAATGATGAAAACTGTTGGAAAACGGGGGTAAAGGTTTTTTATGATGAATCTGTTTGGAGGCGAGAAGGTTAATGGTATTTAAAATGTGAATTGTTGGAGGGCGGGAGGGGAAAGGTTTTAAAATAATGAATTTTGTTGGAGGGCGAGAGGGATAATTTGGGTTTTAAAATAATGAAATTTTTGGAGGGGGCGAAAAGGTAATGGTAAAAAAGAAAAGGGGTTTTAATTGTTGGAAAGGAAAAGAGAAAGGTTTAAAGGGTTTTAAAAGGGAATCTTTTTTGAGGGGCGGGGGGAGGTAATGGTTTTTAAAATGATGAATCTGTTGGAGGGCGAGAGGTATGGGTTTTAAAATGATGAAAACTGTTGGGGGGACGAGAGGTAATGGTTTTAAAATGATGAAACTTTTGGAGGGCGAGGGGGTAATGGTTTAGATGAATCTGTTGGGGGGAAGAGAGGTAATGGTATAAGAAAGATTTAAAAACTGTTTGGGGGGAGAGAGGTAAAGGGTTTTAAAATGATGAATCGTTGGGAGGGGCGGGAGGTAAGGTTTATGGTTTATGAAATTTTGTTGGAGGACGGGGGAAAGGGAATGGTTTAAGATTTATGAATTTTTGTTTTGGGGGACGAGAGGTAATGGTTTATGATGAATTTTTTTGGGGGTTTGGAGGACGAGAGGTTTAAAGGTTTTAAAATGATGAATCTGGGAGGGCGAAAAGGGGAAAAGGTTTATGGGTGAATCTTTTTGGAAGGGGCGAGAGGTAATGGGTTTTTTAAAATGATGAAACTCCTGATTTTGAATAAACCCCAAATGTTGCGAGATTAATCATCCACGTTTTCAGATTTTATGTTTTCCCAAAAATAAACTTTAAACCTGAAGGAAGTTCTTAAATGTTTTGAGTTAAAAATTTAAAAGAAAGATAGTCTTAAAAAAAATATATAATAGGGAAAGGGGGGCCCAAAAATATTTGGGAACCCTAAAGGTGGAGTGGGAGGGTAACTGTGAAAATGTGGGGAAAGGGAACATGGTGGGGGTTTGGGGGGTAACTGTGAACTGTGGGAAGGTAAAAAAGGGGGAGTTTGGGGGGTAACCCGTGAAACTGTGGGGAGGGGGACAGGTGGGTGGGAAAAGGGTTTAAATGTGAGCTGTGGTGGGTAAATGGTGGAAATGGAGGGTAACTGTGGGGCTGTGGTGAGGTTTAAAATGGGGGGGTGGAGGGTAACTGTGAACTGTGGTGAGGTTTAAAATGGGGGGAGGGGGAGGGTAAATGTGAGCTGTGGTGAGGTAACTTTGGGGGAGTGGAGGGTAAAATGTGAAAATGTGGGGAGGTAACATGGGGGAGTGGGGGGGTAAAATGTGAGCCCGTGGTGAGGTAACATTGGGTGGAGGGAGGGAACTGTGAGCTGTGGTGAGGGGAACATGGTGGAAGTGGAGGGTAACCCGTGAGCGTGGTGAAAGGGAACATGGTGGAGTGGAGGGTTAAAATTGAACTGTGGTGAGGTTTAAAATGGTGGGTGGAGGGTTTAAATGTGAGCTGTGGGTTTTGGGGAAAAATGGTTTGGGGTGGGAGGGTAAAATGTGAACCCGTGGTGAGGGAACATGGTGGAGTGGAGGGTAACGTGAGCTGTGGTGAAAGGGGGAACATGGTGGGGTGGGGGGGTAAAATGTGAAAATGTGGTTTAAATGGGAACATGGGGGAGTGGAGGGTAACTTTGAGCTGTGGTGAAAGGTAACATTTGGTGGGTGGGGGTTTTAAAATGTGAACTGGGGGGTTTAGGTAGTACGGGGGAGTGGAAAGGGGAACCTTTTTGAACTGTGGTGAGGTAATATGGGGGAGTGGAGGGGAAAAATGTGAGCTGTGGGGAAAGGGAACATGGTGGAGTGGAGGGTAAAATTTTGAAACTGTGATGAGGGTTTAAAATGGTGGGTAAGGGGGGGTAAAAGGTGAAATGTGGTGAGGTTAAAATTTGGTTGAGTGAAGGGGAAAATTGAACTGTTGTGAGGGGAACGAGGGAAGGTTTGGGGTGGAGGGGAACAGTAAACTGGGGGGAGGCAAAAATGGAGGTTGAGTGGAGGGTAACAGTGAAATTTTGCAAAAGAAGGGGAACATGGAAAGGGTTTAGTTGGGGGGTAACAGTGAACTCTGCAATGAAAGGGAAAATGGGAGGGGTTGGGGTGGAAAGGGTTAACAGTGAACTCGCAATGAGGGAAAAATGGAGGTTTTTAGTGGAGGGTAACGTGAACTCTGCAGTGAGGGGAACATGAAGGGTTTATGGGGGGTTAAAAAAGTGAAACTCTGAGTTTAGGGAAACAGTTTCAGGGGGACTGGGGGGGAGCTCTTTTGGGCCCACCCCATGAAAAAGATTGATATTGTTTAAAAAATTTTTCTATAAAAAATTTAAACTTCGTCTGAGGGTCACCCGAGACAGTCAAACCCCTAGCTGCTATTGACAAATAGTGAAGGGGAATTTTCCCCTTTAAAAGGGGGGTTTCCCCTTTACGGGTGTTGGGGGGATTACTCCTCAAGGGAGGTTTTTTGACGCTGTTGAGGGATTTTCTCCCCCAAGGGGGGTTCTTTGACGCTGTTTTAGGGAAATTTCTCCCCCAAGGGAGGGGGTTTGTTGGGCGCCCTTTTGAGGGAAATTTCTCCCCCAAGGGAAAGTTCCTTGATGTTGGCGGGGGCTCTTGATCTAGGGAAATTGGGATCTGTGGGTTTTAGTTCGAATTGAGCCCCAAATTTCCTTCCATCCCCCAAAAGGCACTGTATTTAAACCTTCCCATAAAAATAATAATTTTTGGTGAAGGGTTCTTGATCCAAAAAACTGAAGTTAAGGGTCTCGGATCAAAACCTGGGGGATTACCTGATGTTTCCCAGTGGGAGTTGGGGTCCCTCGCGGTTTGAAGCTTTTCGATACAA
>NC_069457.1:12710400-12757900 GCF_026875155.1 Cherax quadricarinatus
GTATGCATGTATGAAATAACAAATGTTTGCTTCGGTTAAGTGTGTGGACGAAGATGATGATGGTGTGGGTGGGTGTGTGGGTGGGTGTGTGGGTGGGTGTGTGGGTGGGTGTGTGGGTGGGTGTGTGGGTGGGTGTGTGTGTGGGTGGGTGTGGGAGGGTGTGTGGGTGGGTGTGTGGTTGTGTGTGTGTGTGTGTGTGTGTGTGTGTGTGTGTGTGTGTGTGTGTGGTTTGTGTGTGTGTGGGTTTGTGTGTGTGTGGTGTGTGTGTGTGTGTGTGTGTGTGTGTGTGTGTGTGTGGTGTGTGTGTGGTGTGTGTGTGTGTGTGTGTGTGGTGTGTGTGTGTGTGTGGTGTGTGTGTGTGTGTGTGGGGGGGGTTTGTGTGTGTGGGGGGTTTGTGTGTGTGTGTGTGTGTGTGTGTGTGTGTGTGTGTGTGTGTGTGTGTGTGCAGCAACTGGAAAATACATTGTCAGATTTTAAACTTTATCCTGATGTGTTTTCTTCAAATTAAAAAATCTCTTGATATTATGTTGTGTAATGAACAAAACCGAACAATACAGTGACTGGAACAATACAGTGACTGGAACAATACAGTGACGAACAATACAGTGACTGGAACAATACAGTGACTGGAACAATACACAACTAACACGCACATTAGAGAAAGGAACTTATGACAAAGTTTCGATAGTCATAAGTCATGCACCAGTTATCTTAAATTAGTTTCTGTGAATGCGATAACTCTCTCTCCCGATCAGCAATACGTCGGTGTTTCTGTTGTCGGTCTTTCATGTGCCTAAGACGTGTACCAAGACCATTCTTTGTGTATTAACATTTCTGTAATGTACGCAAAGGTTACATCAGAATTTTTAAGATAGTCCTTTTGGTCTTTTTCAAAGGTCTGAATATATGGTCTGTGTAATATTCAGATTTACCATTTTTATCTAAGTAATTTTGATATTCTTAGGTCTAGTGAATGATGTTTCTGATTCCATTAAAATCTTCAAATCATTATCAAGTTGTGCTATACCGCACAATAATAATTATAATTATAATAATTATATTGGTCGTATTAATGGCTGGTTTACCTCACGGATTTATAAATATAACTGTGATGTAACTGTTACTATTATCCGGAGCGGATCATTTCACTGTGTTGTGACTTTATTAAACTTTATACAGACAGAAACTTTGTCCCAACTTAAGCGTGTTCTGCAGCCGGTTTTTATTACATTTAATGTTCGTTGCACTGTAGTTAACTGATCATGTGTCAATCCTGAAGACGAAGATATATTCAGAGGTGTATATCTGTGTATATAAAATAGGAATTTGCTTTAATCTCGAAGGTAATAGAGTATTCTTGACTGATGGTGAATGGATAACATACAGCATTAATTACTTTTGTATAGTCAATAAGTTTTTAGCCTCATTAGCCAACCATCTGACTAAATTCTTCACTATTGAAAAAGACAAACTACTGGAAAATAATTTATTGGGCCATTATTTCTGTGTAGTTTTATTATGATTTTATTATGATTTGTTAAAGTTCTTAAGTAAAGCAATATAAATTGATCCGCATGTTGTTTTTTTGTGTATACAAGTGTATACATTGTGTATACAATGCGTCATTACAATCTACTCAGTGCTGAACGTTCAGTGAATGTTCACAAGTCGTCCTCGTTCTCATAATTTGTTCTAATACGCCGCTTAACTTTGGCTAAAAATTCCCTTTTGAACAAATTCGTCGTAAATGTCGACGAGATTGCCGTAAAGATTCGCCTCTGAAAGTTATTACCAGTAATCAATTGTTTGGACCGACTTCACGTAATAGACTTCTGTCAGTTTTATCCTCGGCAGAGTTCCACCTTCATCACCCATCCTGGGGAAGATGGGTAGGGCAGGAGAGCCCTTCATGCTGGTGAAGAATTGTTAATAGAAGGAATCCCAACTAGTGCTCTCATCCTCGTACCAAACCTGATTATCCCCTGCCTTCCCTACCCTACTCTACCCTGTCCTGCCCTACTCTACTCTACTCTTCCAATTCCCCAGGTATTGCATAATCCTTTTGGGCTTTTTAGGGTTGGGATTTATAGTGTCACTGGGCTTAGCGCCTCCCTATAAACTTAATAATAATCCACTTATTGGGGCCACGAGTATTCTTGAACGGTCCCCTAGGGGGTCAGGTGGGCCCAAAAATTAGGCGTTTAATGGTCATTGCTTTAATACGTCAGTGCTTATAGGAAGGGGAATCAGGGGATTAAGGTTATCTGGTGACGAATTTGTACTTCCCTATTATTTTTGTACTCTCCCTATTTGTACTCCCCTATTATTATTTTGGTAAGCTCACTATTTTAATTTCTGGGCGCCCGTTTTTACTCCTTTAAATTTCAAAAGCATTTTGCCCCATTATGATTAAGTTTTTTTTTTTTTTTTTTTAAATTTGATCACCCCTTTAAGCTAATTAAAATTTCCAAAATTCCCGTAGTAACGTTTAAGACTAATAAGGGGAATTTTGTGAAACCATCTATGAAGACAGTTTTCCAGCCACGGTGTAGGGTTTTTTATCCAGCCCGGTGTAGGTTTTTATCCAGCCACGGGTAGGTTTTTATCCACCACGGTGTAGGTTTTACCCAGCCCCCCGGTGTAGGTTTGATCCAGGGCCCCGGTTTTTAGGTTTGATCCAGCCCCCGGTGTAGGTTTGATCCAGCCCCCGGTGTAGGTTTGATCCCCCACGGTTTTAGGTTTGATCCCCCAGGGGCAGGGTTTTAAACCAGCCCCGGTGTAGGTTTTTACCCACCACGGTGTAGGTTTTTACCCAGCCACGGGGTATTTGACCCCGCCACGGGTTTTAGGTTTGGGGCCCACCACGGTGTGGTTTTACCCATACGGGGTAGGTTTGACCAAAACCACGGTGTTTGGTTTGCCCAGCCACGGTGTAGGTTTGACCCAGCCACGGTGTAGGTTTGACCCCGCCACGGTTTTAGGTTTGACCCAGGGCCCCGGTTTTTAAAGGGTTTGGAACCCCGCCACGGTGTTGGTTTGAAACCCCGCCACGGTGCAGGTTGATCCGCCACGGTGCAAAGGGTTTATCCCGCCACGGGGTAGGTTGTTCCCGCCACGGAGTAGGTTTTTTCCCCCACGGTGTGGTTTTATCCAGCCACGGTTCTAGGTTTTTCCAGCCACGGGGGTAGGTTTTATCCAAACCACCGGGCCCCGGTTTTATCCAGGGCCCCGGGTAGGTTGATCCAGCCAGGGGGGGTAGGTTGATCCAGCCACGGGGTTTTAGGTTTTAAAACCAGCCCCGGAGGAAAGGGTTTATCCCCCACGGGGGTAGGTTATCCAGGGCCCCCGGTCTAGGTTGATCCAGCCACGGTGGGAGGTTTGACCCCAGCCACGGTGCAGGTTATCCACCACGGTGCGGTTGGGTCCGCCACGGGGTAGGTTGAAACCCGCCACGGTCTAGGTTGACCAGCCACGGGGTAGGTTGATCCAGCCACGGTGTAGGTTGATCCAGCCACGGTGTAGGTTGATCCAGCCACGGTCTAGGTTGATCCAGCCACGGTGTAGGTTGATCCCAGGTATTGTCTTATACAAAATACGGTGGGGATCTGAAAACCAGCCACGGGTCAAACCCACGGGTGATCTGATCCAGCCCCGATTGCTGTGTTCTGAATTGTTACTGTTGTATATTTTTGCAGCCACGGTACTGTGAATTGCTTCAGTCACGGCCTAACCGGGTTCCATTTGCATGTCACCTGAGTTACGGTTTAAAAGCTGTTATATTTGCACGAGAGGGTAAAATGGAAATAGAGGGGAGGAGGAAGTTGAGTGTTGAAGAATTACCTTCACCAACCTGCTTCACATATTTATCTCCCCTTTAAAAGATTTCAATTTAACATGTCAGACACATGTGTTTCTTCGTCGACCGACCTTAGTACCAAAACTTATCTTAAATCACTCAAAAAACGCAAATAACTTGGGCCATCTGCTCTCGTTTACTGGTTCGTCACCTGACGAATAATCTATCCCAGTGTTCCTTGTTAAGCCGTCTTGGTATTTCTTACTGCGTTGTCATGTCTCCTCTGAGTAATTACCTTATTATAACCTAGTTGAGATGGAGAATTTCCAATTCAGTTAATGCCTTGTGACTTCCAGATGGAAGTGTTCCTGTTATGTAGTCTCTTGCTTCTGCCTCCTCTCTCCAGCTCATCAAAATCCCATTGATTTTTGATGAGCATTGTGACTCCTTCACCCCTCTGTTCCCTCTCTTTCCTCAGGATCTGATATCCCGTTGGAAAGACGCAGCTGTTATCATTCCTATGAGCTTGGTTTCGGTGATGCTATGATGTTCGGTGATGTCTCTCCTGATTCTTTCAGGGCATTCCTCCCACTTATTCGTTATTCCATCAGCGTTGGTGTACCATACCTTCAGTTTCCTGTGTGGTGTGTATGTACGTGTGTGCGTGCATGTGTGTGTGCTGCTTTCTATTGGACTGATGAAGCCACTGTGGGGCGAAACGTTTCTTTGATAAAGATTCCCATACATTGCGAAAGTGTCTCAAGCTTCAACTTGTTGAAGATTATTGTTAGTGGCACACACAGCACCTCTGCTCCCTCTCTCAGAACCCATAGAGAGATGTTATCTGGCCCCATCGCCTTTGAGGTATCTAGCTCGCTTAGCAGTCTCTTCACTTCTTCCTCGGTTGTATGTATTGTGTCCAGCATTTGATGGTGTACCCCACCTCTGTCTTTTCTGGAGTCCCTTCTGTCTCCTCTGTGAACACTTCTTTGACTCTCATGTTGAGCTCCTCATATCTCGGTCGTTTCTTATGATCTCTCCCCCTTCCTTCCTCAGCCTGATTACCTGGTCCTTGACTGTTTTTCTCTTGATGTGACTCTACAACAGCTTAGAGTCAGATTTAGCTTTCGCTGCTGTCATTTTTATATAGTCGTTGGGCCTCCCTTCATACCTGTGCACATTCATTTCCTGGCTCTTTGACTGCTCTCCTTATTCTCCTGGGTCCTTTGCCTTCCATACTACTTCCATTCTCTGGCACACTTGGTTTTGGCCTCTCTTTACCTTTGGGTGAACCATGGGCTCATCCTGACTTTTTCATTATTCCTGTTATCCTTGGTTACCTGGAGGTTATTCCGGGGATCAACGCCCCCGCGGCCCGGTCCATGACCAGGCCTCCCGATGGATCAGGGCCTGATCAACTAGGCTGTTACTGCTGGACGCACGCAGTCCGACGTACGAGCCACAGCCCGGCTGATCCGGCACTGACTTTAGGTATCTGTCCAGCTCTCTCTTGAAGGCAGCCAGGGGTTTATTGGCAATTCCCCTAATGCTTGATGGGAGGCTGTTGAACAGTTTTGGGCCCCGGACACTTATGGTGTTTTCTCTTAGTGTACCAATGGCGCCCCTACTTTTTATTGGCGGCATTTTGCATCGCCTGCCAGTCTTTTACTTTCGTAGGGAGTGATTTCTGTGTGCAGATTTGGGACCATTCCTTCCAAGATTTTCCAAGTGTAGATTATGATATATCTCTCCCTCCTGCGTTCCAACGAGTACAAGTCAAGTGCTTCCAGCTTCCCAGTAGTTAAGGTGCTTGACAGAACTTATACGTGCAGTAAAGGATCTCTGTACACTCTAGATCTGCGATTTCACCTGCTTTGAATGGAATGTTAATGTACAGCAGTATTCCAGCACTAGAGAGAACAAGTGATTTGAAAAGGATCATCATGGGCTTGGCATCTCTCGTTTTGAAAGTTCTCATTATCCATCCTATCATTTTCTTTGCACGTGCGATCGTGGCACTGTTGTGATCCTTGAAAGTGAGATCCTCAGACATTACTACTCCAGGTCCCTTACATTATTTTTCCGCTCTATTGTATGGCCGGAGTCAGTAGTATACTCTGTTCTAGTTATTATCTCCTCCAGTTTTCCATAACGGAGTAGTTGGAATTTGTCCTCATTGAACATCATATTGTTTACCGTTGCCCACTGGAAAACTTTGTTTATATCTTCTTGGAGGTTAACCGCGTCCTCAGCAGATGACAGCCTCATGCAGATCCTAGTATCATCCGCAAAGGATGATACGGTGCTGTGGTGTATATCTCTGTTTATGTCTGATATGAGGATAAGGAATAAGATGGGGGCGAGTACTGTGCCTTGTGGAACAGAGCTCTTCACTATGGCAACCTCTCCTCTGCTTAGTTGCATATTATTGTCACATATTCTATCATCTAGTTTACTGACTTCCCTGCCAATTCTCTGTTCCACTGAACCTCGTGCAGGAAATTCTTCATGCCTGTGTAATCCCCTCTCTTGTAGTTTGACTTCATTCGTCCTTCCCTTCCTGCTTCTTTCTCCACTTGTAACTCTACTACGTATTCGAAGCACAGAATCAAGTGGTCACTGGCCCCAAGGGGTCTTTCATATGTGATGTCCTCAATATCTGCACTACTCAAGGCGAATACTGGGTCCAGTCTTGCTGGTTCATCCTTTACTCTGTGTGTATGCGTGTCTTCATGTGCGCGCGAGTGTGTGCGCTCATGTGTGTGCGTGCCCACGTGTGTGCATGCAAACTCGCCTAGTTGTGGTTACAGGGGTCGAATCACAGTTCCTGCCCTGCCTCTTCACTGGTCACTACTAGGTCACTCTCCTTACTCCATGAACTTTATCATACCTCTTCTTAAAGCTGTGTATGGATTCTGCCTCCACTACATCACTTCCCAGGCTATTCCACTTACTGACTACTTTGTGACTGAAGAAATACTTCCTAACATCCCTGTGATTCATGTGTGTCTTCAACTTCCAACTGTGACCCCTTGTTGCTGTGTCCAATCTCTGGAACATCCTGTCTCTGTCCACCTTGTCGATTCCTCTCAGTATTTTATATGTCGTTATCATATTCCTTCTATATCTCCTGTCCTCCGGTGTCGTCGATTTCGCTTAACCTCTCCTCGTAGGACATACCCCTTAGCTCCGGGACAAGTCTTGTTGCAATCCTTTGCACTTTCTCTAGTTTCTTTACGTGCTTGGCTAGGTGTGGGTTCAAAACTGGTGCTGCATACTTCAATATGGGCCTAACGTACTCAGTGTACAGGGTCCTGAACGATTCCTTATTGAGATGTCGGAATGCTGTTCTTAGGTTTGCTAGACGTCCATATGCTGCAGCAGTTATTTGGTTGATGTGCACCTCAGGAGATGTGCTCGGTGTTATACTCACCCCAAGATCCTTTTCCTTGAGTGAGGTTTGTAGTCTCTGGCCCCCTAGACTGTACTCTGTCTGTGGTCTTCTTTGCACTTCCCCAATCTTTGACTTTGCACTTGGTGGGGTTGAACTCCAGGAGGCCTGCAGCCTATCCAGATCCCTTTGTAGTTCGGCCTGGTCCTCGTCCGATTGAATTCTTCTCATCAGCTTCACATCATCTGCAAGCACGGGCACTTCTGAGTCTATTCCTACCGCCATGTCATTCACAAATACCAAAAACAGTACCTGTTCTAGGACTGACCCTTGTGGCACCCCGCTCGTTACAGGCGCCCACTCTGACACCTCGCCACGTACCATGACTCGCTGTTGTCTTCCTGACAGTTATTCCTTGATCCATTGCAGTGCCTTCCCTGTTATCTCTGCCTGGTTCTCCAGCTTCCGCACTAATCTCCTGTGTGGAACTGTGCCAAGTGCCTTCTTACAGTCCAAGAAAATGCAGTCTGCCCACCCCTCCCTCTTGCCTTCCTGTTGTCACCCTGTCATAGAACTCCAGTAGGTTTGTGACACAGGAATTTCCCGTCTCTGAAACCGTGCTGGCTGTCGTTGACAAGCTCATTCCTTTCTAGGTGCTGCACCAGTCTCCTCATAATCTTCTCCATGACTTTCCCCGTGAACCAATGACTCGTCCTGGCCTTCCCATTGTTCCTGTCGCTCTTTGGTACGAACCTTACCTCTGCTTCCTTGCCTTTTGTCACATATTTAATCATTTCATTTACTGACTTTCTCACTGAACCTCATGCAAGATGTTCCTCATGTCTGTGTAGTCACTTTTTTCTAGTCTGGCTTCCCTCTCCACTTGTGTGTGTGTGTGTGTGTGTGTGTGTGTGTGTGTGTGTGTGTGTGTGTGTGTGTGTGTGTGTGTGTGAAGGCTGCTGACAGCCTGTGAGAGCAAGTCTGGCACTGAAGCCTCGAGGCACAACGAGTTATCTTGATTTCAATTTTCGTCTAAATCTAATTGCAAATCTTGTTCTAATGGGACCCATTACTATAATTTTCGCATCAACCTGTATCTATCCTTTTATTCTATGTCACTGCCTAGTGACTGCTGATAGACTCATCTTGTGTAGATATTAAAATTTCCTAAACAGTTAGTTCTCTATGGGCCAAATTTCTCCATTTTTTTGCAACTCCAATCAATTTAGCTGCCTAATCATCTATAACAAAACCCCCTATTGATCTGTTATATCACTGAATAAAATTAATTTTTTTTAATTTCTACTAACTTTATTTCCATTTGCCAGAGAAAATATTTATTTAATAAAGTTATATTTGTAGTTTCAAACCTGGAGCATCAGCAGTTCTATGTTGTGATTATTTAAATACGTAAATTCCATAATATTGACGAATGTTTGACGATGTTATCAACATTCCGTTGAAACTCCTCTCGTTTATTTAATGCCCTGTAATCCATAACTTAATGATTAAGATCTATTAATTTTAGAGATGGGAAATTGCAAATTTGATTTGCCTAAAATTACCATAATTCTGTAATATAGCTGAGGATTGGGGGAGCAGAGAGGTAGAGAGGAGATGGAAGGAGGAAGAGGAGAGCCAGAATAGATAGACGAGGAAGTGGAGAAGACAGAGCACATAGGGATTATTAATATTATGATTATTATATTAATATAGAATTACCGACAGAATGATAATAAGTAAAAGGACACAAATGTAACTAATGTGACATTTTATTGTGGCAACGTTTCGTTCTCCTGGAGAGCGAAACGTCGCCACAATAAAATGTTACATAGTTACGCTTGTGTCCTTTTACTTATTATCATAATTATTGCATTCGTGGGATTCGTAAGTGATTTTGTTTGATCCTCGGAAGGGACGAAGAATTCCAATTTGAGTTCTGGCTGCATCCTAACTAGTCTAGGAGAGTCACTAGGATGGTTACATAAGAACATAAGAACATAAGAACGAAGGATCCCTCACTGATCCCTGTAAGTCTCTTTCTTAAAGAATAAGCAGGTAATGAAGCTAGTTTGACATTGTCGTGGACATGTCTGTGGTACAACTTAAAAGTCTTGACAGAGTAGTCGGGCATTCTTGGCATTGCTGGGTACGTACCCAGTTTGTTAGTTCAATAACAATAATTTTATTGGAATTTCAGAATTCTGTGACGGATGCGTTATTCAGATGAAAAATCTGAAGAAACATGTTCGTCAATTGAAAATCTATGAATTCGTCTTCTCGCCATTGAAAAAAACACGAATGCAACTTTTTACGGACTAAAATTCAAGAAACACTTCTTTGATCGTTTTAAAACAGGACCAAGATTTTTTTTTATTTGGGAAATGTTTCAGGCTGTGGACACTGTCCATTTTGGATTTTTCCTTTCCATTTGTTGAGGGCAATTAATGTCATCAATTTGGAGAACTTGACCTGCTAAATTTGCATAATAAAGAAGGAAGTGCAACTAAAAATCACGAGAGATGTGTTTGGATCAAATAAAGAGCCTAGTTCAGCTATTTCAATAAAAGAACTCTGTCTACATCTTAGTGATAGATCTTGTGGCTCACGTCTGAAAGGATCCAGGATTGATTTCCAGGTGTATGGCTGCCCATCTTTACATAATATCAAATTGATATTGTATCCTGGATGTTGTCAGTTTGTGTGGCATCGTATGAAAGTGCCTGAAGAACTTACTGGAAATATTCCACACTGCTTTGGTTTCTTGATCCCTTCTAGGTCAGAACCCTGAAGACCATCTTCTAGAAAGATATTGGATCAACATTGGTTCATTGAACCATTTTCCAGTCAATGGACTGTGAACAGTAATAAAAAGGCCTTCGTACATCAGGTACAGTGCTATCCAGTCAGTGGACTGTGAACGGTAATGAAAGGCCTTCGTACGTCAGGTACAGTGCTATCCAGTCAGTGGACTGTGAACAGTAATAAAAAGGCATTTGTGCTTCCCAAGACTGGTCGAGCAAGGGCTAGTTCACCTTATAAATTGAGAGGAACAGAAAATTGCGCTTCCTTGACGTTCTCATCTACAGAAACGTAAACTCTCGTTCTTCCAGTTATATATACATTTCTCTTATTCTCTTCGAGATAACAGTTTGCATCGTAGCTCCTTTACAGTCTCCCTATGATCCCTGTAGGGAAAGGATCTCTTAATTCTGCAATCGTCATCTTGGCTCCTCCACGATGTATTATTCAAATCGTGTAGAAGATAAGCCCAGTAGAGCAATAGCAGGTGACTCATCCAAACTGGCATTTGCAGCTACTGTGAAGAGTAGCTAGTAGTTCAAATTTTATACGATTCACTCGCTTAAGAATGACTCACGAAATCGTAATGACACGATTGCAAACAAACCATACCCCGGCCGGGATTGAACCCGCGGTCTGTAATGACAATTTTGAAGCTGAAAAATTCATCACTACTGCTAAAACTACTCCCAACGAACGTGATTTCCAAGTTCTGTCTTCCCAGCACTGAGGGCAAAGAGATCGTCTTCATTTAACGAGTGGACAAACTTTAACAACCCAATATATCGACGAACTCAAGACATCAATTGAAGATCAGATTCGTGGGCCACTGTAGACTCCATCACAAAAATTCCAAATGGCCGTCAGTGCTCAAGATTACCTTCAGTGACGTTACCATGGCTGCCCAAGCTCTCGCTGATGGAATGGCCATCTTAATTATTAGCCATATTGAATCTGAGTGATTGAAACACATCACACCTTTTTGGAGCTGTTACTAACTGTATATATCCTCTTTCTGTACTATCAAGAAAAATAAATTTTGTTCGACTTGTGGCTGTGAAGGGCATGATTTCAAGGCTTGCACCAACACCTCTAAATGCCTGAACTGCAAGAGTGAGCATCGCACTCTTACTGCTATGAGAAAAGAAATTATCAAGAAATACCAAGAAGAACAAAAGAAAATATCTATCCAAATCTCCAACGTTTGCTGCCATCACACAATTTCAAACTGACACATAAATTGTTACTCAACTGGCTCCCTCCACCAGCAACTTATTCTCTCCACTACCTGACGGTACTAATGCAAATTTTTTATATTGCACGATGTGTACTCGCCTGGCAAATGTAGCACAACCTGATTCATCTATCAACGAACTCTTCAGACTCATCAATATGCCAAGTTCCCTGATTCTACACCTTCATCTAATATACTCAAGATTATTCCAAAAGTCATCAACCTCATAGTATCTGCAGACCTGACTCCTTCGGCTCACAACACGGTTCCAAAACCATCTCCTGCTACTGATAAGACTCCTACTAATCTCAACAATGCCGACATGCCACCAACAACTTCCATCACTGCTCCTGACTAATCACAACCTTCGTCTCAAGTCTACCAACCTACTGAAGATACACAAATATCCGAGGAAGAAGAGGTAAAAATTTTACCTACGCCAATTGGTAAAATGTAACTTTGTACACAACAGAACCATACAGAGATGCGATGTGTTGCGAAGAACTGTACTCTCGACTTCAAAGGGAACAGTTGTACAAAGAAGATGAGGTATTTGTACCTCTTCCATGACAAAATAGGTCTCTCGACACTCGCAAAGACACTGAGGCCAAGGCTAGTGGTCACCATCTGGAAAAGACCCGAGCGGGAGAGAACCGGCGAATCAAGATACCGCCATCCTGAAGACTATTACAATCTCAAGATCTAATTGCATCATTGAAGGATTCCAAAAAAAAAAAAAATGCTTCACATAACAAGGTCAACTCTAGTCAGTATCTCGAAATCAACCTCAAGAAATTCCTCTACTGACCAAACATCCGACTAAATTGTCATAATTACATAAATAACTTGAAGTTGCCCTTTTTTTCCTGTGATCCTACCTGCCTGCCTCCCAACTCTACCAATTACCAAGATATATCCAAGACTATTGTCAGTCAGCTCTTAAGTGTCCTCGACTACAGCTGCCTTAAATTCTCTACTGTTGGTATAGTCACATGGCTCTCTTTCTACAACATCGAGACATTGCTCTCCCAGAGCTGTCGTCTTGTCTCCACTTCCTCCACCTCACCGCCTTGTGGGTCCTTACCTCTGAGTCTTCACTTCAGTTTGAATTCGCTCATCCATTACCGCATACCACCTTAAGAACGGCCTCATGCACTACAGCTCACATAATGACAGGAGAATCAGTCCATCACCTTGGAAGACAAGGAAGACTAACCGCTACTAATTAATTTCTTTTACACGAATGTGTCCATTGGCAGTCCCATTATTTGGAAGATGAGTGTAAAATTTACCAATAATTATCTCACATCCAGCACAACAACAACAAAATACCTTTCATCCGTGGACTGCTTGCACAGGCAAATGCAATGTTCCGCGCTTATTCACAGAGACCCACATTGAGACCTCCAGTGACAACGAAATATGGATCCAGGTCAACCATATCAGATGCGACAGAGTGAACAGGCAAAAGGGATGGGGTTGGTACTGTACAATAGGGCAGAGTCACTTGTTTGACACAGAACTGCTTAATGCCTCAAATGATGTAGTGAATTTTAGCAGTGAAGGTCGAGAACCAAACCTAGTCATGTTGTAAGATCCTACAAGCCTCCGGATGACAGAGTCATCCCAGCAAATTCCAGGAACAGCAAGTTAACATTCTGACCACTGTCTGGAAAATCTTTCCAGCTCCTGCCCCCAACACTGCTCCAGGGGGATTTCAACTATAAGACACCTAAAATGGATAAATATAAGCAAATGTTGTTGCATTGATAACACCAGGCGCAGCTCTGACGAGAACTCACACACACACACGACGAGCTTCTAAATCTCTGCACAAAATCAAACTTAAACACAGCAAATAATAGAGGCCTACTAGACTGAGAATACACAAGACCTCATCTTCACTAACAATGATGATCTGATACAATGTCACCATATCAAAACATATACTCAGATCACAACATAATCGAGGTCAGACATGTATGCGTGAGCCCCAACCGAGAAATACAGTTTAATAAAGTCACAACCAGTGAAATGATCCGCTCCGGATAATAGTAACAGTTACATCACAGTTATATTTATAAATCCGTGAGGTAAACCAGCCATTAAAACGACCAATATAATTATTATAATTATTATTAATATTATTATTGGCGGTAAGCACAACTTGATAATGACTTTGAAATTTTAATGGAAACAACGACATAAACGTCATTCACTAGACCTAAGAATATCCAAAATTACTTAGATAAAAAGTAAATCAGAATATTACACAGACCATATCTACTTCAGACCTTAAAAAGACAAAAGGCTACCTAAAAATTCTGATGTAAACCGTTTGCGTACACTTACAGAAATGTTAATACATCAAAGAAAGTCATGGTACACGTCTTAGCACATGAAAGACCGACAACAGAAACACCGACGTATTGCTGATCTGGAGAGAGAGTCATCGTGCATTCACATAAACAAATATAAGATAACTGTTTGCATGACTTATTACTATCGAAACTTGTCCAAAAGTTCCTTTCTCTAATAGTGCTGGTTAGTTGTGTATTGTTCCAGTCCCACTGTATTGTTTCCAGTCACTGTATTGCGTTCGTCACTGTATAGTTTCCATCACTGTATTGTTCCATCACTGTAATGTTCAGTCACTGTATTGGTTCCATCACTGTAGTGTTCCAGTGACTGTTATATGTTCCAGTCACTGGTATTGTTTCCAGTACCTGAATTGTTCCAGTCACTGTATTGTTTCGGTTTTGTTTCAATACACAACATAATATACAAGAGATTTTTTATATTTGAAAGAAACCATCATAAAGTTTAAAAATCTGACATGTATTTTCCAGTTGCAGCACACACCCACACACACACACACACACACACACACACACACACAACACACACCACACACACCCACACACACACAACCCACAACACACACAAAACCCCCCCACACACACACACCACACACACACACACACACACACACACCACACACAAAACCACACCCACACACACACACACACACACACACACCCACACTAACCACACACACACCACACTAACCCACACCCACACAAACCCACACTCACACAAACCCACACACACACACACACACACACAACACACACCACACACACACACACACACACACACCACACACCCACCCACACACACACCCACCACACACCCACCCCACACCCACCCACAAGTAGACAAAGAAACAACCCATCCCACCCACACAACCATCATCATCTTCGTCCACACACTTAACCGAAGCAAACATTTAGTTATTTCTACGATGCATCCACCACTAGAAGAATTGATGACATTCACAATTATATTTTAATGCCAGAGGAAATTGCTAACCCTAGGGAATCTCTCATTCCTGAGCATCTCCTCTCTCCTCGATCATATTCTCCACCTCTTCCATCTTTCCAACTTCCCCTCCTTCATCTTCACTTCCATCTTCCACTTTTCCTGTTCTCATTGTTCTTGCATTGTCCTTTTTATCCTTCATTCCACAATTCTTTTCATAGTTACCTACAAATTTTCCACAGAGATTTTAGTACAAAATTTTATCCTTACGAAGCAGACAACAAGCAGACAGCAAAGTCAAACAAGCAGACAGCAAAGTCAACAAGCAGACAGGCCAAGTCAAACAACAGACAGGCAAAGTCAAACAAGCAGATTTTCTAATTTAAAAAAAACGTAATACATCAGCAGTGTGCTGCGATGCTACTCTATAGAACAGTCAAACAGTAAGAAAGGAAAAGATTTTATTCTGTTACATTATCCCGACACATAATGAAACTCATTCAAGGCGTTGCAGAGCCCGTCAGTCTGACTGCGAGAATTCAGTAGGACAATGTACAATCTTGTCATAGTATTCCATTCAAGGTTTCAACAATGAAGTTACTTAAAAGGTTTTAACTTACACAGTAGAACTGGAGTGACTATATCACTTGGGAATTGCCATCTCTCTAAGTGGAATATCTTCATACACAAGACGCAGCGGATTTTTTGTGAAAATCTTACAATAATTCCCAGACCGGACAAGATAAAATTATGACAATATAAATTACATTACAAAAAGGCATTAATTAAAACACAAACACAATATATATATATAAATATAAATATAAAATAATATATATATATATATATCTATATATATATATATATATATAAATATAATAATATCCTCGGTAGTAAGGTTGGAACGACAGCAACCACCCAGGAGGTACTACAGTCCTGTGGTAGTAGGTTTGGTAGAACACCACCCAGGGCGGTACTACCGTCCGGAGGTATTAGGTTGGTAGACAGCAACCACGCCAGGGAGGTACTACCGTCCTGTGGTAGTAGGTTGGGAGCACAGCACAAACCACCCAGGGAGTACAACCGTCCTGTGGTTGAAGGTTGGTAAGACAGCAACCACCCAGGGAGGTACTACCGTCCAGTGGTAGTAGGTTGCTTAGACACAACCACCCAGGAGGTACCTACTCCCCTGGGGGGGGGGGGGGGGGGGGGGGGGTGGTAGTAGGTTTGGTAGACAACTACCACCCAGGGAGGTACTACCGTCCTGTGTAGTATGTTTGGTAGAACAGCAACCACCCCAGGTAGGTACTACGGTCCTGTGGTAGTAGGTTGGTAGACACAACCACCCAGGTGAGGAACTACCGTCCTGTGGAGTAGGTTGGTAAAAAAAAAAAAAAAGACAGCAAACCACCCAGGGAGGTACACCGTCCCAGATGCGTAAGTTAGGTTTGTGTAGACAACCACCCAGGGAGGTACTACCGTCCTGTGGTAGTATGGTTGGTCAGACAGCGTAAGCAGCCACCCAGGGGATTTACTACCGGTCCTGTGGTAGTAGGTTTTGTAGACAACCACCCAGGAGGTACAACCGTCCCTGTGGTAGAGGTTGGAATACATCATGCCACCAGTGAGGTACTACCGTCCTGTGTAGTAGGGTTGGTAGACAGCAGCCACCCAGGAGAGGTACTACCGCATCCCTGATGGTAGTAGTTTGGTAGACAGCATCCACCCAGGGAGGTACTACCGTCCTGAGGTAGTAGTGTTGGGTAGGACAGCAGCCACCCAGGGAGGTACTAACAGTCCTGTGGTAGTAGGTTGGTAGACAACAACCACCGGGAGTGAACATACCGTCCTGTGAGTAGGATGGTAGCAACATCCAGGGCAGCTACTACCCGTAACTGTGAGTAGTAGGTTGGTAGACAACACGACCAGGGAGGTACTACCGTCCCTGTGGTAGTAGGTTGGTAGACAGCACCACCCAGGGAGGGTACTACCGTCCTGTGGTAGTAGGTTGGTAGACAACAACCACCCAGGGATGTCCTACCGACCTGTTGTAGTATGGTTGGTAGACAGCAACCCACCCCAGGGATCTATCCCCCCCCCGTCCTGTGGTAGATAGGTAGGTAGACACAAACCACCCAGGAGGTACTAACCGTCCTTGTGGAGTAGTAGGTTTTGGTAACAACAACCACCCAGGGAGGCTACCTACATCGTTCCTGTGGTAGTAGTTGGTAGACAGCAACCACCCCAGGGAGGAACTACCTTCCTGTGGTAGGTAGGTTGTAGACAACAACCACCCCAAGGAGGTTATACCGACCATAGTGGTAGTAGGTTGGAAGACAACAACCACCCAGGGAGGTACTACCGTCCTGTGGTAGACGGTTGGTAGACTGCAACCACCCATGGAGGTACTACCGACCAGTGGTAGTAGTTGGTAGACAGCCACCACCAGGAGTTAACTACCGTCCAGTTGTAGTAGGCGTGTAGACAGCACCACCCAGGGAGGAAATACCGTCCTGTGGTATAGGTATGGTAGACAGCAACCACCCATGAGGTACTACGGTCCTGTGCGAGTAGGTAGGTTGGTAGACAATCAACCACCACAGAAGGTACTACCGTCCTGTGTGTAGTAGGTGTAGACAGCTCACCACCCAGGAGGTACTACCGTCCTGTGGTAGTAGTTGGTAGACAACCAACCACCCAGGAAGGTACTACCGTCCTGTGGTAGTAGGTGGTAGACAACAACCATCCAGTGAGGTACAACCGTCTGTGTAGTAAGGTTGGTAGACAGCAGCCACCAGGAAGGTACTACCGTCCCTGTGGTAGAAGGTTGGTAGACACCTACCACCCAGGGAGGTCCTAACCGTACTGTTGTAGGAAGGAGGTTGGAGTAGACAGCAGCCACCCAGGGAGGTAATACCGTCCTGTGGTAGTAGGTTGTAGACAACAACCACCCAGGGAGGTAACTACCGTCTGTGGTACGTTAGGTTGGTAGAACAGCAACTCACCCAGGGCAGGTACTACCGACCTGTGGTAGTAGGTTTTGAAACAGCAACCACCCAGGGAGGTCTACCGTGCCTGTGGTATTAGGTTTGGTAACCACAACCACCCAGGGAGGTATTACTAACGCGTCCCTTGTGGTAGTAGGTTGGTAGACCAGCACACCACCCCAGGGTGTTACTACCGTACTGTGGGTAGAAGGTTGGTATACAACAACCGCCCAGGGAAGGTTACTACCGACCTTTGGTAGTAGTTAGGTAGACAGCAACCACCCAGTGAGGTACTACGATCCCTGTGGTAGTAGGTTGTAGGACAGCAACCACCCAGGGAGGATACTACGTCCTTGTGGGATTATAGTGTTGGTAGCAGCAACCACCCAGGGAGGTACACTACCGTCCTGTGGTAGTAGTTGAAGTAGACACAACCCACCCAGGGAGGTACACTACCGTCCTGGTGGTAGTAAGGTAGGTACTCAGCAACCACCCAGGGAGGTACTACGTCCTGTGGTATAGTTGGTAACAACAACCACCCAGGGAGAATACTACCGTCCTGTGGTAGTAAGGTTGTAAAGACAGCACCCACCCATGGAGGAAATACAACGTCCTGTGTTAGTAGGTTGGTAGACAACAACACCCAGGGAGGTACAACCGTCCTGTGGTAGTAGGTTGTAGACAGCAATCCCCCCCCACCCAGGGATGTACACCGTCCCTGTGGTAGTAGGTGGTAGACAGCAACCAACCCAGGGAGGTACTACCGTCCTGTGGTAGTAGGTTGGTAGACATCAACCACCCAGGGAGGTACTACCGTCCTGTTATAGGTTGGTAGACTGCAACCACCAGGGAGGTAACTAACCGTGCCTGTGGTAGTAGGTTGGTAGACAACAACCACCCAGGAAGGGTACTACCGTCCTGTGGTAGTAGGTTTGGTAAACAGCAACCACCCAGGGAGGTACAACCGTCCTGTGGTAGTAGGTTTGGTAGACAGCAACACACCCAGGGAGGTTACTACCGACATGTGGTAGTAGGTTGGTATACAGCAACCACCCAGGTACGGTAACTACCGTTCCTGTGGTAGTAGTGTTTGGTAGACAGCAACCACCCAGGAGGTACACCGTCCCAGGTGGTAGTAGGTTGGTAGACAGCAACCACCCAGGGAGATACTACCGTCCTGTGGTAGTAGGTTGGAAGACAGGCAACCACCCAGGGATTACTACCGTTCTGTGGTAGTAGGTTGGTAGACAGCCAACCACCCAGGGAGGTACTACCGTCTGTGGTAGTAGTTGGTAGACAACCACCCAGGGAGTTCAACCGTCCTGTGGTAGTAGGTTGGCGTAGAACAGCAACCACCACAGGGAGGTACTACCGTCTTGTGGTAGTAGTTTGCAACAGCAACCCACCCAGGGAGGTACTACCGTCCGGTGGTAGTAGGTCGGTAGACAGCAACCACCCGGGAGGTACTACCGTCTTTGTGGTAGTAGGTTGGTAGACAGGTAACCACCCCAGTGAGGTACTACCATTCCAGTGGTAGTAGGTTTGGTAGACAACAACCACCCAGGGAGGTACTACCGTCCTGTTGGTAGTAGGTTGGTAACAACCACCCAGGGAAGGGTACTACCGTCCTTGTGTAGTAGGTTGGTAGACAGCAACCACCCAGGGAGGTACTACCGTCCTGTGGTAATATGTTGGTAGACCAACCCCCAGGTAGGTACACCGTCTGTGGTAGTAGGTTTTAGACAGCAACCACCCAGGAGTGTACTACCGTCCTGTGGTAGTAGGTTGGTAGACAGCACCACCCATGGAGGTACTACCGTACTGTGGTAGGTAGTTGGTAGACAGCAACCACCCATGGAGGTACACCGTCCGGCTGTTGTAGAAGGTTGGTATACAGCAACCACCCAGGAGGTACTACCTCCCTGTGGTAGTAGGTTGTAGACAGCAGCCACCCAGGGAGTACTAACCGTCCCTGTGGTCTAGGTTGGTAACAGCAGCCACCCAGGGAGAGTACTACCGTCCCTGTGTATAGGTTTGGTAGACAACCAACCACCCAGGGAAGGTACTACGACCTGTGGTAGTAGGATGGGTATACAGCAACACCAGGGAGATACTACCGTCCTGTGGTAGTGGTGTAGACCGCAACCACCCAGGATGTACTACCGTCACTGTGGATAAGGTTTGGTAAGACAACCACCCAGGGAGCGGTACAACCGTCTTGAGTAGTAGTTGGTAGACACAGGCAACCACCGCCAGTGAGGTACTACCGTCCTGTTGTAGTAGTTTGGTAGACAGCAACCCACCCAGGAGTTAATACCGTCTTGTGTAGTAGGTTGGTAGACCAGTAAACCACCCAGTGAGTGTACTACTTCCTGGTAGAGGTTGGTAAGACAACAACCACCCAGGGAGTACTACCGGTCCTGTGGTAGTAGGTTGTCGACAACAACCCACCCAGAGGTACATACCGTCCTGCCGATGAGTGTAAAACGAAAGCCTGTATATGTTTTACATGATGGTAGTATTGCTTGTGTCCTTTTTTCTGTCTCATAAACATACAAGAATTCAAGATACGTCATGCTACTTCTACTTACACTTATGGTCACACTACACATACATGTACAAGCTATATAAACACAACACCCATCGGGTATTATTCTATATTCTTTCCTAGTTCTTGAATCTTGTTTATTTCCTTCTCATCTCCATGGGGAAGTGAAACAGAATTCTTCCTCCCGTAGTCATGCGTGTTGTAAGAGGCTACTAAAAGCCGGGGAGCAAGGGGCTAGTAACACCCTCTCCTGTACATATTTAACTAAATTTAAAAAGAGAACAACTTTCGTTTTCTTTTCTGGGCCACCCCGCCTGTGGGATAGCGCCGGTGTGTTAAATTATATAATATATAAAAATGACGTGCCGAATAGGGCAGAACTTGCGATCTTGGCTTACTAGCCAACGTTCATCTTGCCATATAGTGACAAGTGAAAGTTTGTGTATGCATAATTTCGCAAAAAATAATTTTGGAACCTAACGAAAAAAATATATTTTCACTGCGTTGTTTTAGTATAAATTATTGTAAATAAATCTAAAATATATTTAGTTGGGTTACTCTAAAATAAATTGCGCTTGTTATAATAAGGTTAGGTAAGTTTTCTGAGTTCCTTTTGGTGCAAAATTATAAATTTCTACAATCAACATTATTGAAAAAAATTTAACTTTAACGTATAATGAAAATTTAGAAGGACTTAATTTTAAATGAGTTCTTGCTAATTGACCAGTTTTACATATTCGGCACGACATATATATATGTTATATGTATATATTATTGTAACCAGGAACGAGTGATTTTGAATTATTAACAATGTCTGTGAATAAGTGATGAATTCGAACCATGTCATGAGCGGCGAAAACGACATGGATTCGAATCCTTGGCTAGTCTCAGTGTTGTTGTTGATTCAATAACACTCGTTCATGGTTACAATAAATAACTTGAAATACTGCTCATGGAAGCTAGTACACCAAACGGGGAGCAAAATGAAATTAGCTCAGAGGTACCCACACCACCGTATGTCCTCGGATCACTGTAAAACACCTAGCACTGTTGGTGCGGGTTGATTTTTGTAGAATTGCATAGTCCTGTGGGTTAGTGTGTCAGCATAGTTGCTGATCCCCTTATATGTGTTGTATAGCATATCATAGTACCATCCATGTGCTTTATATAGAAGATCCCTTTTAGGCCGAGTGACTGTTTGTGTGATGTCACGGGATGCGCATGTGAACGTTCATAACCTCTGCCTCCCTCTCTGTCGGCAGACAGACATCCAGGCATTGACACGGTAGGCTGGGGTTCGTCCTCCCATCACAGTCTGGACAATAAATATCGTTACCATCCAACTAGTGTGTCTACCTTCAACCCTCAAATCTCCTTTTTAGAATCCCCCCCCAAACGGACAATTGGGGCAGCGGTTCCCTTCAGCATCCGAAGTCAACTTCGCACTCCTTTACTATCCAAGGCAAGATTTTACTGCTGTTTTTCATGTTGTCGACCAGATTACTTTTCGCCTGTGACCTCCTACTGGGATTTCTTCCATGCAAGACTATGCATTGTGCTCGAACCCTTATTCAATGCATGCCCAAATTGACGAAACTTGATCAATTCCATTCTTGTTACCAGCTTGGATCAGAAATCTGTCATACTGCTGCAGATTATTATGTACGCATTAAGTCCTTACAAGCCAATGCATTCTCCAGTAGCGTACCCAAGCGGTCAGGCAATGGTAACTGTCACTCCCATCTGTGTTCCACCTACACCTTCAGACATGCAAGATAGTGTTCCGTTGCCTCAAGTGTCCGGGGACACTCAGACTGCCTTGAGTGCACAGCCTATCCCTGCAATGACTGCTAGTTCGAGTAGTAATTTCTCGACAGGGGACACCTTGTCAGATGTGAGGGAAAAGTTCAATAGATAGGAGTAGCGAGGGAGTATGTAGTAACAATAGTTTCATTGCCGGCTACTTGTTAAGGTAGGGTAAGTCCAGCTCCTGCTATTCCCACCTTTTCTCCCCCACCCCCTAAAGTGATAGTTTGATTGCTGGCTGCTTGTTAAGGTAGGGTCAGTCTAGCTCCGGCTATCCTTTCCCTACTTCATCCCCCCCCCCGAGGTGACTGTGGGCTCCATCCAAACAGTAATCATTTTATTTTGTATCACTAGACTCACATCTCCCACACTACTGTAAGTACATGCCTGCCTTGTATTCTAGGGGTTTTATTGTTCAAAGCTCACTTTGACCAATAATAAACTAGTCCCCTTTCAGTCTGGCTCTAAGGTTGACCGGGTTTGTTGTAAATTATCACCACATCTTTGAAGTATTGTACTTATCATGGAGAGTGATTTCATAAGCAGTGGGGTAACCTGTATCTTTATCCATGCTTGGATTGACAGAGAGGTCACCTGCCAATCAACGAGTAAACTGGAGATGGACTAACGTCCTGAGACTTTCCCCTTTTGATTAATTACCTTTGTGCACGCTGTATTGAAATTGCAGACGTCACCCTCATCATTGCGCAGCGGTAAAGAACCTGCTTTTCCTATTCATCGGGCTAAATACTCATGGTTAATTATCTGTGAAGAACGAGCCGGTGGGTTGTCATCAACACCTGCCGACCCCCCCCCCCACATCATCGGCAACAGCTACAATTTCATACAACACGCAGTGTCACCACATCAGACACCCAGTTTTATATTAGCGTAGAATTCAAACACTTTAATTTTACATTTTTATCATTTCTTTTAAGTAGGATTAATATTTTTCATATTTAAGTGTTTTTAGTTTTATATTTTCTATAAATAAAGTGTTTATGTTTGTTATTATTTCTTTTTTTCTATTCATAATTTTCCTGAGGAGGAGCGCCTTGGTAATACTGTCTGAAGTTGTACAGGGCTGAGTAAGCCTCACAAGTGGCGACCTTGCAGGATCAACTCTACTGAATCAAGATTCAACTCCATCTCGAATCTACCATTGGAACTTCAACGCCGCATACCACAGACGGTTTACCACCAGCCATGAGTAATCAATTCTCTAATGAGGACTACAGTACAGGTAATTAAAAGATTTGGTGAATGAGTTTATAGTCTCAATTTATTGTAAGATCATCAGACAGTATATAACATTTAATTCTGCCACCTTTTTCGAGCTTGAAACACATTGGAGGATAGACTCTAGGGACCCGAGATTTTTCCAGTGACAATTTAATTTCAATGGGCTCTTTGATATCAAGGGAAACTGTCGTAGGGCCACTCTTGAAATTGTGGGTGAGAAGAATGCGGATGTCAAGTGACCCCATTCTACATTACTAGTTTGCTCGGAGCCGGCATATAACCTTCGTTTTAATTAATACATATTGTTTTAATTGAAGTAGGTATTCGAAGTCCCACCCTCTGATTAATTTAACAGTTTGAGCGGAGCAGGAATTGAAACCCTCCATTTCTTTAATACCCTATTCATTTTCCCCTGATAGTTTAAGTTAATTCTTGCAAGTATGGGGGGGAAATGACCATTTTTGAGGATGAATGCGGAAGTAAGTTAGGAATAACAGGGAAAAATTAGAATCTTTTCATTAGTGCAAAATCCAGTAAAAACATGAAAGACAGAGAGAGAGAATCCAGAGAGAAGTAAAAAAAGAGAGCAAGATAGAGAGCATAATCAAGAAAGACGTTAGAAAGAGAAAGAGGATATAAAAAAAAGGAGAGAGATCGAATGAAAGAGAAAACCAATATAGACAGAAAGAGAGAGAAAGACCAAAAGGAGCGTGAATAGCCTTGATCGTGAGGAGAGAAAATCTAAAATACGTGAGGAACAAGTTAAAATAAAATGAACTTGAGGAAAGACAAAGGATAGAGAAGTTGAGAGAGGAAAAAGCCTAGAGAACGTTAGAAAAAGCTAAGATAACGTGAGGAAAAAGCTAGAGAACGTCGAGGAAAAGCTAGAGAACGTGAGAGAAAAGCGCTAGAGAACGTGAGGAAAAGCTAGAGAACGTGATGAAAAAGCTAGCGAGAACGGTGAGGAAAAAGCTAGAGAACGTGAGGAAAAACTAGAGAAACGTGAGGTGAAATAAGCTAGAGAACGTGAGGAAAAAGCTAGAGAACGTGAGAAAAAGCTAGAGAACATTGAGTAGAATAGAGAGAGAAAATTATCGCGAGCTCGAAAAATCTCCGTCTTGAATTAGAGAATAAAAGTTAACCTTACACAACACAATTAGAGGAAGGAGTAACTGAACATCATGCAGCTAGTGCACATATTCCAACACCTATTTTACACTCCCTTCGACAGAGGGTGAAGACATTACTTCATACATTATCAGTTTGAAAATACCGCTACCCTCTGTGAATGGCCCCTGCTGACACCTGGCTAACAGGTTAGGAATGTTTATTTCTGGTACAGTCTCCCCCCCCTTGAATATCTCTGCAACTTTGTGCAGCTATCATATTAATTATAACCTACAGAAGAAGGCATCCTTAAAGCATAATCAAAAAACCACTAATTTCTTACAGGAAAGATTTCAGGTATGCCACCTACACCTGGCCAGAATTTTCAACAGTTCCAGGTAACACTCTTTGTTTGTCGACTTTTGATAGAGGAGTTTCATAAATTGATCACAGTTATGAATCTCTTAGAGAGCTTCATGGTCCGCTGACCATTTCCTTGACAGCTCTCCCTCACCATATACGACATTCATTAGAGACATAACCTGATTAAAGCTGAGAAAGTTGCAGGCTGCTGACTTGTATGCTGAGGCTCACAATTCCTATAAAGACCTAAAGGGATCGAACCTTTAAGGGCAATGTTCTCCAGAATCCCTTATAATAAGCGAGAAATAAAAGAAATAAAGATTAAGAAGCCTACAGTAGAAGCAAATTCCACCAGCTATTATACAACCTCAACGAAGTAGGTGGTATCGCGGCCATAAACGTCCAGATTGTCCTTCCAAGAAAATAAGAAGAAAGTGGTAATGTTTGTTGACGTAAAAGACCAAGCACTCTTCTGTTCAGGAGCAGTATACTGGTATAAAATTCTTCAGAAACATTACATGACACTGGATGTACGTGCATCGTAATTTCGGACAAACTGTTCCCTTACTTTAAAACCTCTCGTGTGTCCTCTATTCTTTCTAGATTACTTGGGTTCGTGAAAATACTTTCCCCTACAAACTTTGTTACTTGAAAACTAAATGGTACACCGGTTGGACTAATGCGGTACTAGCCCCAATTACTTGTTTCTATAATAGTGGGTACCATTAAAGGTGCCGTTCTTCCTCAGAGGCGGATTCTTTTCGTTCACCTACCCGTGGATCTAAGTCTTTCCAGCTCTACACTTCCTTTGCAAGTTAAAATATCCACTTAACAAATCCGCACCGGAAGCAGCATTGTCTCGTACTACGTTCAATTAGGTGTAAAACAGATGATACTGCTTCTCGATAGTGAGGAGCAGGATCACCTGTGCATCGTCGGGTGAAAGTAAGGGTATTCCTCCGGCAAACTCTATGTCTTGACTAGTCTCAGACCATAACACCGGTTCTTCCTACCTCTTCTTCTCCCACCGTAAGTCCCTTTTATTTTTCTCAAATTTATGTCCAAGGATGACTTTGGTCAATATACAGTGCAATTGCCCTTCCTCGGGATTGTTATTAATCCAAAACTTTTAACAACAAAAAGTTATCCATGGGAGATACGTATCTCATAAGTTTGAATAAATTTAATGGTATCTTATATAAATCTGTATTTAAATTTCATTCTTCACGATAGATTATGCCCCTCCCATTGTTGTTCCTAACATGTCGAGAGACTGAGTTCTTCAAATGGCTCATGATTTACCAGTGACCGAACGCCACGACTTGGCCCCTCGTAAACTGGGCATAAACTCAAACACTTATTTTTGGCCAAGCTGTCTCTCAGGTTTACAAAGAAGTAAGTTTTCTTGCAAAAGTGACAGGTGCTTACTGCACAAAATACACACACTCCTAGTTCCTGTATATTATTAAAAAAACTCCTAAAACTTTCCTCCTGCAGAAACGAGATACTCCCACCATAAAAAGAATGTTTGGCCTTGAGTGTGGGGTATCTCAAACTATAAATTTTATTTACTAGTGGGAAAAGAATTCATTTATAAACGGACACAAACCTTTGATATACCTAGAAAACTTTTTTAAGGGAACCAACAGTCGCCTCTTGATATTGGACATTGCACTCGCAGGCATTTAAGTTCCATATTGTTATATCAATGGTTCATCCAATTATTTCTGCTGACTGGTTAAGTCGTGACAGTAGAAGATTTGTTGCCTTCGCGACTTCCACGTGTTCAACTTTTTCCCGGCCTATTCATTCTTATACTCCTTGACTATCAGTCTTGTATGGGGGAGTGTGAGGGAAAAGTCAATAGATAGGATGTAGCGAGGGGTATATAGTAACAATAGTTTCATTGCTCGGCGTACTTGTTAAGGTAGGGTAAGTCAAGCTCCCGCTATTCCCCACCCCCCCTTTTTCCCACCTCCCAGAAAGTGATAGTTTGATTGCCGCTGCTGTTAAGGTAGGTCAGTCTAGCTCCCACTATCCCTTCCCCTCCCTCTTCCCCCCCCCCGAAAAGGTGACGTGGGGGGCTCCGGACAAACATTAAATCACTCGTACAACACAGCTCCAACACTATGCAATGGAATGAACAGAGAGGGTCACCTGCCAACCAACGAGAAGAATAGGATACGGACTAATCGTCCTGAGATGTCCCATGTTTAGTCTAACTTACCTGTTATGTAAGCAACCACAGGAACTTAACCCCTCATCATAGCAGTGTTAACGAACCTGTTTACCTGCATCAGAAGTAATTACACCCGCTATAACCCTGGAAGAACGGAGCCGGTGGTGGTCACCAACACCTGCAACCTCCCCACATCACAACGCTTACGATTTCAACAACACTCATGTCAACCCCCCCACCAACACCTGACCACCCCGTTACCATGATATGACCTACAATAGTGTTAGTTCAAATGGTACTTTTTTTCATTTCATCTTTTCATTTTTCTTTCATTATGATACCCAATCTGTCTTTTATTGTTTTTACATTTCCGTTTCTAAATGATAAAGTGTTTATCATTGTCTGTTATTTCTTTTTCTATTCATTAATTTTCCTGAGGAGCCAGCCTTGGTAATACTGACTGAAGTTGTTACAGGGCTGAGTAAGCCTTCACATCGCTGGTAAACCGGGCAATCTACAAGAATGTGAAGAATTGAAATAGGGACCCGACAAACCTCACAGAGAGGAATAGGGTGTAGTTCCATGAGATACCCATTGATAAGGCGAGTATGGCCAATGCGGAGACGGGAGAGCATGCTCTTCCAAGCACGGCAACGGTAGTAACAAGACCACAAACCTAAAAGCAGTTTAATAGAGTGTAATTTGTTATGGTGCATGTCTGACCACGGTTGTTACCAACGGCTGCGAAGGCGGGCAGAAATGACTGGAAAATAATCTGTAAATGGAATACCCCTATGTACCGCTTACCACGCAGCAGCAGCATCCGCTTGTTCATCTCCCTGTACATCATTGCGCTGTATAGCCCTTGTGGCTTAGCTGCTTCTTTATGATTATAATAATAATATTCATCTAGCAACGAACTCTTCAGACACATCAATATGCCAAGTTTAATCTTCCCCTGATTCTACACCTTCATCTAATATACTCCAAGATTATTCCAAAAGTCATCAACCTCGTAGTAGCTGCAGACCTGACCTCCTTCGGCTCACAACACGCGGGGTTATTACCCCCCCAACAAACCATCTCCTGCTACCGATAAGACTCCTACTAATCTCAACAATGAGCCGACATGCACACCCAACAACTTCCATCACTGGCTCCTGACTAATCACAACCTTCGTCTCAATCAACCACTCTAACTGAAGATCCACAAATATCCAGGAAGAAGAGGTAAAATTTTTACCTACGCAATAGGTAAAATGTAACTTTGGTACACAACAGAACATACAGAGATGCGATGTGGTTGCGAAGAACTGTACTCTCGACTTCAAAGGGAACAGTTGTACAAAGAAGATGAGGTATTTGTACCTCTTCCATGACAAAATAGGTCTCTCGACACTCGCAAAGACACTGAGGCCAAGGCTAGTGGTCACCATCTGGAAAAGACCCGAGCGGGAGAGAACCGGCGAATCAAGATACCGCCATCCTGAAGACTATTACAATCTCAAGATCTAATTGCATCATTGAAGGATTCCAAAAAAAAAAAAAATGCTTCACATAACAAGGTCAACTCTAGTCAGTATCTCGAAATCAACCTCAAGAAATTCCTCTACTGACCAAACATCCGACTAAATTGTCATAATTACATAAATAACTTGAAGTTGCCCTTTTTTTCCTGTGATCCTACCTGCCTGCCTCCCAACTCTACCAATTACCAAGATATATCCAAGACTATTGTCAGTCAGCTCTTAAGTGTCCTCGACTACAGCTGCCTTAAATTCTCTACTGTTGGTATAGTCACATGGCTCTCTTTCTACAACATCGAGACATTGCTCTCCCAGAGCTGTCGTCTTGTCTCCACTTCCTCCACCTCACCGCCTTGTGGGTCCTTACCTCTGAGTCTTCACTTCAGTTTGAATTCGCTCATCCATTACCGCATACCACCTTAAGAACGGCCTCATGCACTACAGCTCACATAATGACAGGAGAATCAGTCCATCACCTTGGAAGACAAGGAAGACTAACCGCTACTAATTAATTTCTTTTACACGAATGTGTCCATTGGCAGTCCCATTATTTGGAAGATGAGTGTAAAATTTACCAATAATTATCTCACATCCAGCACAACAACAACAAAATACCTTTCATCCGTGGACTGCTTGCACAGGCAAATGCAATGTTCCGCGCTTATTCACAGAGACCCACATTGAGACCTCCAGTGACAACGAAATATGGATCCAGGTCAACCATATCAGATGCGACAGAGTGAACAGGCAAAAGGGATGGGGTTGGTACTGTACAATAGGGCAGAGTCACTTGTTTGACACAGAACTGCTTAATGCCTCAAATGATGTAGTGAATTTTAGCAGTGAAGGTCGAGAACCAAACCTAGTCATGTTGTAAGATCCTACAAGCCTCCGGATGACAGAGTCATCCCAGCAAATTCCAGGAACAGCAAGTTAACATTCTGACCACTGTCTGGAAAATCTTTCCAGCTCCTGCCCCCAACACTGCTCCAGGGGGATTTCAACTATAAGACACCTAAAATGGATAAATATAAGCAAATGTTGTTGCATTGATAACACCAGGCGCAGCTCTGACGAGAACTCACACACACACACGACGAGCTTCTAAATCTCTGCACAAAATCAAACTTAAACACAGCAAATAATAGAGGCCTACTAGACTGAGAATACACAAGACCTCATCTTCACTAACAATGATGATCTGATACAATGTCACCATATCAAAACATATACTCAGATCACAACATAATCGAGGTCAGACATGTATGCGTGAGCCCCAACCGAGAAATACAGTTTAATAAAGTCACAACCAGTGAAATGATCCGCTCCGGATAATAGTAACAGTTACATCACAGTTATATTTATAAATCCGTGAGGTAAACCAGCCATTAAAACGACCAATATAATTATTATAATTATTATTAATATTATTATTGGCGGTAAGCACAACTTGATAATGACTTTGAAATTTTAATGGAAACAACGACATAAACGTCATTCACTAGACCTAAGAATATCCAAAATTACTTAGATAAAAAGTAAATCAGAATATTACACAGACCATATCTACTTCAGACCTTAAAAAGACAAAAGGCTACCTAAAAATTCTGATGTAAACCGTTTGCGTACACTTACAGAAATGTTAATACATCAAAGAAAGTCATGGTACACGTCTTAGCACATGAAAGACCGACAACAGAAACACCGACGTATTGCTGATCTGGAGAGAGAGTCATCGTGCATTCACATAAACAAATATAAGATAACTGTTTGCATGACTTATTACTATCGAAACTTGTCCAAAAGTTCCTTTCTCTAATAGTGCTGGTTAGTTGTGTATTGTTCCAGTCCCACTGTATTGTTTCCAGTCACTGTATTGCGTTCGTCACTGTATAGTTTCCATCACTGTATTGTTCCATCACTGTAATGTTCAGTCACTGTATTGGTTCCATCACTGTAGTGTTCCAGTGACTGTTATATGTTCCAGTCACTGGTATTGTTTCCAGTACCTGAATTGTTCCAGTCACTGTATTGTTTCGGTTTTGTTTCAATACACAACATAATATACAAGAGATTTTTTATATTTGAAAGAAACCATCATAAAGTTTAAAAATCTGACATGTATTTTCCAGTTGCAGCACACACCCACACACACACACACACACACACACACACACACACAACACACACCACACACACCCACACACACACAACCCACAACACACACAAAACCCCCCCACACACACACACCACACACACACACACACACACACACACCACACACAAAACCACACCCACACACACACACACACACACACACACCCACACTAACCACACACACACCACACTAACCCACACCCACACAAACCCACACTCACACAAACCCACACACACACACACACACACACAACACACACCACACACACACACACACACACACACCACACACCCACCCACACACACACCCACCACACACCCACCCCACACCCACCCACAAGTAGACAAAGAAACAACCCATCCCACCCACACAACCATCATCATCTTCGTCCACACACTTAACCGAAGCAAACATTTAGTTATTTCTACGATGCATCCACCACTAGAAGAATTGATGACATTCACAATTATATTTTAATGCCAGAGGAAATTGCTAACCCTAGGGAATCTCTCATTCCTGAGCATCTCCTCTCTCCTCGATCATATTCTCCACCTCTTCCATCTTTCCAACTTCCCCTCCTTCATCTTCACTTCCATCTTCCACTTTTCCTGTTCTCATTGTTCTTGCATTGTCCTTTTTATCCTTCATTCCACAATTCTTTTCATAGTTACCTACAAATTTTCCACAGAGATTTTAGTACAAAATTTTATCCTTACGAAGCAGACAACAAGCAGACAGCAAAGTCAAACAAGCAGACAGCAAAGTCAACAAGCAGACAGGCCAAGTCAAACAACAGACAGGCAAAGTCAAACAAGCAGATTTTCTAATTTAAAAAAAACGTAATACATCAGCAGTGTGCTGCGATGCTACTCTATAGAACAGTCAAACAGTAAGAAAGGAAAAGATTTTATTCTGTTACATTATCCCGACACATAATGAAACTCATTCAAGGCGTTGCAGAGCCCGTCAGTCTGACTGCGAGAATTCAGTAGGACAATGTACAATCTTGTCATAGTATTCCATTCAAGGTTTCAACAATGAAGTTACTTAAAAGGTTTTAACTTACACAGTAGAACTGGAGTGACTATATCACTTGGGAATTGCCATCTCTCTAAGTGGAATATCTTCATACACAAGACGCAGCGGATTTTTTGTGAAAATCTTACAATAATTCCCAGACCGGACAAGATAAAATTATGACAATATAAATTACATTACAAAAAGGCATTAATTAAAACACAAACACAATATATATATATAAATATAAATATAAAATAATATATATATATATATATCTATATATATATATATATATATAAATATAATAATATCCTCGGTAGTAAGGTTGGAACGACAGCAACCACCCAGGAGGTACTACAGTCCTGTGGTAGTAGGTTTGGTAGAACACCACCCAGGGCGGTACTACCGTCCGGAGGTATTAGGTTGGTAGACAGCAACCACGCCAGGGAGGTACTACCGTCCTGTGGTAGTAGGTTGGGAGCACAGCACAAACCACCCAGGGAGTACAACCGTCCTGTGGTTGAAGGTTGGTAAGACAGCAACCACCCAGGGAGGTACTACCGTCCAGTGGTAGTAGGTTGCTTAGACACAACCACCCAGGAGGTACCTACTCCCCTGGGGGGGGGGGGGGGGGGGGGGGGGTGGTAGTAGGTTTGGTAGACAACTACCACCCAGGGAGGTACTACCGTCCTGTGTAGTATGTTTGGTAGAACAGCAACCACCCCAGGTAGGTACTACGGTCCTGTGGTAGTAGGTTGGTAGACACAACCACCCAGGTGAGGAACTACCGTCCTGTGGAGTAGGTTGGTAAAAAAAAAAAAAAAGACAGCAAACCACCCAGGGAGGTACACCGTCCCAGATGCGTAAGTTAGGTTTGTGTAGACAACCACCCAGGGAGGTACTACCGTCCTGTGGTAGTATGGTTGGTCAGACAGCGTAAGCAGCCACCCAGGGGATTTACTACCGGTCCTGTGGTAGTAGGTTTTGTAGACAACCACCCAGGAGGTACAACCGTCCCTGTGGTAGAGGTTGGAATACATCATGCCACCAGTGAGGTACTACCGTCCTGTGTAGTAGGGTTGGTAGACAGCAGCCACCCAGGAGAGGTACTACCGCATCCCTGATGGTAGTAGTTTGGTAGACAGCATCCACCCAGGGAGGTACTACCGTCCTGAGGTAGTAGTGTTGGGTAGGACAGCAGCCACCCAGGGAGGTACTAACAGTCCTGTGGTAGTAGGTTGGTAGACAACAACCACCGGGAGTGAACATACCGTCCTGTGAGTAGGATGGTAGCAACATCCAGGGCAGCTACTACCCGTAACTGTGAGTAGTAGGTTGGTAGACAACACGACCAGGGAGGTACTACCGTCCCTGTGGTAGTAGGTTGGTAGACAGCACCACCCAGGGAGGGTACTACCGTCCTGTGGTAGTAGGTTGGTAGACAACAACCACCCAGGGATGTCCTACCGACCTGTTGTAGTATGGTTGGTAGACAGCAACCCACCCCAGGGATCTATCCCCCCCCCGTCCTGTGGTAGATAGGTAGGTAGACACAAACCACCCAGGAGGTACTAACCGTCCTTGTGGAGTAGTAGGTTTTGGTAACAACAACCACCCAGGGAGGCTACCTACATCGTTCCTGTGGTAGTAGTTGGTAGACAGCAACCACCCCAGGGAGGAACTACCTTCCTGTGGTAGGTAGGTTGTAGACAACAACCACCCCAAGGAGGTTATACCGACCATAGTGGTAGTAGGTTGGAAGACAACAACCACCCAGGGAGGTACTACCGTCCTGTGGTAGACGGTTGGTAGACTGCAACCACCCATGGAGGTACTACCGACCAGTGGTAGTAGTTGGTAGACAGCCACCACCAGGAGTTAACTACCGTCCAGTTGTAGTAGGCGTGTAGACAGCACCACCCAGGGAGGAAATACCGTCCTGTGGTATAGGTATGGTAGACAGCAACCACCCATGAGGTACTACGGTCCTGTGCGAGTAGGTAGGTTGGTAGACAATCAACCACCACAGAAGGTACTACCGTCCTGTGTGTAGTAGGTGTAGACAGCTCACCACCCAGGAGGTACTACCGTCCTGTGGTAGTAGTTGGTAGACAACCAACCACCCAGGAAGGTACTACCGTCCTGTGGTAGTAGGTGGTAGACAACAACCATCCAGTGAGGTACAACCGTCTGTGTAGTAAGGTTGGTAGACAGCAGCCACCAGGAAGGTACTACCGTCCCTGTGGTAGAAGGTTGGTAGACACCTACCACCCAGGGAGGTCCTAACCGTACTGTTGTAGGAAGGAGGTTGGAGTAGACAGCAGCCACCCAGGGAGGTAATACCGTCCTGTGGTAGTAGGTTGTAGACAACAACCACCCAGGGAGGTAACTACCGTCTGTGGTACGTTAGGTTGGTAGAACAGCAACTCACCCAGGGCAGGTACTACCGACCTGTGGTAGTAGGTTTTGAAACAGCAACCACCCAGGGAGGTCTACCGTGCCTGTGGTATTAGGTTTGGTAACCACAACCACCCAGGGAGGTATTACTAACGCGTCCCTTGTGGTAGTAGGTTGGTAGACCAGCACACCACCCCAGGGTGTTACTACCGTACTGTGGGTAGAAGGTTGGTATACAACAACCGCCCAGGGAAGGTTACTACCGACCTTTGGTAGTAGTTAGGTAGACAGCAACCACCCAGTGAGGTACTACGATCCCTGTGGTAGTAGGTTGTAGGACAGCAACCACCCAGGGAGGATACTACGTCCTTGTGGGATTATAGTGTTGGTAGCAGCAACCACCCAGGGAGGTACACTACCGTCCTGTGGTAGTAGTTGAAGTAGACACAACCCACCCAGGGAGGTACACTACCGTCCTGGTGGTAGTAAGGTAGGTACTCAGCAACCACCCAGGGAGGTACTACGTCCTGTGGTATAGTTGGTAACAACAACCACCCAGGGAGAATACTACCGTCCTGTGGTAGTAAGGTTGTAAAGACAGCACCCACCCATGGAGGAAATACAACGTCCTGTGTTAGTAGGTTGGTAGACAACAACACCCAGGGAGGTACAACCGTCCTGTGGTAGTAGGTTGTAGACAGCAATCCCCCCCCACCCAGGGATGTACACCGTCCCTGTGGTAGTAGGTGGTAGACAGCAACCAACCCAGGGAGGTACTACCGTCCTGTGGTAGTAGGTTGGTAGACATCAACCACCCAGGGAGGTACTACCGTCCTGTTATAGGTTGGTAGACTGCAACCACCAGGGAGGTAACTAACCGTGCCTGTGGTAGTAGGTTGGTAGACAACAACCACCCAGGAAGGGTACTACCGTCCTGTGGTAGTAGGTTTGGTAAACAGCAACCACCCAGGGAGGTACAACCGTCCTGTGGTAGTAGGTTTGGTAGACAGCAACACACCCAGGGAGGTTACTACCGACATGTGGTAGTAGGTTGGTATACAGCAACCACCCAGGTACGGTAACTACCGTTCCTGTGGTAGTAGTGTTTGGTAGACAGCAACCACCCAGGAGGTACACCGTCCCAGGTGGTAGTAGGTTGGTAGACAGCAACCACCCAGGGAGATACTACCGTCCTGTGGTAGTAGGTTGGAAGACAGGCAACCACCCAGGGATTACTACCGTTCTGTGGTAGTAGGTTGGTAGACAGCCAACCACCCAGGGAGGTACTACCGTCTGTGGTAGTAGTTGGTAGACAACCACCCAGGGAGTTCAACCGTCCTGTGGTAGTAGGTTGGCGTAGAACAGCAACCACCACAGGGAGGTACTACCGTCTTGTGGTAGTAGTTTGCAACAGCAACCCACCCAGGGAGGTACTACCGTCCGGTGGTAGTAGGTCGGTAGACAGCAACCACCCGGGAGGTACTACCGTCTTTGTGGTAGTAGGTTGGTAGACAGGTAACCACCCCAGTGAGGTACTACCATTCCAGTGGTAGTAGGTTTGGTAGACAACAACCACCCAGGGAGGTACTACCGTCCTGTTGGTAGTAGGTTGGTAACAACCACCCAGGGAAGGGTACTACCGTCCTTGTGTAGTAGGTTGGTAGACAGCAACCACCCAGGGAGGTACTACCGTCCTGTGGTAATATGTTGGTAGACCAACCCCCAGGTAGGTACACCGTCTGTGGTAGTAGGTTTTAGACAGCAACCACCCAGGAGTGTACTACCGTCCTGTGGTAGTAGGTTGGTAGACAGCACCACCCATGGAGGTACTACCGTACTGTGGTAGGTAGTTGGTAGACAGCAACCACCCATGGAGGTACACCGTCCGGCTGTTGTAGAAGGTTGGTATACAGCAACCACCCAGGAGGTACTACCTCCCTGTGGTAGTAGGTTGTAGACAGCAGCCACCCAGGGAGTACTAACCGTCCCTGTGGTCTAGGTTGGTAACAGCAGCCACCCAGGGAGAGTACTACCGTCCCTGTGTATAGGTTTGGTAGACAACCAACCACCCAGGGAAGGTACTACGACCTGTGGTAGTAGGATGGGTATACAGCAACACCAGGGAGATACTACCGTCCTGTGGTAGTGGTGTAGACCGCAACCACCCAGGATGTACTACCGTCACTGTGGATAAGGTTTGGTAAGACAACCACCCAGGGAGCGGTACAACCGTCTTGAGTAGTAGTTGGTAGACACAGGCAACCACCGCCAGTGAGGTACTACCGTCCTGTTGTAGTAGTTTGGTAGACAGCAACCCACCCAGGAGTTAATACCGTCTTGTGTAGTAGGTTGGTAGACCAGTAAACCACCCAGTGAGTGTACTACTTCCTGGTAGAGGTTGGTAAGACAACAACCACCCAGGGAGTACTACCGGTCCTGTGGTAGTAGGTTGTCGACAACAACCCACCCAGAGGTACATACCGTCCTGCCGATGAGTGTAAAACGAAAGCCTGTATATGTTTTACATGATGGTAGTATTGCTTGTGTCCTTTTTTCTGTCTCATAAACATACAAGAATTCAAGATACGTCATGCTACTTCTACTTACACTTATGGTCACACTACACATACATGTACAAGCTATATAAACACAACACCCATCGGGTATTATTCTATATTCTTTCCTAGTTCTTGAATCTTGTTTATTTCCTTCTCATCTCCATGGGGAAGTGAAACAGAATTCTTCCTCCCGTAGTCATGCGTGTTGTAAGAGGCTACTAAAAGCCGGGGAGCAAGGGGCTAGTAACACCCTCTCCTGTACATATTTAACTAAATTTAAAAAGAGAACAACTTTCGTTTTCTTTTCTGGGCCACCCCGCCTGTGGGATAGCGCCGGTGTGTTAAATTATATAATATATAAAAATGACGTGCCGAATAGGGCAGAACTTGCGATCTTGGCTTACTAGCCAACGTTCATCTTGCCATATAGTGACAAGTGAAAGTTTGTGTATGCATAATTGCAGCCCTGGACGCCTTAAAGCTGGCGGAGGCCCCTCTGCTGCAGCTCCTAGAATCCCTGCAACTGACGGAGGCCCTTGGGCTGCAGCCTCTGGAGGCCCTCCAGCTGAAGACCCCTGAGCTGCAGCCCCTGGAGGCCCTCCAGCTGACGGAGGCCCCTGGGCTGCAGCCCCTGGAGGCCCTCCAGCTGGTGGAGACCCCTGGGCTGCAGCCCCTAGAGGCCCTCCAGCTGGTGGAGACCCCTGAGCTGCAGCCCCTGGAGGCCCTCCAGCTGTGTCGGTATTTTATACCATTTATTTCCATTCTTCTCCGTATTAGCTTAAGATTGGTTAGCGAAACATTTCCACAAGAAATATCTCCAAACGTTACACAAGTGGACACTTCACCACACTGAATATTATGTCCCAAGCTGAGCAGCTTCAAGCTTCTTTTGACAAGAGATAAAATGCTTTCAGCTTGATCAAAACTAATCTAACTTTTTCCGAGATGTGACCACTTTCTTAAACATCTCGCGATATACCACTTTCTTAAACATCTCATGTTACATCATCTCGCCATGTACCACTTTCTTAAACATCTCGCGATATACCACTTTCTTAAACATCTCGCGATATACCACTTTCTTAAACATCTCGCGATATACCACTTTCTTAAACATCTCGCGATATACCACTTTCTTAAACATCTCGCGATATACCACTTTCTTAAACATCTCGCGATATACCACTTTCTTAAACATCTCGCGATATACCACTTTCTTAAACATCTCGCGATATACCACTTTCTTAAACATCTCGCGATATACCACTTTCTTAAACATCTCGCGATATACCACTTTCTTAAACATCTCGCGATATACCACTTTCTTAAACATCTCGCGATATACCACTTAAGCATTATTCACTTAAATTTGTGAGGGGATGAGCTTGACATTTTCTTGGGTGGAATTTATATCACGTTGATACTAAAATTTTCTTCCTCTTTTGGGCACCCTGCCTCGGTGGGAGACGGCCGACTTGTTGAAAAAAAAATTAAAAAAATACTCTTTTTCGAGTTCCTTTATATTAAGTTTCCCTCAAAGGGAGGGGATCTTGATCTAGGAAATTGGAGTTATGCTCCAATTCTCTGAATTAAGCGTAAATGCCTTCCCCCCCCACATACAGGCGCTGTATAATCCCTACGGGTTTATCGTCCCCCCCATGATATAAATAGTAAGCTACACACATGTATCTATCAGATTTTGACAAATATAAAATCCTTTATATCTACTCAAAATTCACTCGGTGTATATACGAGAATAAGGTAAGGTTCGTCAGGAAACAGGACGAATGTTTCCTGACGCGGGTCTTAGTCAGATGATGACCCGCCTTTGGAGCTTTTGGTCATCTGACCGAGGCCTTCCGCTGGCTTACCGGTCCACCCCTTTAAAAATTATGGTCATTTATAACCAGTCTGTCTATATATACGGGAATATATACTTCAAATTATTTTTGGCTGGTTGTGAATAGGTGACAAGCAACATTACTGACCACTCAGTAAGTCATTTTATTGTGGCAACGTTTCGCTCTCCAGGAGCTTTATCAAGCCGGCTTGAAAAAAGCTCCTGGAGAGCGAAATGTTGCACCTAAATATCAAATTAGTTGCCTTGTTCCTTTTCCCTAACATTGTCGGAAATTTAATAAACTTAAATAAAAATATTTTTTTAAAAAACAAACGGAGTTCGGTAATTCCAGGTTTTTAATTTAGATCCATTACAAGCAACCCTTCTCCCCAAAACTCTCTTCATTAAAGAAAAAACACGTCCCAAAATTTGGGGAGACTTGGGTTTTTTTTTGTAGGAAAAGGTAAGTGTTCCTGGTTGAAAATAATTACGTCTCAGTGATTAAGCTAGTGGGGTTTTTTCAGGAAATAGGTAAGTGTTCTGGCAGACAAATTATTACTTTCAATGTTTAAACTAGTGGTCTTTGGGGGTTTTTTTTGTCAGGAAAAAAGGTAAGTGTTTCCCGGCAGACAAAAAATTACTTCTCAATGTTAAACTAGTGGTACTATTGGGGTTTTTTTGTCAGGAAATAGGTAAGTGTTCCTGGCAGACAAAATTATTATTTCAAAGTTAAGCTAGTGGTTCATTTGGGGTTTTTTTTGTCGGAAATGGTAAGTGTTCCGGCGGAAAAAAAATTTGTCCGTGATTAAAAAATTTTTACGGGAGGTTAAACATCGGATAAACAAAAAGCTGCATTTGCAAAGAGTTTAAAAATTATGTGTACCAGGGTGGTGGTAGGTGAGACTGTATAGTGTTATGGTATTATGGTAACAGGGTGAACAGGAATGCTCTGGGGAAGTACTGGGTGCGCCAGTATTACCTATAGTTTAGCAAACCCCTGGCTTACCAGTGCCTACACCCGGTTACCAGTGCTCTACACCACTGGTTACCAGTGTCTACCTGGCTTACCAGTGCTCTCATGGGGTTACCAGGCCCCTACCTGGCTTACCGTGCTTTCACTGGTTACCGTGCTGTAACCCCTGGGGTTACCCGTGCTGTACACCATGGCTTCCAGTCTGTACCCCTGGCTTACCCCGTGCTGTACACCCCTGGCTTCCAGTGCTGTAAACCACGGCTTCCAGGCTGTACACCCCTGGCTTACCCGTGCTGTACACCACTGGCTTCCCGTGTGTCACCACTGGTTACAGTGCTTTTAAACCCCTGGTTACCGTGTATACACCATGGCTTACCAGTGCTTACACCACTGGCTTACCCGTGCTATACCCACGGCTTTCCCGGCTATACACCCCCTGGCTTACCCCTCTATACACCTGGCTTACAGTGCCATACAATTTTGGGCCCCCCTTTCCGTGCCATACCACTGGTTACCAGTGCCTACACCACACCCTGCTATAACCCCTGGCTTTCCCGTCTATACACCATGGCTTACCAGTGATACACCCTGGTTACCCGTGCTATCACCATGGCTTACCAGTGCTATACCCACTGGCTTACCGTGCTTACACCATGGCTTACCAGGTATACACCCCTGGCTTACCCGTGTTGTACACCATGGCTTACCCCTGCTGTACACCACTGGCTTACCAGTGCTGTACACCACTGGCTTACCAGTGCTGTACACCACTGGCTTACCAGTGCTGTACACCACTGGCTTACCAGTGCTGTACACCACTGGCTTACCAGTGCTATACACCACTGGCTTACTAGTGCCATACACCACTGGCTTACCAGTGCCATACACCACTGGCTTACCAGTGCCATACACCACTGGCTTAACCAGTGCCATACACCACTGGCTTACCAGTGCCATACACCACTGGCTTACCAGTGCCATACACCACTGGCTTACCAGTGCCATACACCACTGGCTTACCAGTGCCATACACCACTGGCTTACCAGTGCCATACACCACTGGCTTACCAGTGCCATACACCACTGGCTTACCAGTGCCATACACCACTGGCTTACCACTGCTATACACCACTGACTTACCACTGCTATACACCACTGGCTAACAATGTTATACACACGTTAAGCAACCACTGGGTAACCACTGTCAAATTGTCCACCCGGCATTTCCGTGTCAAGTCATATTTTAAAACAGGATCAAAGACAAAACCATATTATGTATAATTACAAGAGGAATAAAAACCAAATCCGTGACTAGAAAAATTGACAAATAACCCAATCTTAGGCATGAAGCCCTAGACATTTCGGTCGGTCCAAGACCATTATCAAGTCACAAATGAGTAAAAACGGCAGAAAACAAGCCGAGAATACGGAGGAAGGAGCGGTGTGAAGAATGAATAGAACCCAAGTCAGGTGAAGAAAATAAAATCCGAAATTAACTAGAAGTAATAGCAGCGGTAAAGTGTAATTACAGAAGGTAGATGACGCAGGTAATACAACGTTGCACCACCTCACTAATCTACTAAATATAGGCGACTTTATTAACGCTTCGGAGAATTAATGTTTTACGAAATGTAAAATCCTTAACAGACACCAATGTAAATGAACTCCTTTTGTAAAAGAGTGCCTAACATTCCTTGTAAATGAGTGTCTTTCTAAGAGATATCTTTGTAAACGTGCGCACTACAGACATTTGTAAGTAAGTGTCTGTCTAGCATATATCTTTATAAACGAGTACACTACAGATATTTGTAAATGAGTGTCTTATAGCCTCATAAACAGACCTCGTTTGTAAACGAAGAATTAAAAACAAACGTCTGATAATGACTGCATCCTTGTAAATAAATATACACACACATTTCTCTGTAAATGAATATACGCACACATTTATCTGTAAATGAATATACGCACACATTTATCTGTAAATGAATATACGCACACATTTATCTGTAAATGAATATACGCACACATTTCTCTGTAAATGAATATACGCACACATTTCTCTGTAAATAAATATACGCACACATTTCTCTGTAAATAAATATACGCACACATTTATCTGTAAATAAATATACGCACACATTTATCTGTAAATAAATATACGCACACATTTATCTGTAAATGAGAGTTGTACAAGGAAGAGCCGGGAACTGTTGTGCCGCCTGAGAAATATACGTAATGCTAATTCTTGCCTAATGAGACATATTCATTAAAAATAAAAAAAAAGAAACTAAGATAGTCCTCCAGAAGACAAGATTTAATTACTAGCCAAAGAAACCTATATGAAAAATAATAATAGCAATACAAGTAATATTTATTACTACAAGTACGTGATACAACTGATACAGTTGTAGTTTATATCATTGCATGTTATATATAAAGTTCCTGGTTATGTAGAACACTTAAGGCAACTTTGGTTAATCTTGTCCCCAGGATGCCACCCACACCTGCTAGCACCAAGGTACCAGCTTAACCTGGAGCTCATTACCTTTGTAAATTGGTCATGATTATGACCAGATCTAGTTCATTACCTTTGTAACTTGCTCAGCTATCAAAACTTTGGAGTCCAGTCCCTGGACCCATTATGTACCTCTGTAATCTTTTGACTACCGCCCACAGGATGGGTATGGGGTGCATAATAAACATATTAAACTAACTAAACAAGGTACCTACTTACTGCTAGGTGAACAGGGACAGCAGGTGAATAGAAGCATGCTCAACGTTTCACCCATGCCAGAAGTCTACCTCGGACCCTCCGTGTGCGAGCTGAGGACACAAGCAAGCAAGCCACAAGAACCCAGATTAGATGGCCAGCAGCATTTGGAGTTGCCAGACCGTCACCCATCCAAGTACTAATCTAAACCAACGTTGATTAACTTCGCTGATTGAACTCAATAATTGAACTCAATAGCAATAATAATATACTCTGAGAAAGTGCTAAACGCTCAGGGGTCAGACAGCTTCTAGGAAAAGAGATATTCTATCCTTACTTTTGTCGTTTTCCTTTAAATGGAGCTTGAAAAATTGATTTCTGCCATTAACCAATTACCAATTTTCTTCCAGCTATTTCCGGTTCAGTTAACCTGCCCACTGCGGTAATGTTAATATCATAACTTACCCATATTTTATAATGTTCCTAGATTTTCATAATATCGACGACTGGATAGAATAAACTGGATAGAATAAACTTCCGTGTCGCTTCTTAGCACCTGAGACTCAAAAATTAGTTATTTCCCGAGTAAATGGTTTCGTGATTTTACTTGCCTTGTGTTCCTGATTATTATTATTATAATCAAGGGGAAGCGCTAAACCCGTAGGATTATACAGCGCCTGGGGGGGGGATGTGGAAGACATTCAGGCTTAATTCGGGGAACTGGAGCACAGATCCAATTCCCTAAAGCAAGAGCCCCTCACCAACATCAAGGAACCTTCCTTGAGGGGCGGGGAACTGGAGCACAGATCCAATTCCCTAAAGCAAGAGCCCCTCACCAACATCAAGGAACCTTCCTTGAGGGGCGGGGAACTGGAGCACAGATCCAATTCCCTAAAGCAAGAGCCCCTCACCAGCTTCAAGGAACCTTCCCTGAGGGGTGGTGTTCCTGAGCCACGGACAGCCTAGTCCCCTCGTAATCACTTCCTGTATATCTAATTCAAAAAAATCTCCTTTTTCCCTGAATTTAACATCCATCGTGTAGTTGAATATCAGCAATAATTCAGTGTTCTGAGAGGCCGTCAGTATTGATTTAATAAGAAAAAAAATCAAGCATCGGAGGTGTATCTGTTCCTCTCACTCGTTGATATTTTTTAATGCGATGCTCTAGATAATTTTGCATTATAAATTGGAACGGCTCGTTCCTCCGTGTCTGTGGATCTCTGTTATGGATGTCAGTTCTCCCAGCCTATGTCAAATTGGTTTTAATCCCACATTATCATCAGTTAGACTTTGTTTCTGACATCCACTGGTTTTTATCTTACCGTTCCGTACTGTTGTCACTTAACACAACCCGTACATACGAGGAAAACTATTGAAGACGTTTCAGTCCGACTTGGACTGAAACATCAAATTTTTTTCTGTGTGCGGGTTATTTGTGTATTGTTCCAGTCACGGTAATGTGACTTTCTGGTACCTTTGGTACCTCTAACTGAACCAGCTAACCAATCTCAAAAGTCATCACTGCGCGACAAAATACACACAATAACGATTATAATTGTTATGCTGCTTAATAGGTGTAAATTATGTAATATTAGTATTTATGTATCACGCAGCCCCCTCAGGGGAGGTTTCTTGATGCTGGTGAGGGGCTCTTCATCCAGGGAATTGGATCTGTGCTCTAGTTCCCTGAATTGCGTCTGACTACCTTCCATCCCCTCCCCCCACATGCGCTGTATAATCATACGGGTTCAGCTCTCCCCATGATTATAATAATAATAATAATAATAATAATAATAATAATAATAATTTACGCAGCTCTGAGTTTTAAGATTATAGTATAATAGACGTTTTATTTGAACGTACGGTTTCAGAATGCATAGTTTTGGTCATACAAGTTTTTTATGTTCTCTCCCTTAAATATGAGAGTGGAGAAACGTAACATGATGTTTCGCCACCACATGCAACATGTATACTGTACTTTAGTCAAGAACTGACTGACTGACTGACTGTACATTTCATCTCCAGCCGGAATGACTGGTTACTTCAGACTATTTATCTTCCACCATCCTTCTCTGTATTGGACTGAGGAAACCACTGGCTAGCCAAGTGTTTTCAAGTCTCATTCTTCAACATGTCGATTTTCTAAACTATTTATACACCATTCAGTCATTCCAGGTACAACCATTGTAGCCAACATTCCAAAGTGCCGTAACACTACGTAATAAACAGGGCTCGATACGGCGTATGCTGTCAGTGGCCCTATAAACCCCAACAACCAACCAACGTAATACACGTCAACATTGGCTATTCGGCATTTAAATACCTGTTAGCTAGTCTCCCAAACTTAGGCCAAGATTAAGGAAGACGTCCCCTCAGGGGAGGTTCCTTGATGATGGTGAGGGGCTCTTGATCTAGGGAATTGGATCTGTGCTCCAGTTCCCTGAATTGAGCCTGTATGCCTTCCAACACATCCCCCTACATGCGCTGTATAATCCTACGGGTTTAGTGCTCCCTCGTGATTAAAATTATTAAGGAAGTATGTGTAGGTTATCCTAGGTTCTCTACACATATTCTATGTAACTATTTGTGTATAAGATTGAGACACTTATGCAGCATATGGGAATCTTTATTCAGGAAACGTTTCGCCACACAGTGGCTTCATCAGTCCAATACAAAGAGGAAGGCGTAAGGAGAGGAGGAGTATGAGGTAATCAGTCCCTCAACCTGGAGTCGATGTGTTCAGTCCATCAATCTTGTAGAATGGACTGAACACATCGATGGACTGAACACATCGACTCCAGGTTGAGGGACTGATTACCTCATACTCCTCCTCTCCTTACGCCTTCCTCCTTGTATTGGACTGATGAAGCCACTGTGTGGCGAAACGTTTCCTGAATAAAGATTCCCATATGCTGCATAGTGTCTCAATCTTCAACTTGTCGGTTTTTCAAACAATTCATCACATATTTGTGTATACCTGAATAACCTTACTCAAATTCGTCAACTAATGGCTAATAATATTTCGAGATCGCAATTATTATAATCATAACTAAGCGGTAATTCAGATGGCGATGAATGACAAGGAATTAGCTGCTGATTCTGTGGTACTCACAGAGACGTCAGTTACATGGCACTAAAAAAAAAAAATACCACGGGCGGGGATAGAACCCGCGATCAGAGAGTCTCAAAACTCCAGACCGACGCGTTTTGAGACACTCTGATCGCGGGTTTTAACCCCGCCCATGGTATGCTTTGTTTGCAATCGTGTCATTACGATTTTCGTGAGTCAACTACCGCTAAGTTACCAACAACTAGGTTTGCTGATTTCTTATGGACGTTGGAAGGAAAATCAACCAAAGCCTCCGGACGACAGAACCAAGCTAAATATTAATAATAAAAAACGCACAATATAGTGACTGGAACACTACACATTTAACCCACACATACAAGTGTGTGACTTTGTAAATGGTCCAAGCCGGACCGAAACGTCGTTGTAAGCTCCTCTCTTCTATGTACGAGCTGTGTAAACATACATAAGACAGGATGTTCCAGAGATTGGACACAGTAACAAGGGGACACAGTTGGAAGTTGAAGACACAGATGAATCACAGAGATGTTAGGAAGTATTTCTTCAGCCACAGAGTAGTCAGTAAGTGGAATAGTTTGGGAAGCGATGTAGTGGAGGCAGGATCCATACATAGCTTTAAGCAGAGGTATGATAAAGCTCACGGCTCAGGGAGAGTGACCTAGTAGCGATCAGTGAAGAGGCGGGGCCAGGAGCTCGGACTCGACCCCCGCAACCTCAACTAGGTGAGTACAACTAGGTGAGTACAACTAGGTGAGTACAACTAGGTGAGTACAACTAGGTGAGTACAACTAGGTGAGTACAACTAGGTGAGTACAACTAGGTGGAGTACAACTAGGTGAGTACAACTAGGTGAGTACAACTAGGTGAGTACAACTAGGAGAGTACAACTAGGTGAGTACAACTAGGTGAGTACAACTAGGTGAGTACAACTAGGTGAGTACAACTAGGTGAGTACAACTAGGTGAGTACAACTAGGCGAGTACAACTAGGTGAGTACAACTAGGCGAGTACAACTAGGCGAGTACAACTAGGCGAGTACAACTAGGCGAGTACAACTAGGTGAGTACAACTAGGTGAGTACAACTAGGTGAGTACAACTAGGCGAGTACAACTAGGCGAGTACAACTAGGCGAGTACAACTAGGTGAGTACAACTAGGTGAGTACAACTAGGTGAGTACTGGCTGATATACATTGAAAATTATTTCCTTCCATTAGTCACATACGGGTGAATTTATATGATAGAATATACACGGGAATTACTAAAACAAAGTGGTGCTATACAAAAGCATCCTTTAAATTTATATATCAGCACAAATGATCAAATTAAAGAATAAATGCTATATGTATATATTTTAAACAAATATCGTGCAGAGCATAATCAATATTTTTTTCCACAGTCCTCGCCACCTTACATCTTTCTCTCCCTTCTTGTGTGTGTACATACATACGGATTATATCCAAGGTACTGTTAAGACGGGAACTGAAGTGGATGAAGCCCCAGGAGCTTCAGTAGAGCACTAGAAAGAGGATTGAGGTTCATCACCAGGACCATCAGTGGAGCAGAGTTAAAGGGGACTGAAGTAGTTTGATCTCCTGGACCATCAATAGAACACTTATGGAAATCGATTTCCAGGACTACCAGTAGAGCACTGTTAAGGGAGGATTAAGGAAGTTCCATCTTCAGGACCACCAGTAGAGCACTGTTAAGGGAGGATTAAGGGAGTTCGATCTCCAGGACCACCAGTAGAGCACTGTTAAGGGAGGATTAAGGGAGTTCGATCTCCAGGACCACCAGTAAGCACTGTTAAGGAGAATTAAGGGGGTTCGATCTCCAGGACCACCAGTAGAGCACTGTTAAGAGTGGATTAAGGGAGTTCGATCTCCAGACCCATAACAAGTCTCACCAATGCATATTACTTACGATTTCCACACGCTTGTGTGAAATTCATCTGTAAAAAGCTGCACTTGTGATCACAGTGGTGGCCCATGCTAACCTCCCTATAGTGTATAGAAATATACCTGCTGGCCTAGTGGCTAAAACACTTGCCATGGGTTCAAGTCCCATCCGTTCCCTGATTTTTTACAATAACATAATTACAATTTCACGGGTCATACTGGTATAAAATACCGACATGGAGAGTAATTAGAGTAATTAGATAAACTCCTGATGATATTCATTTAAAGACTTTTCGTTAACCATTTTCTTAATCAGTTCACTACAGTAGAATTTTGAGGTATTGAATCTGTAGACAGATAATGAGGTAATCAGTCCCTCAGCCTGGATGTTGGTGTTTAGACTTGGGTAACTGAGCTCCCGCTTTCCAGGCTGAGTAACTAATTACCTCTTCCTCTGTCTTCTGTTTACAGTTCTCCAAGACTGAGAAAGTGACTTCATTTTCTGTCTCCAGTTTCGACACCTTCAAATTCCTTCATATCAAAGTTAAAACAAAAGG
>NC_069457.1:12762900-12900553 GCF_026875155.1 Cherax quadricarinatus
GATAAAAAAAGATGGCAATAACCGAGTGGTTATTGGCAGACATTACGTAGATAAGTATCTAAATAGTGGAAAGATTATCGTTTCTAAATACCACACCTAACGTCTCTTTACCAGACGTTCCATCACCTTGCAAACTGCACTGGTAAGAGCAATGAGACGATAGTGAGAGGCATCAAGTCACGAAGTCCTTAGTTTAAGAAAAGGTGGTAGAATGGCAGATTTGCACAGCTGGAGAAGAACTCGCCACAAAACAAAATTAAAGAGACGTAAGAGGACCGCAAGGGCTGACGGATGTAGATGCAGGAGCATACAGATATGAATGTCGTCCGGCTCAGCAGCCGATGATCGGCAAGTGAGGAGTGTTGACTACTTCTAGAAGCGTAAAAGGCACATTGTAAGACTCTTCTCCGCTAGAAGAAAAGTCTAAGGGCTTAAACTCTAGCAGATTTGGAGGAAAGAAACGAGGGGCAGAGATGGAGCCCTGGGAGATATAGACAAGGTGATGACCAAGTTCGGTGGCAACGTCCAGAGGGTTAGCTATAGCGACACCGGCAACCCGAAGGACGGGAGCCGGGTCGGGAGTGTATTTGCTATTCAATTTCCCTACTTTTTTTTTCCAGATTGCACTCAGAGGAAGCTGACGTGATGGTAGAAACATAATCCCGCCAACAAGTGCGTTATCACGGGTAACCGCGGTTGTCTCGTCCGCTTAAAATCAAGGAGGCTCTCTGTGGTCCTGTTGTGCACATACCAGCCTAACGCAGAGCGTTTTAAACATACCGCACGAGCACATGCAGGAGACCACCCAGGGACGCACCTCTGAGAATGCCTACCCGAGGTTTGGGGTAGAGAATGTGAAGGTGAGGTTAAAACTGAGGTCGAGAAGAGGTGTAACAATTCATTAATGTAAGACGAAAAAGGATCCTCACTAAAAGCAGTTTGACGTGAGTAAAGGTCCCAATTCCATCGGACAAATTGCCAGCGTGGCTGTGAAGACGTGGTGAGGACGAATAAGTATAGATGATTGGAAAATGTTCGCTCTCATTCAAGCCCGGGAGAATAGACCAGGTAAGTCTAGTTGAAGATTGAGACACTTATGCAGCATATGGGAATCTTTATTCAGGAAACGTTTCGCCACACAGTGGTTTCAGTCCAATACAAGGGAGGGTACGGAGAGGAGGAGAATGAGGTAATCATCCCTAACCTGTCGAGTGTTCAGTCCATCAATCTTGTAGATGTACCATTCTACAAGATTCGATGAGAACACATCGATCAGGTGAGGGACGATTACCTCATCCTCCCTCCGTACGCTTCCCTTGATGTGATAAGCACTGTGGGCGGGAAGTTTCTGAAAAATCCAATGTGATAAGTGTTCAATCTCAACTTGTCGGTTTTTCAACCATTCGTACAGGTAAGTCTAGTACAGTTGAGGAAGATAAACCGAGAGATCGAGCAGAGTTTAGTAGAGGGGGGATAGAAGTGAGAAAATCTTCCAACTGAATTCTCGAGGGTACAGTGAGACCCTCCTTCCCAGAGGAAATGAGAGCATTAAAATCCCAAAAACAGAGCGGCGGTAAGAAGAACCAGAAAAGAATTGGGATAGATAAGCCTTAGAGATAAAAGACAATTGTATCCTTTCAAGTGGATAAGCTGCAGAGTAATGCAGCGAAGTATGAACAAAGAGCTGATGGTAGGAATACCGAAGCACAGAAGTGCACTTTCATTAAAGGTTCCATCGGGAAAAGTATCTGATGAATATAATAAATCACAGCCAGAGATGGGATGGATAACAGCGGAGTGTAATTTGGGTTTTGTAAACAAACACAAACAAGGGAATACTGGGAGAGCAACACCTGAAGCTCACCAAAGTTACCTCTGAGACCTCGGATATTCCACTGTAAATAAGCCATGATTTTTGAAGTAAAAGATAAAAGAAATCTGAAGGTAGAGGTATCTACGGACTAGAAGGGTTAGAAAAGTCCACATGTTGAGGCAGCAGAAAACGAAAAAGCAGCGAAGGTTTGGGATCCTGTGAAGAAAGGAGTTGAACAGATGGAGAAGAGTGAAGAGGAGGAACAGGAGGTAGATCGGTGTCCATCAATGGTTTACTCTCCGCAATATAGTCGGAGATAGCTTTAATTGTTTCAGAGGATAAGGAAGTTGTATGTGGGACGATATTGGAGATAGAGGGAGGAGGGTGAGTAAAGATTAGGGAGACAACGGAACGAAATTTAGCAAAGTGGGGGAAGGACGAGAGGTTAAGAGGTATCTTGAGAAGAAGCTTGGGAGGGGACAGGAGAGGAAGGGACTGTACGAGGGAGAGGATGGACCGCCACACTCGCAACAGAGCGAGGAAGAGGTAAAGATCCAGATACTGAGACCGGAAATGAAAGAAATTAACCCTATGGGGATTTATTGGACTTACAAGAAGTAGAGAGGAGAGTGGAAGGAGCTGTTGTGTGAGGTCTTGTAGACTTAGAAGCTTGCGTGTGATGGCGATTGGAGAACAGTAAGAGGTGACGAGGTAGGGAACTCAAGGTCCAGGATTGCAAGAATTAGATACAGAGTTAACTGTGGAAGGTGTGATTGCAGGGGAAACCGCAAGAATTAGGAACCCCAGAGGTTGGGGGTTTCTTAGTAACTCGAGAATAAGATGAGAGACTGCCATAGCATAAGTAAAGCCTTCTGTCTCTTTGAAACAACGGATTTCACGTTCGTTCACGTAAACCTGGCAATGACGAGAATAAGATTGATGAGCTTCATAACAATTAAGGCAGGAGGAAGACCACAAGATGTATTGGTATGGTCATCGGTACCACAGACTGGGCATTCAGCCAGGGACCTGCAATATTTTGCCTAATGGCCAAACTGCCAGCAATTCCTACACTGGTACTTGTAGATAGTGTCCCGCAATATAAACTGATGATGGAAGCTCACCGCAGTCAAAAGTTAAGCCAACTACATTGCAGGGGTAGCATCTCCAATCGCGGGCAGGTAGTACATAGAAGTCTACTTCGAAGATCGGGAGGTCTTGGAGCTCAAGCTATTCCAGAATGTCGAATACAGAAAGTAGGCAGGAACAGTAGAGATGTGAAGACGATGTAATCAGTCCATCACCCTTGTAGTCGTAGAATTTGAGGTTGTCAGTCCCTCGGCCTGGAGAAGTTCAGTTCCATAGTCAGGAACTATCTGAAGATCAAGCGACAGTGCGGAGACTTAAATACTGTCGGAAGGAGAGGTGCATAGTAGTAGTAGTAGTAGTAGTAGTAGTAGTAGTAGTAGTAGTAGTAGTAGTAGTAGTAGTGAGAATGTAGCCACTGAGAGGTCATGTCCCTCTCAGATCCAACAATTCTCACTTGAAAAGCTTGTCCAAGGTGTTTTCTGTACCAAGATGCCATGTGTTGCAGTGTCTGACAAGATGAACATCAAAATGGTATACAATACCGACAGGTTGTTAGATACGACATATGCAACAGTTAGACAACTTTATTCCGAAACGTTTCGCCTATACAGTAGGCTTCTTCAGTCGACTGAAGAAGCCTACTGTGTAGGCGAAATATTCCAGAATGTCATCACCACATTTCTGGAAATTACACTGAACAATGGTGTGTGGTAGAATAACAGTACCACTGCAAGAATTGAGAGTGATGCTTTACAATTGTCACAGGAATGGCATCTATGGGTGTAAGGAGAGAATTTTATGATCATGGGGGTTCGCTAAACCCGTAGAATTATACAGCGCACGTGGGGGGCTGGAAGGTATTCAAGCTCGGTTCAGGAAACCGGAGCACAGATCCAATTCCCTAGATCAAGAGCCCCTCACCAGCGTCAAGAAACCTCCCTCGAGGTGTGTAAGGAGAGAAAAATCCTGAGCTTGGCTAGCATTCTTTACTGTGTCGATGTGTGTACTGCTCCTGACAGCATGAAACAGATTATTACGACCAACATGGCGTTGGAGAATCTTGCTGATACTTTACGACCAACATGGCGTTGGAGAATCTTGCTGATACTTTACGGCCAACATGGCGTTGGAGAATCTTGCTGATACTATGATCAAAAAGATATTCTGAAGAAAATGTCGGCTGTAGAGTGAAGAACTTTGTCCACTGTGTACAGTAATGCATAGTATGTAAAGGAAGTGATTGTCGAGTTGGTCATTTCTGAGTAGAGAGTCAGTCGAAATAATATCAGAAGTAGGTCGTGGTCGTTTAGATACAGGATCGGAGGAGGTCCGTTTTCAAGCGGGCAAACAATCTGAAAACTGTCGGGGAGAGGCCGGAAGCAAAGTCAAAGAAGCGCAGAGGTCGGAGGTGTCAAAGAAGTCAGGCCAAGCCTCCTTATCTGGAGCGTGGGTCAAAATGTCACCCGCAGAAGATACAGGGACAGTAGAAAGGCCCAAAGAATGGTCCGATAACAAGGCAGGGTCGTCAGAGGGTGCTGCTACAGAGATGGGCTCAAGAGGTGGTGGTTCATGGACTTGGAACTCCATGGTTAATTCTTTTCTTTTGTTAAGGAAAAATGGGGGGGGGGAGCATGGAGGGGTAGCTCCAGGGGAAAAGGACCACAAGTCTCCCCTATCATGTCCAAGAGGACAACTTCAGGACACCCAGTAGTGCAGATGTGGCATGAAGCCAGTGCCATGCCTTACCCTTCAAGCCAGTAAACCAGCTTTCCGGGATAGCAACCTCACATCTACCGAACCACCTCGGCAGACGACCGGAAACCCACAACAAGGCATACCTACTTCGGTCACCACCTCCTGGAATCCGACAGGCAGCCTCCAGAGATACACTCATCACCTATAAGACATCTGAAGCCTCCTCCCCGGTAGACCAGAGAGGGATCGGATTCTCTAGATGATCCAGATTCCATGGCAAACTACGCTTCCACCAAGAATCTCAACGAAAGAAGATGGAGCCCGGAACCCTTTCTCAGGTCTAGGAAGTACAAAGCTTAAGGGAACAACCTCAAAGGCAGAAACAGGAAGGGGAAAGTTGAGCGATGGGGAGAGGAGGAGGAAAGGGAAGGGGGAATTGGTCTGAGGAAGAAGACCAAAAGGTCTAATTCCTCAGACCAATAGCTTCTTCATCGCACAAAAAAGCCCCCTCCAAGAGGACTTATATTGTAAAAGCCGTTGTTCTGGATGTAATTATTAGACAGACATAAGTGATTATTCCAAGATTCTACATCACTGAAGCAGTGTGTAGGAGTAAACGAAGTTAATAAAGGATAGCAATATACTACTTGTGTCTTTCTTTTTCCAGGATGGAAGAAAACCAGACAAGATCCAAGGAAGGGAAAGTCAGGTCTAATTCCTAAGAACAAGAACTCCCTCGCCGACATCGAAGAACCATCTTCGAGAGGCTTGCGCTAAGCTACACCTATTGTATCATAATAACTAAGCGCTAAACCCACAATGGTCATACAGACACCTATGGTATAAAATACTGGTATAAATTACCAGTACAATTACTTTAAAAAGAGATGAGCAAACATACATTACTAAAAAGTTTCAGTCGTGGAACTTTGATCACTTCACCATTTATCCTAGTCAATTATATTACAAAGGCTCTTGATCCAGGGAACTAAAGATTCCCTTCTTGCAAAACAGAGGTGATGGAGAAAAATGTAATTTAAATTTTGCGATTTTTAATAATAATTATAACACCTCGAATTATTTTCCTGAGACCCACGTCAGGAAACACTTGTCATGTTTCCTGACAAACTTTACCTAACTTGAGGAAATGGTATGGTGATACCGACAAGATGTGGAAAAAGACACTTATGTACAGTTCAGGACATTTATTAAAGGAAACGTTTCGCCACGAGTGGCTTCTTCAGTCCTAATACAGAGAAAACTAAGAAAACACACATATATATAGTGGCGGGAGTCAGGTGAGGTGATGCGTGGGTAGAGGTGGTAGTAGTAGTAGGTAGTAGTAGTAGTATTGTAGTAGTAGTAGTAGTAGTATAGTAGTAGTAGTAGTAGTAATATAGAGTAGTAGTAATGGAACTAGGAGGTGAGGCAAGAGAGGGACCTGCTGGCATCAAGTAACACCAGTTCCCAGATGGGTAATAATCCTCTTGCTTAGTAATTTTGAAATACTGTAACTACCGGATTTTTTGCTTATAGTGTTACTGACAGAAATTAGTGCGGCTTCAATGCATTTTCTCCGTCTTAGTCGTCTTCTTTAATAACTAATTTAGCTTCATTGAATTTCATGAGGTGTCCAACATCGTCTCTATGTTGAACACATGCGTTTTTGCGGTCATCGTTTCTGCAAGCATTTTTGTGTTCTGCTATCCAATGTCCAGAGTTCTGGCTGTTTCCCCTACATATACTTTGTCACAACCCCCCACATGGTATAGTGTAATTCCTGCACTTGTGCCAGAATCATGCTTGGGTTTTTGTATCAGGTTCCTAATAGTAGTTGAAGAGCTGGTAGATATTTTAGCCAGTTTTCTGTCAAACATTTTGAAACATTAGTGGCAACGTTGCTGACCGGTAAAACGATGTAACTTGGAGGCTTTTCTTCAAATTTGATAGGTGTTGGTCTTGCTGAGGATACGTGTTGCACGTTTCCTGCAGTCACGTATGAAGTGTAGGGGAAAGTGTAGTGAACTAAAAGAGTTGGTGATGTATGTACATTCTTCTTCGAGGAACTGTGGACTGGAAATTCTGTAGCTCTCAGAAAGAAGCCAATAACTACCCCTCTTTTAGTTCTTGTGTCATGGTGAGAGAAGAAATGTAGAAGATCATTCTTGTAGGTAGGCTTCCGGTAGACTTTAAAAGAAAGTTTGTTTTCCCCTGTGCGTAAGAGAACGTCGAGAAAAGGTAACTGGTTGTCCTTCTCCTCCTCTAGAGTAAATTTAATAGTAGGTTCCAGAGTGTTGATGGTGTTGAGGATGCCCTGTACGTCAAGATTTTTGGGTACAATGACCAAAATATCATCTACGTACCGCATCCAAGTAACTGAACGAGGGATGTTATTGAGGATCCTTCTTGATTCCAGGTCCTCCATATATAAATTGGCAAGAACTGCACTAAGGGGGGATCCCATGGCTAGTCCGAAGAGTTGTTTGTACTTCTTGTCCTCGAACCTAAAACAGTTATAACGAACACAAAGTTCGACAAGGCTCACAAAATCTTGGCGGGGTACAGGTAACTCTGTATCATCTTTAATCACCCTGCGAAGAAGATCAATGGCTTGATCAACTGGGACATTGGTGAATAAGGCAGTCACGTCAAAACTTGCAAGCTTCTTATCACTCATGTCGAGATCCCTGATACGGTTAAGGAGGTCACCCGAATGCTTTAGATGAGCCTGACTGATTGTACCCAGGAGCTTTGACAAATATTTCGCCAAAACTCCTGCTAGACTGTGAGGGGCGCTGCCGATTCCAGATGTAATGGGTCTCATAGGCACATTTGGTTTGTGGGTCTTTGGTAAACCATAAAGTCTAGCTGACTTGGGGTTGGTAGGGATGATGGCGAAACGTCTACAATAAAGATACCCAGATGTTGCACATGTGTCTTAATCTCATTTTGTCGGTATTGTATACCATTCGTACACAACTTGTCAGACACTGCAACATCATGGAATCTTAATTCTGAGGACATGTACATAACCTTCACGACTACGACAACTACTACTACAACCCATCTCTTTGGGAAGGACCTACTTCCACTGGGAAATCCCGCCTACCAGTGAATATGCCCTCGTCTTCTACACCTGACGTTACTATATAAGCGCCAGGATCCTTTCTTCTGCTTCAGAATCTCCACGACTATGGTGCTCTTCGCACCTACTCCTAGGTTGAGGGACTGATTACCTCATCTTCTGTACATAGTTCTACTGTCTTCAAGTTATGTCCTAGAATTTGTATTGATAAAGCCACTGGATGGCGAAACGTCTACAATAAAGATACCCAGATGTTGCACATGTGTCTTAATCTCAACCCACCGGTTCGTTCTTCACAGTATAGCCGTGAGTATTCTATCCCGATGGCAGGAAAGCAGGTTCTTTACCGCTGCAATGATGAGGGGTTATGTCCTGCATTTTCATACAGGTGCACAGGTAATTAAATCCAAAAAGGGGAAGTCTCAGGACGTTAGTCCATCTCCATCAGTTCTTCTCGTTGATTGGCAGGTGACCCTCTCTGTCATCCAAGCTGGAAAGATAGACAGGTTACCCACTGCTTAAGAAATCACTCTCCATGATAAGTACAATACCTAAAAGTTGTGGTGATTATTACAACAGTCAACTTAGAGCAAGATTGAAAGGACTAAGTTTATTATTGGTCAAAAGTGAAGCTTTCAACCAATAAATCCACTAGAATACAAGGCAGGCATGTACTTACAGTAGTGCTGGGAGCTGTGAGTCTAGTGATTACTGTTTGGACCGGAGCCCCACACGTCACCTTTCGAGAGGGGGGGGGGGGGAAGGAGTGGAAGGAATAGCGGGAGCTTGACTTACCCTACCTTAACAAGTAGCCGGCAATGAAACTGTTGTTACTATATATTCCCTCACTACTCCTATCTATTGAACTTTTACCTCACACCCAAGTAATGTAGGCTCCTCAGGCGGGGAGTGAACTGAAGCGTCATCACCAGGTCACTATTAAGATGGTGTCTGAGCCAACTGATGCTCAGCAACACCAGGATGCTATGAAGAAAACATCACCTTCACCAGGTCACTATTAAAACAACTTCACCATCACTAGGTCACTATTAAAACAACTTCACCATCACCAGGCCACTATTAAGACAACTTAACCACCAGGTCACTATTAACCCATTCAGGGTCCACAGGCCCTCTCAGAGACTCGTTCTCAGGGTCCCCCAAATTTAAAAAAAAAGAATATTTTTTCTCATGAAAAGATAAGAGAATCTTTCCCGATCATAATGACACCAAAAGTATGAAATTTGATGGAAAACTTACGGAATTATGCTCTCGCGAAGTTAGTGGTCTCGAGGATGTTCACGCATCCTCGATTTTGCCCACTTTGAGCCCTATTTTCGGCCAATTCCCGTGTACTAGTCGACAAAAATCATACCTATTTTGCTAGAACTCCATTTTTTCTATCGAATGAGTACAAGAAACCATCCATTTACCAATTTCAACTATCCAATACAGTGGTCAGAATTTAGCAATTTTGCCAATTTCACACAAATTTCAAAAGATGCATTTCCAAATAGGGTCCAGAATAAACAAGAAAGACATTCCTGGCATTAAAATAACATTTCCTCTGTTCATTAGTCACGTCCCCAGACCCCTCTTACATTCTTTTGCTTTCCATTTTGAATTTTTCTCACAAAAAATAGATTTACTGTTATGCAGACTACTGCATTAGTGTAAAAATGGTATCAGCGCACTTGTAAAAGAATATTAGATTCACCAGTTGACGAGTATTGGACGCATGGAATGATTTGTTTACTTTTGAACTTGGGTAAAAATCGAACATTTCTGCTACTTTGAGCTCAATTTCAAGGTTCTTTTCATTGTAAAACCAGTCAATATCATCTCAATTTCTGTAATATGTATTCCATTCTATCAAATGAGACCAGGAAAACTAGAATATAACAATAAATACCATACGAAAATACAGTGCAAAGTCGCTGTTTTAATCCAAAAACACGGTCAAAGTTTTTTTTTCTCATTACGCACTGTGTGCTGCAGGATTTTTTTTATACTGCGTACACTGACCACAGACCCATTCTTTCATATGTAGGCTACCAGCTTTCTCTCACTAGATTTGAAGGCACTAGAATTCATGAGTACTAGTACGTCAAGGACCCTGGCACCTAAGCCGTACTAATACGGCCGAAACCCTGAAAGGGTTAAAACTTCAATATCACTAGTTCACTATTAAAACAACTTCATCATCACTAGGTCACTATTAAAATTACATCACCAGGTCACTATTAAAACATTACCACCAGGTCACTATTAAGACAATTTCATCACCAGATCACTATTAACGTGGTGATTGAACTGAAGCACCATCACCTGCACACTATTAGAACAACGTCACTATCACCAGGCCACTGTTAAGGTGGTGATTGAGGGAACTGATGCATCCTCACCAGGTCACTATTAAGAAAACATCACTATCACAAGGTCACTATTAAGACAATGTTACTATCACCATGTCACTAGGGTGGTGACTGAGGAACTGATACACCATCAAATCACTGTTAAAATAACACTAATATCTTAAAATCATTACAAAGTGTGTTGATCATAAGAATCACTGCACCAGCCACCGGCTATAATCTTAAAAAACACATCTGGTCGTTCAGAACGATAACATTCTGGGTCACTGATGAGCCGGTTTAATTAAGGCAATTAGCGTAATTACCTTTCATCTTCTAATGCTTTAAAATATTACTAAAACATTTGACTTTCTCTGCTGGATTTCCTTTAAACCAAAGGTAATGTACGAGTGAGTTAGGTCCCTCAGTGACCAGATACGGGTACACTCGTACCACAGTACCTATTTATTGTGCAGATGCACACTCCTACGTACAAGGCATGTACATGGAAGTGTACACTTAACACGCAGGTACTTCCATCCTGCTTTCATGTATCCCTGATATTTGTGAATCCCTCTTACATGTGTCTGGCAATATTTGTGTGTATATCTTGTGTGTGTCCCTGACATGCGTGTATCATCATACACGTGTCCTTGACAACATTTGTGTACATGAATGTCCCTGACATTTGAATATATATCTTACGTGTGTCCCTTTCCTTACGCATGTAAATGAGTTCTAAGATTCAAGCACAATATTTTGTTCCTGCTTTTATCCATTTTCCTGAATGTTTAGTGAAGCAAATGAAAACGGTAAAATAATCAGTAGGAAAAACATTGAGAAAGGTAACCTTTTACAATAACCAAAATAAAGTAAAAAGTAAATTCTCCATTTACTACTAGGAATAACAATAAATGTAGACAGCAACCACCCAGGGAGGTACTACCGTATGTGGTAGTAGGTTGGTAGACAACAACCACCCAGGGAGGTACTACCGTCCTGTGGTAGTAGGTTGGTAGACACTACCACCCAGGGAGGTACTACCGTCCTGTGGTAGTAGGTTGGTAGACAACCACCCAGGGAGGTACTACCGTCCTGTGGTAGTAGGTTGGTAGACAGCAACCACCCAGAGAGGTACTACCGTCCTGTAGTAGTAGGTTGGTAGACAGCAACCACCCAGGGAGATACTACCGTCCTGTGGTAGTAGGTTGGTAGACAACCACCCAGGGAGGAACTACCGTCCTGTGGTAGTAGGTTGGTAGACAACAACCACCCAGGGAGGTACTACCGTCCTGTGGTAGTAGGTTGGTAGACAACAACCACCCAGGGAGGTACTACCGTCCTGTGATAGTAGGTTGGTAGACAACAACCACCCAGGGAGGTCTACCGCCTGTGATAGTAGGTTGGTAGACACAACCACCCAGGGAGGTACTACCGTCCTGTGGTAGTAGGTTGGTAGACAACAACCACCCAGGGAGGTACTACCGTCCTGTGATAGTAGGTTGGTAGACAACAACCACCCAGGGAGGTACTACGTCCGTGAAGGTTGTAGACAACAACCACCCTGTGGTACTACCGTCCTGTGGTAGAAGGTTGGTAGACAGCAACCACCCAGCGAGGTATTACCGTCCTGTGGTAGTAGGTTGGTAGACAGCAACCACCCAGGAAGGTAATACCGTCCTGTAGTAGTAGGTTGGTAGACAGCAACCACCCAGGGAGGTGCTACCCCCCTGTGGTAGTAGGTTGGTAGACAGCAACCACCCAGGGAGGTACTACCGTCCTGTGGTAGTAGGTTGGTAGACAGCAACCACCCAGCGAGGTACTACCGTCCTGTGGTAGTAGGTTGGTAGACAGCAACCACCCAGGGAGGTACTACCGTCCTGTGGTAGTAGGTTGGTAGACAGCAACCACCCAGGGAGGTACTACCGTCCTGTAATAGTAGGTTGGTAGACAGCAACCACCCAGGGAGGTACTACCGTCCTGTGGTAGTAGGTTGGTAGATAACCACCCAGGGAGGTACTACCGTCCGTGGTAGTAGGTTGGTAGACAAACCACCCAGGGAGGTACTACCGTCCTGGTGTAGTAGGTTGGTAGGCAGCAACCACCCAGGTAGGTACTACCGTCCTATGGAAGTAGGTTGGTAGATAACCACCCAGGGAGGTACTACCGTCCTGTGGTAGTAGGTTGGTAGACAGCAACCACCCAGGGAGGTACTACAGTCCTGTGGTAGTAGGTTGCTAGATAACCACCCAGGAAGGTACTACCGTCCTGTGGTAGTAGGTTGGAAGACAACAACCACCCAGGTAGGTACTACCGTCCTGTGGTAGTAGGTTGGTAGACAGCAACCACCCAGGTAGGTACTACCGTCCTGTGGTAGTAGGTTGGTAGACAGCAACCACCCAGGAAGGTAATACCGTCCTGTGGTAGTAGGTTGGTGGACAGCAACCACCCAGGGAGCTACTGCCGTCCTGTGGTAGTAGGTTGGTAGACAGCAACCACCCAGGGAGCTACTGCCGTCCTGTGGTAGTAGGTTGGTAGACAGCAACCACCCAGGGAGGTACTACCGTCCTGTGGTAGTAGGTTGGTAGGCAGCAACCACCCAGGTAGGTACTACCGTCCTGTGGTAGTAGGTTGGAAGAAAGCAACCATCCAGGTAGGTACTACCGTCCTGTGGTAGTAGGTTGGAAGAAAGCAACCATCCAGGTAGGTACTACCGTCCTGTGGTAGTAGGTTGGAAGACAGCAACCACCTAGGTAGGTACTACTGTCCTGTGGTAGTAGGTTCGTAGACAACTACCCATGTAGGTACTACCGTCCTGTGGTAGTAGGTTGGTAGACAGTAACCACCCAGGGAGGTACTACCGTCCTGTGGTAGTAGGTTGGTAGACAGCAACCACCCAGGGAGGTACTACCGTCCTGTGGTAGTAGGTTGGTAGACAGCAACCACCCAGATAGGTACTACCGTCCTGTGGTAGTAGGTTGGTAGACAGCAACCACCCAGAGAGGTACTACCGTCCTGTGGTAGTAGGTTGGTAGACAGCAACCACCCAGAGAGGTACTACCGTCCTGTGGTAGTAGGTTGGTAGACAGCAACCACCCAGGGAGGTACTACCGTCCTGTGGTAGTAGGTTGGTAGACAGCAATAACCCAGGGAGGTACTACCGTCCTGAGGTAGTAGGTTGGTAGACAACAACCACCCAGGGAGATACTACCGTCCCGTGGTAGTAGGTTGGTAGACAGCAACCACCCAGGGAGGTACTACCGTCCTGTGGTAGTAGGTTGGTAGACAGCAACCACCCAGGGAGTGATACCGTCCTTAATAGTAGGTGTAGACAGCAACCACCCAGGAGGTACTACCGGACCTGTGGTAGTAAGGTTGGTGATAACCCCAGGAGGGACTACGTCCTGTGGTAGTAGGTTGGTAATAACCACCCAGGGAGGTACTACCGTCCTGTGGTAGTAGGTTGGTAGGCAGCAACCACCCAGGTAGGTACTACCGTCCTATGGAAGTAGGTTGGTAGATAACCACCCAGGGAGGTACTACCGTCCTGTGGTAGTAGGTTGGTAGACAGCAACCACCCAGGAGGTACTACAGTCCTGTGGTAGTAGGTTGCTAGATAACCACCCAGGAGGTACTACCGTCCTGTGGTATAGGTGGGAAAACAACAACCACCCAGGTAGGTACTACCGCCTTGGTATAGGTTGGTAACAGCAACCACCCAGGTAGGTACTACCGTCCTGTGGTAGTAGGTTGGTAGACAGCAACCACCCGGAGAGGTAATACCGTCCTGTGGTAGTAGTTGGTGGACAAGCAACCACCCAGGAGCTACTGCCGTCCTGTGGTAGTAGGTTGGTAGACAGCAACCACCCAGGGAGCTACTGCCGTCCTGTGGTAGTAGGTTGGTAGACAGCAACCACCACCCAGGGAGTACAACTACCGTCCTGTGGTAGTAGGTTGGTAGGCAGCAACCACCCAGGTAGGTACTACCGTCCTGTGGTAGTAGGTTGGAGAAGCAACCATCCAGTAGGTACTACCGTCCTGTGGGTAGTTGGAAGACAGCAACCACCTAGGTAGGTACTACTGTCCTGTGGTAGTAGGTTCGTAGACAACTACCCATGTAGGTACTACCGTCCTGTGGTAGTAGGTTGGTAGACAGTAACCACCCAGGGAGGTACTACCGTCCTGTGGTAGTAGGTTGGTAGACAGCAACCACCCAGGGAGGTACTACCGTCCTGGGTATTAGGTTGGTAGACAGCAACCACCCAGGTAGGTACTACCGTCCTGTGGTAATAGTTTGGTAGACGCAACCACCCAGAGAGGTACTACGTCCTGTGGTAGTAGTTGGTAGACAGCAATAACCCAGGGAGTACTACCGTCCTGAGGTAGTAGGTTGGTAGACAACAACCACCCAGGGAGATACTACCGTCCCGTGGTAGTAGGTTGGTATACAGCAACCACCCAGGGAGGTACTACCATCCTGTGGCAGTAGATTGGTAGACAGCAACCACCCAGGGAGATACTACCATCCTGTGGTAGGAGGTTGGTAGAGAGCAACCACCCAGGGAGGTACTACTATCCTGTGGTAGTAGGTTGGTAGACAACCACCCAGGGATGTACTACCGTCCTGAGGTAGTAGGTTGGTAGACAACCACCCAGGGAGGTACTACCGTCCTGTGGTAGTAGTTGGTAGACAGCACCACCAGGGAGTACTACCATCCTGTTGTAGTAGGTTGGTAACAGCAACCACCCAGGGAGGTACTACCATCCTGTGGTAGTAGGTTGGTAGACAGCAACCACCCAGGGAGGTACTACCGTCCTGTGGTAGTTGGTTGGTAGACAGCAACCACCCAGGAGGTACTACCGTCCTGTGGTAGTGGTTGGTAGACAGGAACCACCCAGGAGGTACTACCGTCCTGTGGTAGTAGGTTGGTAGAAGCACCACCCAGGGTAGGTACTACCATCCTGTGGTAGTAGGTTGGTAGACAGCAACCACCCAGGGAGTACTAACCATCCTTGGTAGTAGGTTGGTAGACGCAACCACCCAGGAGTTGTTAGGCAAGACACATATGCAACAGTTAGGTATCTTTATTTCGAAACGTTTCGCTACACAGTAGGCTTCTTCAGTCGAGTAAAGAAAAGTTGATAGAACAGAAGAGACTTGAAGACGATGTAATTAGTCCATCACCCATTGAAGTTTTGAGGTGGTCAGTCCCTCAGTCTGGAGAAGAGCATTGTTCCATGCCTGAAACAATATGAGTTGAAGTGACAGGATAGAGCCTTATATAGCGCCAGGAGGGAGACGTAGGTCACTAGTAAACGCAGATGCTGGGAGGTCAGGTCCCTCTCAAATCCAGCCGTTCTCACTAGTAGAGGTTGTCGAAGTTGATTTCAGGTCTGTTTTCGACAACTCTACTAGTGAGAACGGCTGGATTTGAGAGGGACCTGACCTCCCAGCATCTGCGTTCTACTAGTGACCTACGTCTCACCTCCTGGCGCTATATAAGGCTCTATCCTGTCACTCCAACTCCATATTGTTTCAGACTATGGAACAATGCTCTTCTCCAGACTGAGGGACTGACCACCTCAAAACTTCAAGGGTGATGGACTAATTACATCGTCTTCAAGTATCTTCTGCTTCTATCAACTTTTCTTTACTCGACTGAAGAAGCCTACTGTGTAGGCGAAACGATTCGAAATAAAGATACCTAACTGTTGCATGTGTCTTACCTAACAACCTGTCGGTATTTTATACCATTTTAATGTTCAACCCAGGGAGGTACTACCGTTCTGTGGTAGTAGGTTGGTAGACAGCACCCAGGTAGGTACTACCATCCTGTGGTAGTAGGTTGGTGGACAACACCCACCCAGGGAGGTACTACCGTCCTGTGGTAGTAGGTTGGTAGACGGTGAACATCTTGTTCAGACCATCTCCGGCTCCGGAACCTGGGTCAACGTACCAGTCTCTCTCGCACCTCCGAAGTGCTTGGATGTGATTTATAATCATACAGATCGACCGTAAAGTGTATGTTCTATACGTAATAACGTATTGTGGTGAAACTGACATTATGAGGGAAAAGTTCAACAGATAGGAGTAACGAGCGAATATATGATGAAGATAGTGTGATTGGGAGTCTGGTTTTCAAGGTAGTGTCAGTGTCTAGCTGCCGCTATCTCCCTTCTCCCTTTCTCCACACTGAAAGGTGACGTGTGGGGCTCCGACCAAATGGATCATGAAAGTTAAGACACATGTGCAACATCTGGATATTTGTAGATGAATGGTTCAGAGAACCGACATGTTGATAAATTAGACACATGTGCAACTCTTGGGTATCTTTACTGAGGAAACGTTTCGCCACACAGTGGCTTCATCAGTCCATACTTTGGAGAAACTTGAACAGGAGGAGAATGAGGTAATCAGTCCCTCAACCTTGAGTCGATGTGTTCAGTCCATCAATCTTGAATAGAATACGGCATATGAGCGGAGAAGGAGCTTATAAACCGTATGGCAGGAGAGGTGCAGCAGTCGTAGGTGGTGTCACATTTGTTCAATGTGGAAGTAGGTCGTGCCCAAGTAGGTCGTGCCCAAGTAGGTCGTGCCCAAGTAGGTTGTGCCCAAGAATTAGGCAAGCGAAGAATTCCTAAGTATTAAGATCCCAAGAAGTTGCAGTGTCTGACAGGTTTGTAGATGAATGGTTCAGAGAACCGACATGTCGGTTCTCTGAACCATTCATCTACAAACGTTCCTATCATCTTGACGGATCATTCAAGGCTAGACATACTGTGACTGAATAGTCGTTGGGTTAAGAACATAAGAACATAAGAATGTAGGAACACTGCAGAAGGCCTACTGGCCCATACGAGGCAGGTCCTTATCAAAACGACATCTACCTAAAGCTACTCAAGAAATAACTCCCGTACCCCTTGACACCAATCAAACCCAGCCCCTCCCACTCATATATTTGTCCAGTCTCTTCTTAAAGCTACCCAAGGTCCTAGCCTCTATCACCCCACTGGGAAGACTGTTCCACGCATCTACAACTCTGTTAGAAAACCAGTACTTACCTATGTCCTTTCTAAATCTAAATTTATCCAACTTAAATCCATTATTTCTGGTTCTTACCTGGTTCGACACCCTCAGTACTTTATTAATGTCTCCCTTGTTTATGCCCGTCATCCACTTATACACTTCAATGATATCTCCCCTCATTCTACGCCTCTCCAGAGAGTGGAGATTTAAGGCTTTAAGTCTATCTTCATACGGGAGGTTCCTTACACAGTAAATCATTTTAGTCATTCTTCTCTGTATGTTCTCTAATGAGTCTATGTCCATCCTGTAGTAAGGGGACCAAAACTGAGCAGCATAATCTAAATGAGGCCTCACTAGTGATGTATAGAGCTGTAAAATAACTTTTGGGTTGTCACTCACCAGCTGTGACCCCCCCCCCCCCCCACATCATCAACCACGGCTACAGTTTCTACAATGCGCTGTGTCAACAACATCGACATGATCTATCATTACACCTGTACAAATTAGTGTTAAATTCAATTATTTTTTAATTTTTCATTTTTCTTTCCAATGGGATAAAAGCTCATGTTTACGTGTTTTTTATTCCTAATTCTTATAATAAAGTGTTTATATTTGTACGTTGTTATTTTCTCTATTATTTCTTTTCGTAAGGAAGAGCCAGCCTTGGTAATTCTAACATATGTAAAGTAAAAGGACACAAATGCAACTAATGTGACATTTATTGTGGCAACGTTTCGCTCTCCAGGAGCTTTATCAAGCCATTACAAACAATACATGGACACAGAGGGTATATAAAGGCTCAGAGTGAGGTGAATACTAGTGAGGTACCATTTCGATGTTCACTAGTGGTAGTAGTAGTAGTAGTAGTGGTAGTGACAAAAGTAATACAATATGGTAGAGCAATTAATTCGTACATGAGTAAAAGGATATAAAAGCTATTACTTGGGTAACATAAAAATAGGTTGGACAAATATAAACTGGAATGAGGCAGCTTGTTTCAGTGTTCACTCTGTGCTTTGTGTAGTATAACAGGAGAGACTATGTGATGGCAGGGTTTACTGTTTTCAGGAGGATTCTTGCTAAGACTTCGGAGATGGTGAAGCTGCCGTTGTTTTGTTTAATTGTATTCGAAACAGCGATCAGTGCTGATTCAAGGCACTTGCGTGTGCGGAAATTAGTTTCTTTTATCACTAATTGGGCGTCTCTGAATTTCATAAGATGATTGGTGGAATTTCGGTGTTGTACACAGGCGTTGTTTAAGTTGTCGTTCCTACATGCGTATATGTGTTCATTGAGGCGGGTGTCGAGGTTTCTTGCTGTTTCACCTACGTAGATCTTGTCACAGCCTCCACAGGGTATAGTGTAAACTCCTGCATTGACTGGTTCGTGGTGCTTGGGTTTTGTCCTGGTTAGATCCTTTATTGAAGTGGTAGAAGCGATGGCGACTCTGGTGTTAGCTTGTGAAAGTACTTTTGAGACGTTTAGTGCAACCTGGCTGTTGGGAAGAATTATAACTTTGTTGGGAGCGGTGTTGATGCATGGAGAATTGATGATCTGAAGAGCTCTTTTCTTGCAGTCTTTGATGAAAAAAGAAGGAAATTGTAACTCAGTGAATGTTTGGTGAATGTAAGTACATTCCTCGTCAAGAAACTCAGGACTACAAATTCGGTATGCTCTTAGGAAAAACCCGATGATGATGGCTCTTTTGGTCTTGGTATCTTGACTGGAATAGAAGTGTGTGAGATCATTTTTATGGGTGGGTTTCCGATAAACTTGAAATCTTAGGTTGTTGTCTACTTTGTGAATGAGGACGTCGAGGAAAGGTAGCTTGTCATTGGACTCTTCTTCTAGTGTAAACTGAATCGCTCTACCATATTGTATTACTTTTGTCACTACCACTACTACTACTACTACTACCACTAGTGAACATCGAAATGGTACCTCACTAGTATTCACCTCACTCTGAGCCTTTATATACCCTCTGTGTCCATGTATTGTTTGTAATGGCTTGATAAAGCTCCTGGAGAGCGAAACGTTGCCACAATAAATGTCACATTAGTTGCATTTGTGTCCTTTTACTTTACATATTGTCGGTAATTCTACCAACTTTATTACAATTCTAACATAAGATCTAAAAGGACTGAATAAGCCTTCAGACATATTCAGCTATCTTTGTAAGTCCTTATCAACAGCCATGGCCATGTCAACAAAGAAATGGAAAGCTTCTGATAGCAATAGTTAAGTACAGTAGCAAATGGGAAGAAACATTTGTATGGATCCAAAACCCTGCTGATGGATCGGAGGCAGTTTATTGCAAATTGTGCCGCTGCAACATTGGTATAAACCTTGGTAATTAGGTAAGACACATATGCAACAGTTAGACAACTTTATTCCGAAACGTTTCGCCTACACAGTAGGCTTCTTCAGTCGAATACAGAAAGTAGGCAGGAACATCTCTACTGTTCCTGCCTACTTTCTGTATTCGACTGAAGAAGCCTACTGTGTAGGCGAAACGTTTCGGAATAAAGTTGTCTAACTGTTGCATATTGTCTTACCTAACAACCCGTCGGTATTGTATACCATTTTGATGTTCAAACCTTGGTAATAAATACCGACAAGTTGGTTTAGAAAGACACGTAAGCAAACACTATAACATATTTATTAGAAAACGTTTCGGTCCTGGGACCTTGATCAAGGTCCCAGGACCGAAACGTTTTTCTAATAAAAATGTTATAGTGTTTGCTTACGTGTCTTCTAAACCAGCTGCACATTGTACCAAAAATTAACAAAACCCCTTAAATAATGATTAATCTGAGAAACACATTCTGAGAACTCCAGACGTAAGCTAATGCCTCCTAGGCATAATAAAAATGATATGGGCAGGCTGCAGAGCTGCAAATTGCGTATTAGTATTTTTTATAACAAAAGAAAGCGCTTTAAACCGACAAGCAAATTGCTGTAAGCACGACCGCATTGCCATAAGCTCATTGAACAGCAGTCACACATAGTTACTTTCTCCTGCTCGCAAAACGATCTCACTGACTGCCAAATAAGAAATATGCCCAAAAAGTTCTTATAAAGCCTTAAAGTTGAATAAGTTTGTAGAATTACGACAAATGTAAAGTAAAAGGACCAAGTGCAACTAATTGACTTTATTTTGGCAACGTTTCGCTCTCCAGGAGCTTTATCAAGCCTTAAAACAAACATGGACCAGAGGGTATAATAAAGGCTCCCGAGTTTAGGTGAATACTATGAGGTACCCTTTCGTGTTCCCCTTGTAGTAGAGTAGTGACAAAAGGCAAATAATTCGTACATGAGTAAAAGGATATAAAAGCTATTACTTGGGTAACATAAAATAGGTTGGACCCAAATATAACTGAATGAGGCAGGTTGTTTTTAGTGTTCACTCTCTGTGCTTTGGTGTATAACAGGGGGAATATTGATGGCAGGGTTTAGTTTTCAGGAGGATTCTTGCTAAGACTTCGGAGAAGGTGAAGCTGCCGTTGTTTTGTTTAATTGTATTCGAAACAGCGATCAGTGCTGATTCAAGGCACTTGCGTGTGCGGAAATTAGTTTCTTTTATCACTAATTGGGCGTCTCTGAATTTCATAAGATGATTGGTGGAATTTCGGTGTTGTACACAGGCGTTGTTTAAGTTGTCGTTCCTACATGCGTATATGTGTTCATTGAGGCGGGTGTCGAGGTTTCTTGCTGTTTCACCTACGTAGATCTTGTCACAGCCTCCACAGGGTATAGTGTAAACTCCTGCGTTGACTGGTTCGTGGTGCTTGGGTTTTGTCCTGGTTAGATCCTTTATTGAAGTGGTAGAAGCGATGGCGACTCTGGTGTTAGCTTGTGAAAGTACTTTTGAGACGTTTAGTGCAACCTGGCTGTTGGGAAGAATTATAACTTTGTTGGGAGCGGTGCTGATGCGTGGAGAATTGATGATCTGAAGAGCTCTTTTCTTGCAGTCTTTGATGAAAAAAGAAGGAAATTGTAACTCAGTGAATGTTTGGTGAATGTAAGTACATTCCTCGTCAAGAAACTCAGGACTACAAATTCGGTATGCTCTTAGGAAAAACCCGATGATGATGCCTCTTTTGGTCTTGGTATCTTGACTGGAATAGAAGTGTGTGAGATCATTTTTATTGGTGGGTTTCCGATAAACTTGAAATCTTAGGTTGTTGTCTACTTTGTGATGAGGACGTCGAGGAAAGGTAGCTTGTCATTGGACTCTTCTTCTAGTGTAAACTGAATCGCTGGTTCAACTGCGTTGAGCCTTGCCTGAAGATCCCGTACATCAAAACGTTTTGGAGTTATTACGAGGACATCGTCCACGTAACGTAACCAAGTGACGCTTGAAGGGATGATGTTGGCGAAGTGTTCGGACTCTAGGTGTTCCATGTATAAGTTGGCTAGGACGGCACTTATTGGGGACCCCATTCCCATGCCGTAGGTTTGTTTGTAGAGCTTGTTATTGAAGGAAAAACAGTTGAAGTTAACACAGAGTTCAATCAAGTCAACAAAATCTCCGGGAGGTAAAGGAAGATTAAGGTCCTGGTTGACTTTACGTCGTAGAACCTCGATGGCTTTTTTGGTAGGTACTTTTGTGAAGAGGGAAGTCACATCCAAACTGCTTAGTTTCTTGTTACGGATGGAGAGGTTACGGATGCGGTTGAGAAGGTCGCCTGAGTGTTTAAATGTTCTTATAAAGCCTTAAATCTCCACTCTCTGGAGAGGCGTAGAATGAGGGGAGATATCATTGAAGTGTATAAGTGGATGACGGGCATAAACAAGGGAGACATTAATAAAGTACTGAGGGTGTCGAACCAGGTAAGAACCAGGAATAATGGATTTAAGTTGGATAAATTTAGATTTAGAAAGGACATAGGTAAGTACTGGTTTTCTAACAGAGTTGTAGATGCGTGGAACAGTCTTCCCAGTGGGGTGATAGAGGCTAGGACCTTGGGTAGCTTTAAGAAGAGACTGGACAAATATATGAGTGGGAGGGGCTGGGTTTGATTGGTGTTAAGGGGTACGGGAGTTATTTCTTGAGTAGCTCTAGGTAGATGTCGTTTTGATAAGGACCTGCCTCGTATGGGCCAGAAGGCCTTCTGCAGTGTTCCTACATTCTTATGTTCTTATGTTCTAATTATAGATGAATCTACTGATATTTCAACACAAACACCCGTGTATATTAGTTCGGTTTTGAAGTGATAGGATGAAGAAAAGTTTAATTCCGGTACAAGAAGCTACACGAAAAAATGTATTCAATTTGATTGACGAGGACGTAAAAAGATGTCATAATCTTGCAAACTGCATTGGTTTTGCATCGGATAGTGCAACATGACTGTGTGCAACAATTGTGTGTGGTCTAGATTTAGAGATGTATCTTCTTTCTGTGTGCAGCTTAGATGTATCCGTCATTGGCTGGCACTGTGTGTCCAATACGCAGTATCCAAAGTACCATCAAATATTGTCAGAAATACTCAGCTGGTTCGTCGTAGTGAATCAAGATGAGAAGTATATCAAGAATTATTTAGTGATGAATACAGCTACGGAATTTGAACCAACCCGAGCTGTCTTCCTTCCCTTTGAACCAACCCGAGCTGTCTTCCTTCCCTTTGAACCAACCCGAGCTGCCTTCCTTCTCTTTGAACCAACCCGAGCTGCCTTCCTTCCCTTTGAACCAACCCGAGCTGTCCTCCTTCCCTTTGAACCAACCCGAGCTGTCTTCCTTCCCTTTGAACCAACCCGAGCTGTCTTCCTTCCCTTTGAACCAACCCGAGCTGTCTTCCTTCCCTTTGAACCAACCCGAGCTGTCTTCCTTCCCTTTGAACCAACCCGAGCTGCCTTCCTTCCCTTTGAACCAACCCGAGCTGCCTTCCTTCTCTTTGAACCAACCCGAGCTGCCTTCCTTCCCTTTGAACTAACCCGAGCTGCCTTCCTTCCCATTCAACCAACCCGAGCTGCCTTCCTTCCCTTTGAACCAACCCGAGCTGCCTTCCTTCCCTTTGAACCAACCCGAGCTGCCTTCCTTCCCTTTGAACCAACCCGAGCTGTCTTCCTTCCCTTTGAACCAACCCGAGCTGTCCTCCTTCCCTTTGACCCAACCCGAGCTGTCTTCCTTCCCTTTGAACCCGAGCTGCCTTCCTTCCCTTTGAACCAACCCGAGCTGCCTTCCTTCCCTTTGAACCAACCCGAGCTGTCTTCCTTCCCTTTGAACCATCCCGAGCTGTCTTCCTTCCCTTTGAACCAACCCGAGCTGTCTTCCTTCCCTTTGAACCAACCCGAGCTGTCTTCCTTCCCTTTGAACCAACCGAGCTGCCTTCCTTCCCTTTGAACCAACCCGAGCTGTCTTCCTTCCCTTTGAACCAACCCGAGCTGCCTTCCTACCCTTTGAACCAACCCGAGCTGCCTTCCTTCCCTTTGAACCAACCCGAGCTGTCTTCCTTCCCTTTGAACCAACCCGAGCTGCCTTCCTTCCATTTGAACCAACCCGAGCTGTCTTCCTTCCCTTTGAACCAACCCGAGCTGCCTTCCTTCACTTTGAACCAACCCGAGCTGCCTTCCTTCCCTTTGAACCAACCCGAGCTGCCTTCCTTCCCTTTGAACCAACCCGAGCTGCCTTCCTTCCCTTTGAACCAACCCGAGCTGCCTTCCTTCCATTTGAACCAACCCGAGCTGCCTTCCTTCCCTTTGAACCAACCCGAGCTGCCTTCCTTCCCTTTTGAACCAACCCGAGCTGTCTTCCTTCCCTTTGAACCAACCCGAGCTGTCTTCCTTCCCTTTGAACCAACCCGAGCTGCCTTCCTTCCCTTTGAAAAAACCCGAGCTGTCTTCCTTCCCTTTGAACCAACCCGAGCTGCCTTCCTTCCCTTTGAACCAACCCGAGCTGCCTTCCTTCCCTTTGAACCAACCCGAGCTGCCTTCCATCCCTTTGAACGAACCCGAGCTGCCTTCCTTCCCTTTGAACCAATCCGAGCTGCCTTCCTTCCCTTTGAACCAACCCGAGCTGTCTTCCTTCCCTTTGAACTAACCCGATCTGCCTTCCTTCCCTTTGAACCAACCCGAGCTGTCTTCCTTCCCTTTAAACGAACCCGAGCTGCCTTCCTTCCCTTTGAACCAATCCGAGCTGCCTTCCTTCCCTTTGAACTAACCCGAGCTGCCTTCCTTCCCTTTGAACCAACCCGAGCTGTCTTCCTTCCCTTTGAACGAACCCGAGCTGCCTTCCTTCCCTTTGAACCAATCCGAGCTGTCTTCCTTCCCTTTGAACTAACCCGAGCTGCCTTCCTTCCCTTTGAACCAACCCGAGCTGTCTTCCTTCCCTTTGAAGTAACCCGAGCTGCCTTCCTTCCCTTTGAACCAACCCGAGCTGTCTTCCTTCCCTTTGAACGAACCCGAGCTGCCTTCCTTCCCTTTGAACCAATCCGAGCTGCCTTCCTTCCCTTTGAACCAACCCGAGCTGCCTTCCTTCCCTTTGAACTAACCCGATCTGCCTTCCTTCCCTTTGAACCAACCCGAGCTGCCTTCCTTCCCTTTCAACCAACCCGAGCTGCCTTCCTTCCCTTTGAACCAACCCGAGCTGCCTTCCTTCCCTTTGAACCAACCCGAGCTGCCTTCCTTCCCTTTCAACCAACCCGAGCTGCCTTCCTTCCCTTTCAACCAACCCGAGCTGCCTTCCTTCCCTTTGAACCAATCCGAGCTGCCTTCCTTCCCTTTCAACCAACCCGAGCTCCCTTCCTTCCCTTTGAACTAACCCGATCTGCCTTCCTTCCCTTTCAACCAACCCGAGCTGCCTTCCTTCCCTTTGAACCAACCCGAGCTGCCTTCCTTCCCTTTGAACCAACCCGAGCTGCCTTCCTTCCCTTTGAACCAATCCGAGCTGCCTTCCTTCCCTTTGAACCAACCCGAGCTGCCTTCCTTCCCTTTCAACCAACCCGAGCTGTCTTCCTTCCCTTTGAACCAACCCGAGCTGCCTTCCTTCCCTTTGAACCAACCCGAGCTGCCTTCCTTCCCTTTCAACCAACCCGAGCTGCCTTCCTTCCCTTTGAACGAACCCGAGCTGCCTTCCTTCCCTTTGAACCAACCCGAGCTGCCTTCCTTCCCTTTGAACCAACCCGAGCTGCCTTCCTTCCCTTTCAACCAACCCGAGCTGCATTCCTTCCCTTTGAACCAACCCGAGCTGCCTTCCTTCCCTTTGAACTAACCCGAGCTGCCTTCCTTCCCTTTCAACCAACCCGAGCTGCATTCCTTCCCTTTGAACCAACCCGAGCTGCCTTCCTTCCCTTTGAACCAACCCGAGCTGCCTTCCTTCCCTTTCAACCAACCCGAGCTGTCTTCCTTCCCTTTGAACCAACCCGAGCTGCCTTCCTTCCCTTTGAACCAACCCGAGCTGCCTTCCTTCCCTTTCAACCAACCCGAGCTGCCTTCCTTCCCTTTCAACCAACCCGAGCTGCCTTCCTTCCCTTTGAACCAACCCGAGCTGCCTTCCTTCCCTTTGAAAAACAATCAATTACGCGGTGGCTTGTTCGTGGAAACGTTAGGTTCGGTATTTTCATGAACTGCGAAGATCTAAACGCTTATTTTACCCTGAAACAACAAAGTTTGACATGATATTCAAAGCAAAATTCTTAAATGAGATGTCAAAGTGCAAATTCTTGTTCTTTGAGCTTACAACGCCTGTTGAGCAGGAATTGTGAACAACCTTGTTCAGCAAACTAATGTTGTTAGGTAAGACACAAATGCAACCTAACTGTTGCATATGTGTCTTACCTAACAACCTGTTGTTAGGTAATACACATATGCAACAGTTAGGTATCTTTATTATGAAACGTTTCGCCTACACAGTAGGCTTCTTCAGTCAAGTACAGAAAAGTTGATAGAAGCAGAAGATACTTGAAGACGATGTAATCAGTCCATCACCCTTAAAGTTTTGAGGTGGTCAGTCCCTCAACATCTGAGTTCTTACCTCTCCTAGTGGCCTACGTCTCACCTCTTGGCGCTATAAAAAGCTCCATTCTGTCACTTCATCTCCATATTGTTTCATACTATGGAACAATGCTCTTCTCCAGACTGAGGGACTGACCACCTCAAAACTTTAAGGGTGATGGACTGATTACATCGTCTTCAAGTATCTTCTGCTTCTATCAACTTTTCTGTACTTGACTGAAAAAGCCTACTGTGTAGGCGAAACGTTTCATAATAAAGATACCTAACTGTTGCATATGTGTCTTACCTAACAACCTGTCGGTATTTTATACCATTTTAATGTTCAATCTGTCAGACACTGCAACACAAGGGTATCTTGGTACAGACCTGCAATCAACTTCGACAACTTCCACTAGTGAGAGCGGCTGGATTTGAGAGGGACCTGACTTTTCAACATCTGAGTTCTTACCTCTCCTAGTGGCCTACGTCTCACCTCTTGGCGCTATAAAAAGCTCCATCCTGTCACTTCTTCTCCATATTGTTTCATACTATGGAACAATGCTCTTCTCCAGACTGAGGGACTGACCACCTCAAAACTTTAAGGGTGATGGACTGATTACATCGTCTTCAAGTATCTTCTGCTTCTATCAACTTTTCTGTACTTGACTGAAGAAGCCTACTGTGTAGGCGAAACGTTTCATAATAAAGATACCTAACTGTTGTATATGTGTCTTACCTATTGTTCCAGTCACGGTATTGTGCCTTTTTTTGTTATTCAATAAAAAATATTCATCTTGTTGATTTTGGTATCAAATTCTTAACAGTTCTTAACACCAGGGGCTCTGGTGGCCTGGTGGTTAACGCTCTCGCTTCACACGGTGAGGGCCTGGGTTCGATTCCCAGCCAGAGTAGAAACATTGGACGTGTTTCTTTCCACCTGTTGTTTATGTTCCCCATCAGTAAAATGGGTACCTGGGTGTTAGTCGACTGGTGTGGGTCGCATCCTGGGACACTGACCTAAGGAGGCCTGGTCACAGACCGGGCCGCGGGGGCGTTGACCCCCGGAACTCTGTCCAGGAAAACTCCAGGTAATATAATAAGTTCCTACAGAGAACAGTACTGAAACCAAAGAAAGATGTATGTCTAAAGTAGAAGCAACTCACAGTCGACACCCATGTAGACTTACGTCGACGAGAGAGACATTTAAGAACATAAGAACGAAGGAACACTGCAGAAGGCCTACTGGCCCATGCGAGGCAGGTCCAAGTCTCCTACCGGCTTAAGCCAATGCACCCAACCTAGTCAGGTCAGGTCACATTGACTTAAGGGAGGAACACGGCAACCGACCTGGTAGCACAAGCTATCAGGTCTAACTCACACCCACCCACATCTACTCATGTATTTATTAAACCTATTTTTAAAGCTACACAACGTTCTGGCCTCTATAACGGTACTTGGGAGTTTGTTCCACTCATCCACAACTCTATTACCAAACCAGTACTTTCCTATATCCTTCCTGAATCTGAATTTTTGCAACTTAAAACCATTGCTGCGAGTCCTGTCTAGGCTAGAAATTTTCAGCACACTATTTACATCCCCTTTATTTATTCCTGTCTTCCATTTTTGAAAATTTATCAAAACAGAGCCCTGTGTTAATTTTAAATCACATTTCAAGGTCTATGTTTCCCGAGTTATCCTTTATACAGCCTGCAGGAAACGTCAGCACAATTGAAGAATAATGATAAATTAGACATATGTGCAACTCTTGGGTATCTTTATTGAGGGAACGTTTCACCACACAGTGGCTTCATCAGGCCATACATAGGAGAAACTTGAAGAACAGGAGGAGAATGAGGTAATCAGTCCCTCAACCTTGAGTCGATGTGGTCAGTCATAAATTTTGGGTTTTTCCTCAATAAAGATACCCAGAGTTGAAAATGTTTTAAAATTTTCAACATGTCGGTTCTCTGACCTTCACCCACAAACAATTGAAGAATACAAAATCGCCTTTTTTTCGACTGGAAAAAAAAAAATCTCCCTTTAAAAAGGTTTCCCTCTAACTAAAAGTTTGGGGTTGGTGTACTGCGCATCAGTCTTTTAAATGGGCTGAGTTTCCCCCCTCTTTAAAAGTTATTTTCCATAAATTACCCTTTTCCCAAAAAACTATAAAATTTTTTGCCAGTTTGTAAAGGGAAGCTAGGGTCGTTCCTTAATTCATAGTTGATCTTTGCTCACACCTCTGAAATTATCCTCAAAGCTTTGTTAAGTTATACCTTAAATTAAGGAAAGATCCTGGACTTCACCCTAAAAAACAGACGAAAATCGGAGCTTGTTTCTTGGGTAGCATTGAAAATTGGGTTGGTCAAATGTTTGTTAGTGGGATGAATTGTAAAGGACTTGCCTAGTATGGGCCAACAGGCCTGCTGCAGTGTTCCTCCTTTCTTATGTTATGTTCTTAAAATGTGATAATAATTATAGGCAAGGTAGATTAAAGCGCAAAAATGAACGTTAGAAGATGGAGGAACTTACAGAGCTTGTCAGTTTCTCCCTTACTGGCCTAACAAGCCCTATCAGCTATAGCCGAGAATATTTTCCCTTGTATCCTCCGTTAAAACGAAGGCAAGAGAATGCAGCTGAGAGTAAGACACATGTGCAACATCTGGGTATCTTTATTGGAAATAAATGGTATAAAATACCGACACAATGGCAATATAAACACAAATTCAGTATAATGTGATCCTTTATTGACTACGTTTCGCCCACACAGTGGGCTTTTTCAAGTCACAAACAGAACTACCTGGGGTGGAAGGAACGCGAGTATTTATAGTCCGGCTGAGGTCAGGTGAAGAATGCTGCATCTGATGATGTACCGAGTTGGGTTGTAGAGTCTAAAAACTTGGGTAGCTTGGAAAGGAGACTGGACAAGTTTGTGAGCAGACCTTCTACAGTGTTCTTATGTGGGATAGCGATGAAGAAGTTTCTTGGCAAGTGGTTCAGCTATGTTATAGAAGCCACTATTCTGGTTGAAGTTGTCGGATATAGAAATAAGTGATGATTCCAGGATTCTTCGGTATTGGGTGTTGTCTTCTGTGGCGATAAGTCTTGAGTTTCTGTAGTTTATCAAGTGGTTGTGTGAATTACGGTGTTGTACGCAGGCATTCCTTGTGTCGTCAGACCTGCTTGCGTATTGGTGTTCTGAAATACGTATTTGGAGGTCCCTTGATGTTTCGCCCACGTATAACTTGTTGCAGTCATTACAAGGGATTATGTATACCCCTGCAGAGGATGGAGGCTTGTCCTGCCTACTACTGGTGATGTCCTTGATGGTCGTGGTTGTGGAGGTAGATACTTGGAATGCAGCAACGAGTTCCTTGAGGAAGAATGCACTATAATTGAACAGGTATTTTCCAAACTCCACTATCCTCGTCACTTCATCAGAGACTGCAGACGGCGAGCACTAAACATCTTCAACACACCCAGAGAAGACACTGCCGAGAAGAGATACATAGTCCTTCCCAACAACTCCATTGTCAAACACGTTTCCAACATCTTTGCCAAAACATCATTCCAAGTATCTACCTCCACAACCACGACCATCAAGGACATCACCAGTAGTAGGCAGACAAGCCTCCATCCTCTGCAGGGGTATACATAATCCCTTGTAATGACTGCAACAAGTTATACGTGGGCGAAACATCAAGGGACCTCCAAACACGTATTTCAGAACACAAATACGCAAGCAGGTCTGACGACACAAGGAATGCCTGCGTACAACACCGTAATTCACACAACCACTTGATAAACTACAGAAACTCAAGACTTATCGCCACAGAAGACAACACCCAATACCGAAGAATCCTGGAATCATCACTTATTTCTATATCCGACAACTTCAACCAGAATAGTGGCTTCTATAACATAGCTGAACCACTTGCCAAGAAACTTCTTCATCGCTATCCCACATAAGAACACTGTAGAAGGTCTGCTCACAAACTTGTCCAGTCTCCTTTCCAAGCTACCCAAGTTTTTAGACTCTACAACCCAACTCGGTACATCATCAGATGCAGCATTCTTCACCTGACCTCAGCCGGACTATAAATACTCGCGTTCCTTCCACCCCAGGTAGTTCTGTTTGTGACTTGAAAAAGCCCACTGTGTGGGCGAAACGTAGTCAATAAAGGATCACATTATACTGCATTTGTGTTTATATTGCCACAGGGTATCTTTATTGTAGACGTTTCGCCATTGAGTGGCTTTATCAATACAAATTCTAGGACATAACTTGAAGACAGTAGAACTATGTACAGAAGATGAGGTAATCAGTCCCTCAACCTAGGAGTAGGTGCGAACAGCACCATAGTCGTGGAGATTCTGAAGCAGAAGTAAGAATCCTGGCGCTTATATAGTAACGTCAGGTGTAGCAGACGAGGGCATATTCACTGGTAGGCGGGATTCCCCAGAATGCAGCTGCACCTTCTTAATGTTCTTGTGATAATCAGAACTATTGCTTTCAAGCAGATGTTACACAGACGTCACTGCATCTCCAGAAACCACCAAAAAATTCACCATACAAATTTATGACAGCCTGTCTATAAAACAATATTGACCGGGAATATTTTTTTAGTGGGATGAAAAAAATATTTAAAAATTTTTTTTTTTTTGGTCCCCCTTTTTTTTAAAAAAATTTCCACTGGAAAATTACCTAGAGTTGCAAGCAAACCTTGCAAGCCCCTTCTTGGTGACGAATATAACCCTTAACCGCTAACAAAGCAAAAATCTTGGGCAAAAAAATTTTCCCCATTAACCCACAAATAAAACTGGGCAGCACAAGCGCTTCTATATTAAAAACATTAAAATGAAAAAACAAAAATAAAATACCCCGGGTTCCCCGCATTTGGTTTACAAAATCCGGTGGTTTAGCCCCCGCGCCCTGTTCACCCGGTATATTTAAAACCAAAAGGTTAGATGGCCCCCATTGCCACAAAATGAATTTTTTCAAAAAACTTTCCCACCCCCGTGGCTTATAAAAGTCCTTCCCCCGGTAAATGTAAGAAAGAATAGTTGAAATAAACCTTCCCCCCGGCCGGGTTGGGGATTGACTAAACTAGCCGTGGTTTACCCTGACCCTACCCTTAATTATTTTTATACTAAAACCCTTCCCTTTAATAAGTCCCTTACGTCATGTCTAGTTTCCCCAAAAGGTTCCCGGGGGGTAAAAAAAAACCCCCGCGGGGTCTTGGGCCCCGGGTTCGGTATAATTTTGAAAAAAAAGCAAATTTAAATTAGAATTATAAATATGGTCTTTATTCAGGAAAGTTTGAAAACGTGGTTCCGCAATAAAAGAAGTGTGGGGAGGAGTGGGGGTAAGCCTAGTGGGTCGAGTGGGGAAGAAACTAGGTGGGGCCGGGGATTAAAACTTTTTCACTTAACCTATTGGTGTAAAACCCACGTTGGGAAACTTTTGTTGTTCCCATTAGGATAGTGTTCAGCTTAAAACTAATTTGTCAAAATAGAAAAACCCCAAGTTTTTTTACATGAAGAGGAAACCCTTGACAGCAAAAAAAAAATAATAGAACTATTTTAAAAAAAGGTTAAAAATTTTTTTTAAAAAATAAAATATTGGCAAATTTTTTTAAGAGGGAAACAAATGGTGGGGAGGAAGGGAAATTGGGGTGGGGGGTGTGGGAAAGGGGAGTAAGGGGGAAATTTTGGGTGGGGTGCAGGAAGGGGAAAGAGGAACTATGGGGGGGGTGCAGGCAAGTGGAGTAAAGGGAAAACTAGGGGTGGGTGTCAGGCAAGGAGTAAGGGGGGGAATAGGGGGTGGGGGTCAGGCAAGTGGAGAAGGGGAAAAACTAGGGGGTGGGTGTCAGGCAAGGGGGAAAAGAGGGAATATGGGGGGGTGTCAGGCAAGTGGGGTAAGAGGGAAACTGTGGGGGGTGTCAGGCAAGGGGAGAAAGGGGAGGGAAATGGGGGGTGTCAGGCAAGGGGAGTAAGGGGAACAAGGGGTGGGTGTCAGGCAAGGGGAGTAAGAAGGGGGAACTAGTGGGGGGTGAAGGAAATGGGTAAGAGGGAACTAGGGGGGGGGGGGGGGGGGGTGTCAAATTGGAGAAGAGGGAAAATGTGGGGGGTTCAGGCAAGTGGAGTAAGAGGGAACTAGTGGGTGGGTGTCAGGCAAGTGGAGTAAAGGGAATTATTGCTGGGTTGGGCAAGTGGGGATAAAGGGAGGGAAAAAAGGGGTGGTGTAGAAAGGGGAGAAAGGGGGAACTTGGGTGGGTGCAGGCAAGTGGATAAGGGGGGGAAACTAGTGGGGGGGGGTTTTCGGGCAAGGATAAGGGGAGGGAATAGTGGGGGGGGGGGGGGGTGGGGGGGGTGTGGGTGGGGGGGGGGGGGGGTGGGGGGTGGGGGGGTGCAGGCAAGTGGGAAAGGGGGGAAAAATTAGGGGGTGGGGCAGGAAGTGGGGGGTTAAGAGGGAGGGAATAGTGGGGGGTTGTCAGGCAAGTGGAAAAAAGGGGGGGGAACTAGGGGTGGGGTAGGAGGGGAGGGGGAAAAAAATTTAGTGGGGGGGTTTTCGGGAAGTGGAAAAAGGGGGGAGGGAATAGTGGGGGGGTTTTGGAAAGTGGGGTTTAAGAGGGAGGGAAAATTTAGTGGGTGGGTGTAGGCAAGTGGGGGGTAAGAGGGAGGAAAATAGTGGGTGGGTTCGGCAATTTGGGGAAATTAAGGGGGAAACTATGGGTGGGTGCCAGGCAATATTAAGAGGGAATATGGGTGGGTTCCATTTAAAAGGGAAAACAGGGGGTGGGTCCAGGAAGGGAAAGGAAATGGGGGGGTGGGGCAAAAATTAAAAATAGTGGGTGGGTTCCCAAGGGGGTAAAAATTTGGGGGGTTTAGGGCAAGTAGTAAGGATTTTTATGCTTCCCCACAAAGGGGGGTAGAAAACTTTGGGTTTTGTTCACAATTTTGGGGTAAGGGGCTGTGGGGGGTTTCCACGAAAGGGAAATGGGGGTGGGGTCAAAAGTGGCGAAAGGGGGAACTAGGGGGGTGGTGCGGGGCAGTGGAAAAGAGGGAACTATTGGGGGGTTTGTCAGGAAAGTGGATAAAGGGGGAAACAGGGGGGGGTCGGCAATGGGGTAAAGGGAAAGGGGTGGGTTGTCGGCAAGGGGAAAAGAGGGAAAGGGGGGGGAAAGGGGTAGGGGGAAAGGTGGGGGTTCAGGCAAGGGGTAAGAAGGAACTAGTGGGTGGTTTTTGGCAATGGGTTAGGGAACAGTGGGTGGGTGTCAGGCAAGGGCGAAGAGGGAATGTGGGTGGGGTCAGGCAAGGGGCGAAAAGGGAACTAGTGGGTGGGTGCCAGGAAAGTGGAAAAGGGGGGGAATAGGGGGTGGGTGTCAGGCAATGGAGAAAGGGGGAAAACTGTGGGTGGGGTAGGCAAGTGAGTAAGAGGGAACAAAGTGGGTGGGTTTCAGGAAAAGTGGAGTAGAAGGAAAAATTGGGTGGGGTTAGGCAAGGGTGGAGGGAACTATGGGGGGGGGGTCAGGCAAGGGGAGTAAGGGGGGAACTAGTGGGGGGGTCCCGGGCAAGTGGAGAAAAGGGGGAATATTGGGTGGGTGCCGGGAAAGGGGAGTAAGAGGGGAATAGTGGGTGGGTGTCAGGCAAGTGGGTAAGAGGGAATAGTGGGTGGGTGTCGGCAAGGGGAGAAAGGGGAACTAGTCGGTGGGTGTCAGGCAAGTGGAGAAAAGAGGGAACATGGGGGGTTGCCAGGAAAGGGAGAAAGGGGAACTAGTGGGTGGGTGCGGAAAGGGGAGTAAGGGGGAACTGGGGTTTGGGTGCAGGCAAGTGGAGAAAGAGGGAACTAGGGGGTGGGTTTTCGGGCAAGGGGAGTAAGGGGAACTAGTGGGTGGGTGTCAGGAAGTGAAGTAAGAGGGAATAGTGGGTGGGTGTCAGGCAAGTGAAGTAAGAGGGAACTAGTGGGTGGGTGTCAGGCAAGTGGAGTAAGAGGGAACTAGTGGGGGGGTGCCGGGCAAGTGGAGTAAGAGGGGAATAGGGGGGGGGGTGCCAGGCAAGGGGAGTAAGAGGGAACTGGGGGGGGGGCCCAGGCAAGTGGGGGGTAAGAGGAACAAAAGTGGGTGGGTGTCAGGCAAGTGGAGTAAGGGGGACAAAGGGGTGGGTGCAAGGCAATGGAGTAAGGGGGAAAACTAGTGGGTGGGTGTCAGGCAAGTGGAGAAAGAGGGAATAGTGGGTGGGGGGTCGGGGAAAAGTGTAGAAAAGGGGAACTAGTGGGGGGTGCAGGCAAGTGGGTAAGGGGGAACTAGTTGGGGTGGGTGCCAGGCAAAGGGAGTAAGAGGAATTTAGTGGGGGGTGTCAGCAAGGAATTAAGGGGGAAACTAGTGGGGGGTGCCGGCAAGGGAGTAAGAGGGAATAGTGGGTGGGGCCAGGAAAAGTGAAGTAAGGGGGAACTATTTGGGGGGGGTGTCACAAGTGGAGTAAGAGGGAGGGAATGGGGGGTGGGTGTCAGGCAAGGGGGAGTAAGAGGGGGGGAAAAATTTAGTGGGGGGTGTCGGGCAAGGGGAGTAAGGGGGGGGGGAAATAGGGGGTGGGTGCAGGAAAGTGGAGTAAGAGGGAAGGAACTAGGGGGGGGTGTGGGAAAGTGGGTAAGGGGAGGGAATTTGTGGGGGGTGTCGGGAAGTGGAGTAGAGGGGGGAAAATGGGGGTGGGGTCAGGCAAGTGGAGAAAGAGGGAGGGAACAGTGGGTGGGTGCGGGCAAGGGGAGTAAGAAAAGAGGGAATAGGGGGTGGGTGTCAGGAAAGGGATTTAAGGGGGAAGGAACTAGTGGGTGAGTGTCGGCAAGGGAGTAAGAGGGAGGAAATTAGTGGGTGGGTGCAGGCAAGTGGGAAGAGGGAGGGAACTGGGGGGCGGGTGTCGGGCAAGTGGGAAAGGGGAGGGAATAGTGGGTGGGTTCGGCAAGTGGAGAAAAGAGGGAATAGTGGGGGGGTGTCGGGCAAGTGGGTAAGAGGGGGGGGGAAAATAGTGGGGGGGTGTTAGGAAGTGGAGTAAGAGGGGGGAACTAATGGGTGGGTGTCACAAGTGGGTAAAAGGAAGGGAACTAAGGGTGGGTGCAGGCAAGTGGAGTAAGAGGGAGGGAACTGTGGGTGGGTTTGGAAAGTGGAGTAAGAGGGAGGGAAAAATTGGGGGGGTGTCAGGCAATGGGGTAAGGGGAGGAACTAGTGGGGGGGTTTCCCGGGGAAAGGGGTTTAAGGGGAATAGTGGGGGGGTGCCAGGAAAAGTATTAAGAGGGAACTAGTGGGGGGGGTTCCAGGCAAGGGATTAAAGGGAATAGGGGGTGGGTGCCAGGGCAAGTGGGTTTTAAGAGGGAAAAACAGGGGGTGGGTTCAGGCAAGTAAAAGTAAGAGGGAAAAACAGGGGTGGGGTCAGGCAAGTGGAGTAAGAGGGAACTAGGGTGGGTGTCAGGAAAGTGGAGTAAGAGGGAACTAGGGGTGGGTGTCAGGCAAGTGGAGAAGGGGAAAACTTGGGGGGGTGTTCAGCAAGGGGGGTAGGGGGAATAGTGGGGGGGTGCGGGGAAAGTGGGAAGAGGGAACGGGGTGGGTGCAGGCAAGTGGGTAGAGGGAACTAGGGGGGGGGGCCAGGAAGTGGGTAAGAGGGAACTAGTGGGGGGGTCGGAAGTGGAGTAAGGGGAACTGTGGGTGGGTCGGAAAGGGGAGTAAGAGGGAACTAGTTGGGTGGGTTCGGGAAAGTGGAGAAGGGGGAAACAAGGGGTGGGTGTCAGGCAAGTGGATTAAAGGGGGAAACTAGTGGGGGGTGTCAGGAATGGTAAAAAGGAATTTGGGTGGGTGGGGTCAGGCAAGTGGGTAGGAGGGAAAACTATGGGTGGGTGTCAGGCAAGTGGGTAAGGGGAAACTAGTGGGTGGGGCAGGCAAGTGGGAAGGGGAAATAGTGGGTGGGTGCCAGGGAAAAGGGATAAGGGAACTATGGGTGGGTGTCAGGCAAGTGGAGTAAGGGGGGAATAGTGGGTGGGTGTCGGGAAAAGGTGGAGAAAGGGGGGGAAACCCGGGGGGGGGGGTGTTGGGCAATGGAGTAAAAAGGAACTAGTGGGTGGGTGTTGGGCAAGTGGAGTAGGGGAATATGGGGGGGGGTGCAGGCAAGTGGAGTAAGGGGGAACAGTGGGGGGTGCCAGGGAAGTGGATAAAGGGAATAGTGGGTGGGTGCCGGAAAAGGGAGAAGGGGGGGAAAATAGTGGGTGGGTGTCAGGCAAGTGGAGTAAGAGGGAACTAGTGGGTGGGTGTCAGGCAAGTGGAGTAAGAGGGAACTAGTGGGTGGGTGTCAGGCAAGTGGAGTAAGAGGGAACTAGTGGGTGGGTGTCAGGCAAGTGGAGTAAGAGGGAATAGTGGGGGGTGTGGCAAGTGGAGAAAAGGGGGAACTAGTGTGGGTGTAGGCAAGTGGAGTAAGAGGGAACTAGGGGTGGGGGTCAGGCAAGGAGTAAGAGGGAACTAGTGGGGGGGTTTGAGGAAGTGAATTTTAGGGGGAACTTTTTTTTTTTTTTTTTTTTTTTTTTGGGAACAAAGTGGGGGGGTGTCAGGCAAGTGGAGAAGAGGGAACTAGGGGGTGGGTGCCAGGCAAGTGGAGTAAGGGGAACTGGGGGTGGGTCCAGGAAAGTGGAGAAAGAGGGAATAGTGGGTGGGTGCCAGGAAAGTGGATAAGGGAATATGGGGGGGTGCCCGGCAAGTGGAGAAAGGGGAAATAGTGGGTGGGTGAAAAGGCAAGTGGGTAAGAGGGAATTGGGTGGTGTCAGGCAAGTGGAGTAAGGGGGGAATAGTGGGGGGGTGTCGGAAAGTGTAGTAAGAGGGAACTAGGGGGTGGGGTCAGGAAAAGGGAGTAAGAGGGAACTATGGGGGGTGCCCACAAATGGGTAAGAGGGAAATAGGGGGTGGGTGCGGGCAAGTGAAGAAGGGGGAAAATGTGGGTGGGTGCCGGCAAGGGGGGTAGAAGAGGGAAACTAGTGGGGTGGGTGCCGGGAAGTGAAGTAAGAGGGAAATATGGGTGGGTTTCAGGCAATGGATAAGAGGGAGGGAACTAGTGGGTGGGTGTCAGGAAAGTGGAGTAAGAGGGAGGAAAGTGGGGGGGGTGTCAGGCAAGGGGGAGAAAGAGGGGGGGGGGGGGAAAATAGTGGGTGGGTGCGGGCAAGGGGTAAGAGGGAAGGAATAGTGGGGGGGGTGTCAGCAAGGGATAAGGGGAGGGAACTAGTGGGTGGGTGTCAGGCAAGGGGGAAAAGAGGGGGAACAGGGGGTGGGGGTGTCAGGAAGGAGAAAGAGGGAGGGAAAGGGGTGGGTTAGGCAAGGGGAGTAAGAGAGAGGGAACTGGGGGTGGGTGTCGGAAAGGGGGAGTAAGAGGGAAGAAAAGTGGGTGAGTGGGCAAGTGGAGTAAGAGGGGGGAAAATTTTAGTGGGTGGGGTTAGGCAAGTGGGTAAGAGGGAGGGAATAGTGGGCGGGTGTCGGGGCAAGTGGAAAAGAGGGAGGGAAACTAGGGGGTGGGGGTGTCGGCAAGTGGAGTAAGGGGGAATGTGGGGGGGGTGCGGGCAAGTGAGTAAGGGGGAGGGAACTAGTGGGGGGTGTTGGGAAAAGTGGGGTAAGAGGAGGGAACTAAGGGGTGGGTGTCAGGCAAGTGGGAAGAGGAAGGGAAAATGGGTGGGTGCAGGAAAAGTGGATAAGAGGGAGGGAACTAGGGGGTGGGTGTAAACAAGGGAGAAAGAGGGAGGGAACTAGTGGGTGGGTGTCAGGCAAGTGGGGGTTAAAGGGAGGAAACTGTGGGTGGGTTCCAGGCAAGGGGATTAAGAGGGAATAGGGGGGGGTCCCGGCAAGAGATTAAGAGGGAATATGGGTGGGTTCAGGCAAGTGGATTAGAGGGAACTGTGGGTGGGTCCGGAAAGTGGATTAAGGGAATAGTGGGTGGGTCCAGGAAAAGTGGTTTAAAGGGGAACTAGTGGGGTGGGGCCGGCAAGTGGAGTAAGGGGGAAACTGTGGGTGGGGTCGGCAAGTGAAAAAGAGGGAACTAGGGGGGGGGTTGCAGGAAAAGTGGAGTAAGAGGGAAAATAGTGGTGGGGTGTCAGGCAAGTGGGGTAAGAGGGAACAGTGGGGGGTGTCAGGAAAGTGGCGTAAGAGGGAACTAGGGGGTGGGTGTCAGGCAGTGGCGTAAGAGGGATAGTGGGGGGGTTTTCCCAGGAAGTGGAGTAAGAGGGAACTGTGGGTGGGTTCAGGAAGTGGAGAAAGGGAATAGGGGGTGGGTGTCGGCAAGTGGGTAAGGGGGAACTAGGGGTGGGTGTCGGGGCAAGGGGAGAAAAGGGGGAAAACTAGGGGGGGGTTTTGGGGCAAGGGGGAAAAGGGGGAAAATAGTGGGTGGGTGTCAGGAAAAGGGGGAGTAAAAAGGAAACTAGTGGGGGGGTGTAAGCAAGTGGAGTGGAGGGAATAGTGGGTGGGTGTCAGGCAAGTGGCGTAAGAGGGAACTAGTGGGGGGGTGTCGGGAAAGTGGGTAAGAGGGAATAGTGGGGGGTGCCACAATGGATAAGAGGAAAACTAGTGGGTGGGTGTCAGGAAAGGGGAAAATAAGAGGGAACTAGGGGGTGGGTTCGGCAAGTGGAGTAAGGGGGAAAGTGGATGGGTGTCAGGAAGTGGAGTAAGAGGGAAATAGTGGGTGGGTGTCAGGAAAAGGGAGAAAGAGGGAACTAGTGGGGGGGTGTGGGAAGTGGAGTAAGAAGGAATTGGGTGGGTGTCAGGCAGTGGAGTAGGGGGAACTAGTGGGGGGGTGCGGAAGGGGAGTAAAGGGGAATAGGGGGTGGGTGCAGGAAAGTGGGGGGTAAGAGGGAACTAGTGGGGGGGGGGGGCCAGGAAAGGGGGAGTAAGGGAATAGTGGGTGTGTGCCGGGGCAAGGGAGTAAGAGGGAACTAGTGGGGGGGTTCCAGGCAAGTGGAGAAGAGGGACTAGGGGGGGTGTCAGAAGTGGAGTAAGAGGGAATGTGGAGGGGGTGTCAGGCAAGTGGAGTAAAAAGGGAAAATTTTGGGGTGGGTTTTGGGCAAGTGGGTGGGGGGAACTAGGGGGGGGTGTCAGGCAAGGGGAGTAAGAGGGAATAGTGGGTGGGTGTCGGGCAAGTGGAGTAAGAGGGAACTAGGGGGGGGGTTGCCAGGAAAGGGGAGTAAAAGGGGGAACTAGTGGGTGGGTGTCGGGAAGGGAGTAAGGGGAAAAATAGTGGGGGGGTGTCGGAATTGGAGTAAGGGGAACTGGGGTGGGTGAAGGCAAGGGAGAAAGAGGAACTAGTGGGTGGGTGTCAGGCAAGTGGAGTAAGAGGGAACTAGTGGGTGGGTGTCAGGCAAGTGGAGTAAGAGGGAACTAGTGGGTGGGTGTCAGGCAAGTGGAGTAAAGGGAACTAGTGGGGGGGTGTCGGCAAGTGGAGTAAAAGGAACTAGTGGGTGGGTGTAAAGGAAGGGGAAAAGGTAAGGGGAACTAGTGGGTGGGTGTCAGGCAAGGGGAGTAAGAGGGAAAAGAAACAGAAAGGAGAAGAATTTGTCAGGGAAATTTATTAAAAGCAAATGAATCACCATAATGATCATATGGATAACTATTTAAACTGGTGCTCATTAAATTATTATTTTTTTTATTATTAAGCACTTCAGTTGTTGTTCCTTCTTTTGTTTGTTTCTTTTTTATATAAAAAACGCCCAAAAGCAATTTAAAGGGACAAAGGACTTTAAAAAAGGGACAAACGTAAAAAAGGGGACAAACGCTTAAATTCAAGTCTCCAAGACAAGCAAACCCGTCGAGCCTTAATCCAGTTCACACTTGAAAAAGAAGTCGACAAAACTCTTCCTTTCCTTGATTTCTACTCTGCAAAGCTGACCCCGAAACTTGTTTTAAAGTCTATCGAAAACCCAACCAAAACGATCTTCTCCCCTTCTACTCTCAAACGACACCAAAAAACCCAAAAGTGGTGTAATTTTAGGCTTTTCCTGGTTTCACCGAATCTGCAGCAAAGAGTTCCCTTTTGGGGAAAATGACTTAATTGAAAAAGTATTTTCCAAAAACCCCTACCTCGTCCCCTCTCAGAGACTGCAGACGGCGGCTTAAACATCTTCAAACCCCCAGGAAACACTGCCGAGAAAGTACATAGTCCTTCCCCCAACTCCTTGCCAAAAATGTTTCCCAAAATCTTTGCCAAAAAATCATTCCAAGTATCTACCTCCACAACCAAGACCATCAAGGAATCACCGGTATAGGAGGCAAGCCCCCATCCTTGCAGGGGTTACTAACCCTTGTAATGATGCAACAAGTTTAAAAGGGGCGAAAATCAAGGGACCTCCAAAAACTATTTTAGAAAACCAATACCAAGCGGGCTGACGACACAAGGGAATGCCCGCGTTTTCAACACCGTAATTTTACACAACCCCTTTATAAAAACAGAAATAAGACTTATCGCCCAGAAGACAAAAATCATACCGAAGAATCCTGGAAACATCACTTATTTTTTATCCCACAACTTCAACCAAATGTGGGTTTTTATAACAAGCTGAACCATTGCAAGAAATTCTTCATCGCTTCCCCCTAAGAACACTGTAGAAGGTTTTCACAAACTTATTCCCAAACTCCTTTCCCAACTCCCCAAATTTTTAGTCTATAGCCCCACTCGGTACATCTCGACGCTTCTTCACCTGACCCACCGGGACTTTTAAAAACTCGCGTTTCCCTTTCCCCCCCGGTAGTTCTGTTTGTGACTTGAAAAAGCCCCCTGTGTGGGCGAAACGTAGTCAATAAAAGGGTACATTATCTGCATTTGTGTTATTTGCCCTTGTGTCGGGATTTTTCCATTTTTTTACTCAGGATTGAATCCTCTGGGAAAAGGCTCACGAAGTCGAAAAGAACGTTTGCAAACAAACCATAGAGGATGGGCCGTGGTAACTGACGGTCTGGAGTTTGAAACTCTGACCGCGGGGTTTAACCCCCCCCCCTGTATGGTTTATCCCGGGGATTTTGCAGCATTTTTTTCCCTCTTTAAAAAATCATTCATAATAGTCCCTTTTGTAACAACAGATTAAAACGTTTAAATCTTTTAAATGCTACAAATAGAATTTAAATTACAATTTTTCTTGAACCCCCAGCGAACAGGATTTTTTGGGCATGCTTTCCCCTGGGGTTTTTTCTGACAGTCAAAGGGATAGCTGCTGTGATATATGAAGTCTAGGGGTAGTGCTGTGATATTTGACAGTTAGGCAGTAGCTGCTGTGATATACTGACAGTTGGCAGTAGCTGCTGTGATATTTGACAGTCTGGAGTAGTGCTGTGATATATCGACAGTTAGGCAGTAGCTGCTGTATATATCTGACGCTAGGCAGTAGTGCTGTGTTTCTTGGGTTGGGAGTGGTATTTCTGACAGTCTAGGCATAGCTGCGGATATTTTGACAGTCTAGGGAGTAGCTGCTGGATAATTGACAGTCTAGGCAGTAGCTGCTGGATTATCTGCAGTCTAGGCAGTGCTGCTCGATATACTGGTTGGCAGTAGCTGCTGGATATTCTGACAGTCTAGGCATACTGCTGCGATAATATCTGTCAGCTGGCGTAGCTGCTGCGATATATCTGACAGTCTAGGCATAGCTGCTGGATAATCTGACAGTCTAGGCAGTAAAGCCTTTTGGGAGTTTTTTTTACACTTACAGGTCTGACCAGCGTCTTGGTTGGGCAGCGTCTCTGGGCTTGGGGGAGCGTCTCTGGCTTTGGGCAGCGTCTTGGTTCGGGCGGTCTCTGGTCTCGGCAGCGTCTCTGGTTCGGGCGCGTCTTGGTCTCGGGCAGCGTCTCTGGTCTCGGGCAGCGTCTCTGGTCTCGGGCAGCGTCTCTGGTCTCGGGCAGCGTCTCTGGTCTCGGGCAGCGTCTCTGGTCTCGGGCAGCGTCTCTCTTGATTGCCTGGTCAGTAGACACGACTTATTTTTTTTTCAAAAATTCTGAAAGACCTTTAAAATGTTTTTGACAAGATGTGCCTGTTCTCCTCCTCTTCTTCTCCCCATCCCCCCAGTCCCTTTTTCCCTTTCCACTCTTCAGATGGGCTTTGGGGGCCTGGTGGTAAACGCTCTCGCTTTAACGGTGAGGGCCCGGGTTCGATTCCCAGCCCGAGTAGAAACATTGGGCGTGTTTTTTTTCCCCCTGTTGTCTTTTTCCCCATCAGTAAAATGGGGGCCCGGGGGTTGTCGACGGTGTGGGTCGGGATCGGGACACTGACCCTAAGGAGGCCCGGTCACAGACCGGGCCCCGGGGGGGTTGCCCCGGAATCTCTCCAGATAAATCCAGATAAAAATCCCCCTCCCTCCCCACCTTCAGCTTCCCCTTTCATTCCTTCCCCCCAGCTCCCTTCTCCTCCCAATCTCCCCCCCTAACCCCACCTTTTCCTTCCTCACAATCAAACATTTCTCCCAGCGCCCGACCCCCACCCTCAACTGGCGGGGGGTTTATCAGGCCCCATCCATCCGCAGACACCAGTCACTATTACCTTACCCGCAGCTTGTCCTTTAAAGAGAAATGATGAATTTGCACATTTTTCAGCGAGTCAATTATTTTTATTTTGCTTGGATGCTCAAATTTTTTTGAGGGCGCACTGATGGGAATGAAAATAATTTGTATAACAAGTAACCCGGAATAAAGAGAGGAGCTTTTGACGACGAGGAGCTTTCGAGACGAGGGCTTTCGAGAGAAGAGCTTACGCGACGAGGAGTTACGACGCGAAGAGCTTACGACGACGCGGGGGTTACGACGCGAAGGTTCGAAACGTTGTGTAAGCTCCTCTCTTCTATGTGCGGGTTATTGTGTATCGTTCCAGTCACGGTATTTGACTTTTATTTTTTTTAGTATATTTAAACTTGATAATCTAAATGGCGGCAAGAAAAGATCCCATTCCAGGAAAAAATTTTACATATTCCAGTGATGCAAATTTTAAAAAATGTTTCTTTTACCCTTGACATATAAATTTTTGGGGTTTAAAAAAATTACGTGATGATTGATGGTGAAGGTACAGGGTTTACCTTCGGGAAAAAGTTTGGAGTTGAATTGATGCAAAAAATTGAGACCCCGAACTGCTTCCACCCGGTCAAGAAAAAAATTAAGCAATAGGGGGCTTGCGAAAGGCCTACTGGCCCTATCCGTTTGGTCCACCCCGAACCCCCCCCCCCCACTCTCCGTTAAAAACCCTACCACGGGCGGGATTTGAACCGCGGTCAGAGTCTCTCAAAAATCGACCGTGCGTTTGCACGGGAGTAGCTTCCCCATTGAAGTAGTTGGTCCAGTGGCTAAAGCGACGGCTGGATTTTGACCTCTGATCGCGGGTTAAATCCCCGTGGTAGGGTTTTTTTAAACGTGCATTACCCCTTTGTGAGTCACCCTCCAAAAGCATTTGTCTAATATTTTCAAAAAAAAAAAGTTTAAGTTTGGTCGTTTCTCGAGAGTTATTCCCCTTTTTACAAATATTTCAAGAAACCCAAAGTTTCCATATCCTCTCTGAAAATTTTTTTTTTCCAATTGAAACCTTGCTACGAGTCCTGTCTTGGTTAGATATTTAACATGCTATTTACATTCCATTTTACTCTCGTTTTCCTTTATATACCTCAATCACCCCCCCCCCCTTTTTATGCCTTTTTTAAAAAGTGCAGAACAGGGTCCTCAGTCCTCAAGGGGTGAGGTTGGGTCCCCAGTCTATCGAAAACTGCAATTCAGGGGCCTCAGTCTATCGAAGAGTGGGAGATTCAGGGCCCTCAGATTATCCTTAAAAAGTGCAGTTTTAGGGCCCCCAGTCTATCCTCGTAGGGAAGATACACAACCTTTTCATATGAGAAAAAATTTTTTAAAAATAGTTTCGGGTTTATGTGGGCTTAAACTCGTGACCACAATGTGCAGGATTTGTGAATTGGTCAGGTCACGGTATTTTTTTCCTTTTGTATTTTCAGGGAAATTTTTTTTATACTCGGGATCATTTTATAAATTTTTCCAGAAAATTATTATAATCTGGGAAACACTAAACCTGTAGGATTTTAGAGGCCTGTAAGGGGGGGGGTTGAAGGCATTCAGGTGAATTTCATGGGAAATGGGGCACAGATCCAATTCCCTAGATAAGACCCCCCACCAGCTCAAGAAACCTCCCTGAGGGGGTTTTTCCAGAACATACAGCATAAACTAAATGGGTTACTAAAAAGATACAGAGTTTAAAAATAACCCGAAACTCACGAAAAACGTAATGACAGATTTTGAGTGAACATTAAAATGGTTTAAAAAAAAAAGAAGGTTTTTAGGAAGACCATATGCAACAGTTTGGTATCTTTTTTTGAAACGTTTGCCACACAGTAGGCTTCTTCAGTCGGTACAGAAAAGTTGATAGAAACAGAAGAGCTTTTAAGACGATGTAATCGTCCATCACCCTTAAAGATTGAGGTGGGCATCCCCCAGCTGGAGAAACAAATTTTAAGGGGATGGAATGATTTCTCGTCTTCAAGTATCTTCTGCTTTATCAACCTTTTTTTTTACTCGACTGAAGAAGCCTATGTGTAGGCCCCAAACGTTTCGAAAAAAGATACCAACTGTTGCATATGTTTCTTACTAACAACGAGTACAGAAAATTGAAAAAAGCAGAAAGACTTGGACGATGTAATCAGTCCATCACCCCTTTAAAGATTTGCTCTTTCCCCCGACTAGGGACTGACACCTCAAACTTTAAGGGTGATGGGGTGATTCATCGTCTTTCAAGTCTCTTCTGTTCTACAACTTTTTTTGTACTGATAAGAAGCCCACTTGGGAGGGAAACGTTTTTTAAAAAAAAAAGATACAACGTTCCACATGTTCTTTCCTAAAAACATTTTTGATCGCAAAACTCCAACCGGGGCGTTAGCCCCTGGGCCACTAGCTAGTTTTAATTTTTTGTGGGCCAAAGGCCCCTGGCTAACGCGCGGTCTGGAGTTTTATGACTCTGATCGCGGGTTCCAACCCCACACCCGTGGTATGGTCTGTAAACATTGACATTACTGGAGCTGGATGGATGGGAAGCTTTCAAACAAGCTATCCAAAACTTTTTTGGAGAGTACAGAGCAGACAATTATGCCAAGATAATGCAAAACTTGATGGAAGCATATAGATCACTGGGTTAACATGTGCCCCTGGAAATGCACAGAATTTGTTCACACCTGCTTCCTTCTAGCCAGTCATGGTGCTGTTAGTGAAGAGTGTGGTAAAAGATTTGAACAGTCCCAACATGATTGTTTCTTCAGAGGGGAGAGAGAGAGAGACACAGACAGACACAGACACAGACACACACAGACAGACACAGACACACACAGACACACACAGACACAACGACCAACAACCACACAGACAAGACAAAACACAGAAGACACGACAGACACAGACGACAAGCAGACACAGACAGAAAAGACAGACACAGGGAAAAGAAAAGACAGACACAAAACCCCCCGACACAGACAGACACAGACACAACAGGCACAGACACGACAGACCAGACAGAAAGCAGAACAGAAGACACAGACCAGACAGACACAGACAAAACAGACAGAACAGAAGACACAGACAGACACAGACAACACAGACACAGGACAGACACGACAGACACGACAGATGGCAAGTAACATTTTCACCTGAGAAAACACAAATGATGATGGTCTCTTGCACCATGATGGTAATGTGGTTTTCAGTAGCAAATATGAAAGGAGGGTTTGTTGGGTGAAATTTAACTCCAAACTGACCCGAAGAACCCAAACTTGTAAATCTTTCAAATAAGGCAGTAGCAAGCTTCAGCACTCGCCGATTTTCGCATCTGCTTGACATGGGGTTTGCAAAATTTTGTATGAGGCACAAAATAGCCACATCTTGAGAGCTCCATTTCTTGGTTTTTCCGCCCCCCCCCCTCTCATTTCGATGCTTGACAGTAGAGAACAGAGCAAGACGTCCATCTCTCGCCCGGGGCCCCTCCTGGATGATCGTCATTTCAGCAGACCTTTAACATAGGAGGGAGTGGGGCCTTACTGTTATGTAAAAAGGCCAATATTTTCAAAGTACCCCACTTGGGCCACTTCGAGGACAGGGAGAAACAAGCTTTTATGCCCCAGACGGGCAGAAAACAGGAACTTCACCTGGCTGTACCTTCCCGAACATCATCAAACTGAGATCATATATACCCATGATATCGAGTATGGAACACATTCGTACAGCATAAGATGTCAACGAGATAAAGTCAGTTGTCAAAGAAAATGCTGGCCCACAGTGGCCCACAGAGCTCCCAAAGCATCCTGTTCCCCACTTTTATGTCTCATAACAAAAAAAATGCTTTCAAATGAGCTGATGTGGGGAACAACTCTTAGCTTGTCAATAAGTTAGGGAACCTTTAAACCGTAAATAGCTGTTAATAAAGCAGGGATCTTAAACCAACCTTGTCAAAAAACCCGTTTAAAAAAAAAGGAAAAGGCAGGAAGAAAGAGACAGGGGGAGAGAGGGGGAGCCAGACCCCTTGCATGAGCGTATGTTAAAAGTTGCTTAAAATCCCTGAAGTATCTTTACCCCTTTAATTTTAATGATATTTCCCATTCTGCAGATTTTGACAAAATGATTTTTAAAATAATTCTTGAAATTTTATGTTTTGCAATAACAAAATTCTACGTCTAAATCAATTTTGCTTCAAATTTTCACCAAATCATATTAAAAAAACGTATATTTATCAAAGTAGAAAAATCGAGGGGATCCCTGGCTTGGTTGGTAGCACATTAATCACATACTAAGTGTCCCTGGTTCGATCCTGGTACGGGTGAAAACTGCTATCCCCGTTCACCTAGCATAGTAGGGACCTGTGTGTTAGCTAATATTGGGGGTGGATCCCCGGGGGTTTGTGGTACACCTCGATAGGGGGGCTTTGAAATGAGCCGGGTTTTGGTAAAAGCCTTTGGCTGTAAAACTGAGATGTAAAGGAAAATGTCCCTATTTTAAAAACTCCCTGGCAAAAATTAAATATTAGTTGTATCGAAAAGCTTCAAACCGCGAGGATCCAAAATCCCTAGGAACATCAGTAATCACCCAGGTTTTATCCGAGGAGCCCCCCTTTAAATTTGTTTTTGGATCAAGACCTTCACCAATTTTTTTTATAAATTTTGGGAAGGGTTTAAAACAGTGCCTGTGGGATGGAAGGTATTTAGGCTCAATTCAGGGAACGGCACGATGCAACCCCTAGATCAAAGCCCTCGCCAAAATCAAGGAAAATCCCCTTTAGGAGTAAACCCTCACAAGCGTCAACGAACCTCCCTTTTGGGAGTTCCTCAACAGCGTCCAAAAAACCTCCCTTGAGGGAGAAAACCCCCAACAGCGCAAAGAACCTCCCCTTTGGGGGGAATCCCTCAACAGCGTCAAAAAACCTCCCCTTTAGGGAGTAATCCCTCACTAGTGTCAATGAGCTAGGGTGTTTTTCTCAGGTGACCCTCAGACGAGTGGAGGGAGTTACTCATCTTCTGTACATAGTTCTACTGTCTTCAAGGTATGTCCTAGAATTTGTATTGATAAAGCCACTGGAGGGCGAAACGTCTACAATAAAGATACCCAGATGTTGCACATGTGTCTTAATCTCATCTCTTCTTGTAACCAAAATACTTTGCATAACTACGGATTTTCTGCATACACAAGCAAATGTCACCCACCTCTGTATAACCATTATATCATTCTGACAGAAACCTTTGTTTTTGTCTCTGTCTTATTCAGCCACTAGTTGGAGAAATGTCTTCATAGTGACGTCCAAGTATTGCATATATAATTTATCTAGATAATTATAGTAAAGTTGGAAGAATTACCGACAATATGTAAAGTAAAAGGACACAAGTGCAACTAATGTGACATTTATTGTGGCAACGTTTCGCTCTCCAGGAGCTTTATCAAGCCATTACTCTGCATAACTACGGATATTCTTCATACACAAGCAACTGTCACCCACCTCTAATGGCTTGACAAAGCTCCTGGAGAGCGAAACGTTGCCACAATAAATGTCACATTAGTTGCACTTGTGTCCTTTTACTTTACATAGATAATTATACTAATGTTGCAGTTTTATGATTATAGTGTAAAACACGCCTCTGGCAAGACAGTGATGGAGTGAATGATGGTGAAAGTTTTTCTTTTTCGGGCCACCCTGCCTTGGTGGGAGACGGCCTATGTTAATAAAAGCAAATAAAATTATATTACACCTCACACTCCTTGCTCAAATAGTGTTACCTCAAACACTGGTGCAACACAGAAGTATATTTGCTGTGGAAACGTTTCTCCAAGCGCTTCCTCAGTCGAATACAGAGTAGAATGGTTGAAGATCTCAGCCTGGAGTCGATGTGATCAGTCCAACAAGTTTGGAAAGATTACAGCATAAGCGCGGACAAGTAACCCAAGTGTTGCAGAAGTATCTAATCAACCTGCCGATTCTCTGAACAAATTATCTAAATCAAGGTGTCAAGGGGTACGGGAGTTATTTCTTGAGTAGCTTTAGGTAGATGTCGTTTTGATAAGGACCTGCCTCGTATGGGCCAGTAGGCCTTCTGCAGTGTTCCTACATTCTTATGTTCTTAGGTGAGAGAGAGAGAGAGAGAGAGACAGAGACAGAGACAGAGACAGAGACAGAGACAGAGACAGAGACAGAGACAGAGACAGAGACAGACAGAGACAGAGACAGAGACAGACAGAGACAGACAGAGACAGACAGAGACAGACAGAGACAGACAGAGACAGAGACAGAGACAGACAGAGACACAGAGACAGAGACAGAGACAGACAGAGACAGACAGAGACAGACAGAGACAGAGACAGACAGAGACAGAGACAGAGAGAGACAGAGATACATCCTGGGAGGGAGTCGTTGAGACATCCGGCCTCATCTCAGACAGGACAGGGCAAATTACACACATGTTACTATGTATGATAATTTGTGTAACTGTTTATGCGTACCTATATCTTAATAAATTTATCTACATCTCTAACACAGCATGGCTGCGCACCAGCACAAGAGATTATCAAGTTCTGCGCACTAACACAGCATGGCTACGCACCAGCACAAGAGATTATCAAGTTCTTTTGTCCATAAATGGGGTTAAATCCGAGTGGGGATCAGTAACAAGTGGCGTTCCACAGGGATCAGTCTTGGGCCCGTTGTTGTTTATAATATATATCAATGATCTTGATGAAGGAATTGCTAGTGATATGAGCAAATTCGCCGATGACACGAAGATAGGTAGGATAATTGATTCAAACGTAGATGTTAGGGAACTTCAGGAGGATTTAGACAAACTCTACTCTTGGTCAGAAAAGTGGCAGATGCAGTTCAATGTGGATAAATGCAAGGTTCTGAAGCTCGGGAGTGTCTATAACCCTAGCACTTATAACTTAAATAATGTAGAACTTAGCAATACAGATTGCGAAAAGGACTTAGGGGTTATGGTAAGCAGCAACCTTAAACCAAGACAGCAATGCCTAAGCGTACGTAATAAGGCAAATAGATTACTGGGATTTATATCAAGAAGTGTAAGCAACAGAAGTCCAGAGGTCATACTGCAGCTTTATACATCATTAGTAAGGCCTCACCTAGATTATGCAGCTCAATTCTGGTCTCCATATTACAGAATGGACATAAATTCGTTAGAAAACATTCAGCGTAGGATGACTAAACTAATACATAGCATTAGAAATCTTCCTTATGAAGAAAGATTGAAGACTCTTAAGTTACATTCACTTGTTAGACGAAGAATGAGGGGGGACCTGATCGAAGTGTATAAGTGGAAGATAGGTATTAATAAAGGGGATATTAACAGTCTTGAGGATATCTCTCCAAGAGAGAACCCGCAGTAATGGATTTAAATTAGATAAGTTTAGATTTAGAAAGGACATAGGAAAGTATTGGTTTGGAAATAGGGTAGTTGATGAGTGGAACAGTCTACCTAGTTGGGTTATTGAGGCTAGGACTTTGTGTAGTTTCAAATCTAGGTTGGATAAATACATGAGTGGGAAGGGTTGGATTTGAGAGGGACTTGCACATCAGAGCTTATTTCTTGGGTAGCATTGAAAATTGGGTTGGTCAAATGTTTGTTAGTGGGATGAATTCTAAAGGACCTGCCTAGTATGGGCCAACAGGCCTGCTGCAGTGTTCCTCCTTTCTTATGTTCTTATGTTCTTCTGCGCACTAACACAGCATGGCTGCGCACCAGCACAAGAGATTAGGGGATAAGTCCACTCCTTCAAGGGGATAAGTCCACTCCTTAGGGGATAAGTCCACTCCTTCAAATTACCGTCCAATAAGCCTGACATCTATAGTGGGCAAGTTATTAGAATCAATTATAGCTGACATTATCAGAAGTCACCTTGAAGAGCATAACTTAATAAATGAATCTCAGCATGGATTCACGAGAGGTCGTTCCTGCCTGACAAACTTACTGACGTTCTTCAATAGAACATTTGATACAGACCTGCAATCAACTTCGACAACTTCCACTAGTGAGAGCGGCTGGATTTGAGAGGGACCTGACCTCTCAGCATCTGAGTTCTTACCTCTCCTAATGGTCTACGTCTCACCTCTTGGCGCTATAAAAAGCTCCATCCTGTCACTTCATCTCCATATTGTTTCATACTATGGAACAATACTCTTCTCCAGACTGAGGGACTGACCACCTCAAAACTTTAAGGGTGATGGACTGATTACATCGTCTTCAAGTATCTTCTGCTTCTATCAACTTTTCTGTACTTGACTGAAGAAGCCTACTGTGTAGGCGAAACGTTTCATAATAAAGATACCTAACTGTTGCATATGTGTCTTACCTAACAACCTGTCGGTATTTTATACCATTTTAATGTTCAACATTTGAGGCAGTTGACAGTGATAAGGAATATGATATTGTTTATTTGGATTTTAGTAAAGCCTTCGATAGAGTACCTCACAAGAGACTCTTAAGAAAAGTGGCAGCTCATGGTATAGGAGGTACAGTTCTAGCATGGATTGAGGCATGGCTTACCAATAGAAAGCAGAGAGTTACCATTAATGGAGTGAAATCTGAATGGGGATTAGTTACTAATGGCGTTCCACAAGGATCAGTTTTAGGCCCTCTCTTGTTCATAATTTACATTAATGACCTTTGTGATGAATGGTTTGAAAAACCGACAAGTTGAAGATTGAGACACTTATGCAGCATATGGGAATCTTTATTCAGGAAACGTTTCGCCACACAGTGGCTTCATCAGTCCAATACAAAGAGGAAGGCGTAAGGAGAGGAGGAGAATGAGGTAATCAGTCCCTCAACCTGGAGTCGATGTGTTCAGTCCATCAATCTTGATCAAGATTGATGGACTGAACACATCGACTCCAGGTTGAGGGACTGATTACCTCATTCTCCTCCTCTCCTTACGCCTTCCTCTTTGTATTGGACTGATGAAGCCACTGTGTGGCGAAACGTTTCCTGAATAAAGATTCCCATATGCTGCATAAGTGTCTCAATCTTCATTAATGACCTTGATGAAGGGATTACGAGTGACATGAGTAAATTTGCTGATGATACAAAGATAGGCCGTATAATTCACTCTGAGGAGGATATCAATGAACTCCTGGACGATTTGGACAAATTAATGTCTTGGTCTGAAAAATGGCAGATGAAGTTCAATGTGGATAAGTGTAAGGTACTTGCCCTTGGTAATGAAAATAACCCTCGAAGCTATAATCTAGGTGAAGTAGAGCTTGATCATACAGAATGTGAAAAAGACTTGGGAGTCATGGTAAGCAGAAATCTAAAGCCAAGACAGCAGTGCCTTAGTGTGCACAATAAGGCCAACAGATTACTTGGATTTATCTCAAGAAGTATAAGTAACAGAAGTCCAAAAGTTATTTTACAGCTCTATACATCACTAGTGAGGCCTCATTTAGATTATGCTGCTCAGTTTTGGTCCCCTTACTACAGGATGGATATAGACTCATTAGAGAACATTCAGAGAAGAATGACTAAAATGATTTACTGTGTAAGGAACCTCCCGTATGAAGATAGACTCAAAGCCTTAAATCTCCACTCTCTGGAGAGGCGTAGAATGAGGGGAGATATCATTGAAGTGTATAAGTGGATGACGGGCATAAACAAGGGAGACATTAATAAAGTACTGAGGGTGTCGAACCAGGTAAGAACCAGGAATAATGGATTTAAGTTGGATAAATTTAGATTTAGAAAGGACATAGGTAAGTACTGGTTTTCTAACAGAGTTATAGATTGAACATCAAAATGGTATGTACACAACTTGTCAGACACTGCAACATCATGGAATCTTAATTCTGAGGACATGTACATAACCTTCACGACTACGACAACTACTACTACAACTAACCCATCTCTTTGGGAAGGACCTACTTCCACTGGGGAATCCCGCCTACCAGTGAATATGCCCTCGTCTGCTACACTTGACGTTACTATATAAGCGCCAGGATTCTTTCTTCTGCTTCAGAATCTCCACGACTATGGTGCTGTTCGCACCTACTCCTAGGTTGAGGGACTGATTACCTCATCTTCTGTACATAGTTCTACTGTCTTCAAGTCATGTCCTAGAATTTGTATTGATAAAGCCACTGGATGGCGAAACGTCTACAATAAAGATACCCAGATGTTGCACATGTGTCTTACTCTCATCAAAATGGTATAAAATACCGACATGTTGTTAGGTAAGTCACATATGCAACAGTTAGGTATCTTTATTCCGCTCTTCTCCAGACTGAGGGACTGACCACCTCAAAACTTTAAGAAGAGACTGGACAAATATATGAGTGGGAGGGGCTGGGTTTGATTGGTGTCATTGGGTACGGGAGTTATTTCTAGGGAAGCTTTAGGTAGAGGTCGCTTTGATAAGGACCTGCCTCGTATGGGCCAGTAGGCCTTCTGCAGTGTTCCTACATTCTTATGTTCTAACACAACATGGCTTCGCACATTCTTGGCGATTCAGACTTCGGTCAAGTCGGTAATTAATTTGTATTTTACAAAGTATAAATTATTTCTTATTGTATATTTTTTATTTTCAATGTCCGAATTATTCTATTTAAATATTCCACGGATTATTATTCTATCTTAAATTTCAAGGATCCCCAGTATGGGCCAGTAGGCCTACCGCAGTGTTCCTCCTTCATATTAAAATAATTTTTGATTATTGGATTATCATAAGTTTAATTACGCAAATTTATACAAACATCATTTGCATTATTATTACTATTATGATTATTATTACTACAATCAGAATTAAATGCTAATTCACGAAGGGTCATACAAAGCGGACATCGTTAATAAACATTAAAATGGTATAAAATACCGACAGGTTGTTAGGTAAGACACATATGCAACAGTTAGGTATCTTTATTGTGAAACGTTTCGCCTACACAGTAGGCTTCTTCAGTCGAGTACAGAAAAGTTGATAGAAGCAGAAGATACTTGAAGACGATGTAATCAGTCCATCACCCTTAAAGTTTTGAGGTGGTCAGTCCCTCAGTCTGGAGAAGAGCATTGACTGAAGAAGCCTACTGTGTAGGCGAAACGTTTCACAATAAAGATACCTAACTGTTGCATATGTCTTACCTAACAACATCGTTAATAAAATTGAAAATTTGTATAAAGAGAGACTATGCTAGTATATGCCAGTATATTTGTACACACTAACGATTTCATTCCGCACATAAGGAACAAATTGCAATGAACTTTACATAGAAATTGACCTCGCAACACCTGTTTGGAAAACTGCTGGTCAGGTCCTCCCTGACTATCTTAGTGTTTCCGAAAACTATCCCCGAATTATTTGGTACATTTTTCGTCAGAATATATCTAAGTATACGAAAAACTGTAATTAGCTTACCTGCTTATAAGAGAATGGTATTCATCCTTTCAGCCGAATAGAATTTACATTATTACAAAAATCACTTTAGACTACGGGCCAAATCGCACACTAATCAGAGAAACAAAACATCGCTGTTAGGTAGTGAGAGCCATGTGAGCCAGACTACACCCTCCACACCTTACTGCTCCCGTGGCTGGGAGTGAACTGAGGTCTTGTGTGTATTTGGACGACCCAGCCAGCAGTCAACTGCTTCATTAGAGTCGACGCCAATCCTTCACTCGCTGGCCCACGTGGTGCCGCTACTTTATGTCTGTAGAATACTATAATAATATCTGTATTTAATACCAGTACATGTACAAGGTATACCAGTACATGTACAAGGTATACCAGTAACATGTACAAGGTATACAAGTACATGTACAAGGTATACCAGTACATGTACAAGGTATACCAGTACATGTACAAGGTATACAAGTACATGTACAAGGTATACCAGTACATGTACAAGGTATACCAGTACATGTACAAGGTATACCAGTACATGTACAAGGTATACCAGTACATGTACAAGTTATACCAGTACATGTACAAGGGTATACAAGTACATGTACAAGGTATACCAGTACATGTACAAGGTATACCCGTAAATGTACAAGTTATACCAGTACATGTACAAGGTATACCAGTACATGTACAAGGTATACCAGTACATGTACAAGGTATACCAGTACATGTATAAGTTATACCAGTACATGTACAAGGTATACCAGTACATGTACAAGTTATACCAGTACATGTACAAGGTATACAAGTACATGTACAAGTATACAGACCATAGCTGACATCAGTGATATACTACTATATAGAAAGCCGCTTGTTATGCTGAGAATTTCCCGCAAATTAGGTCAGTTTTGTCCCAGGATGTGACCCACACCAGTCCACTAACACCCAGGATGTGACCCACACCAGTCCACTAACACCCAGGATGTGACCCACACCAGTCCACTAACACCCAGGATGTGACCCACACCAGTCCACTAACACCCAGGATGTGACCCACACCAGTCCACTAACACCCAGGATGTAACCCACACCAGTCCACTAAAACCCAGGATGTGACCCACACCAGTCCACTAACACCCAGGATGCGACCCACACCAGTCCACTAACACCCAGGATGCGACCCACACCAGTCCACTAACACCCAGGATGCGACCCACACCAGTCCACTAACACCCAGGATGCGACCCACACCAGTCCACTAACACCAGGATGCGACCCACACCAGTCCACTAACACCCAGGATGCGACCCACACCAGTCCACTAACACCCAGGTACCCATTTTACTGATGGGTGAACATAGACAACCGGTGTAAAATAAATGCGTCCAATGTTTTCACCCTTTCACCGGAATCAAACCCGGACCCTCACCGTGTGAAGCGAGAGTTTGTGCCACCGGGCCACGGGGCACCGTGGGTACTCTGAACATTTCTGACTAAAACTGCACTTAAGTGAACACTGATGGAAATGTACCCGTCAAAGGAGGTTCCTTGAAGCTGGTGAGGGGCTCTAGATCTGGGGAATTGGATCTGTGCTCCGGTTCCTTGAATTGAGCCTAAATGCCTTCCATCCCCCCCCCACATGCGCTGTATAATCCTACGGTTTAGCGGTTCCCCATGATTATAATAACGAAAGAAACGTTATAGTTGTGGAATCTCATTCGTGCGGATACTGTAAAAGAATCGAAAGTTCTCTATAATACGGATTTTTTCGAAAAGATTCACCCAATTTCAAAGTAACTTGGGTTATCCTGGATTAAATCTATATAATCTATATAATTTTCCCAACCCAATCCTCAATGTTACCCAAGAAATAAACTCTGATATCTAATATCTCGTAATATCTGAGTGGTGACCCGGTGGCCTGGTGGGTAAAGCTCCCGCTTCACACACTGAGGGCCCGGGTTCGATTCCCGGCGGGTGGAAACATTTCGACACGTTTCCTTACACCTGTTGTCCTGTTCACCTAGCAGCAAATAGGTACCTGGGTGTTAGTCGACTGGTGTGGGTCGCATCCTGGGGGACAAGATTAAGGACCCCAATGGAAATAAGTTAGACAGTCCTCGATGACGCACTGACTTTCTTGGGTTATCCTGGGTGGCTAGCCCTCCAGGGTTAAAAATCCGAACGAAATCTTATCTTATCTTATCTTATCTCTAGTCTAGACCGTTGTATAAAGAATCTGTATGTATCCAAAGCTTCAATGAAACTTCTTAAGTAACTCAAATGTGCACATTTTTCTTACGTATTTGAAATACCAGTCAGTCTTGCATCGAGAAAAACTCTGAATTTATTTTGACTTGTGTACATCAAAATTATTGTCTTCATTGCAGAAATTAGAAAGATTTAAATACTGACTTTCATGCGATGAATTCACAATTAATCATTCGATTCACCTTTTAACGGTAATAATTATGCAACAGACTTAATGTGCTGGTGTAATTTAGGATACAAAATAACGTAATGAAAAATATTCATTACCAGTTCGAGGTTAAAAGTATTATTTACTGCAACACTCCATTAACAATAACAACTTTCATCTAAGGTCACACGAATACAGAAATTTTAAAACTGAACAAACAGGGTTATAAAATTAGACCACGAACACCAATTTCAGGAATAATCTATAAGAAATTGAGCCGAGGATACTTGTACTTTCCAGCTCTCCCCTGTAACCTCCACCTGGCAATATATAACCAGCACTGAAACATTACTGCTGATGTCCACTGCTGATGTCCACTGCTGATGTCCACTGCTGATGTCCACTGCTGATGTCCACTGCTGATGTCCACTGCTGATGTCCACTGCCGATGTCCACTGCTGATGTCCACTGCTCATGTCCACTGCTCATGTCCACTGCTCATGTCCACTGCTCATGTCCACTGCTCATGTCCACTGCTGACGTCCACTGCTCATGTCCACTGCTGATGTTCACTGCTGGTGTCCACTGCTGATGTCCACTACTGATGTCCACTACTGATGTCCACTGCTGATATTCACTGTTGATGTCCACTGCTGATGTCCACTACTGATGTCCACTGCTGATATTCACTGCTGGTGTCCACTGCTGATGTCCACTACTGATGTCCACTGCTGATATTCACTGCTGATGTCCACTGCTGATGTCCACTGCTGATGTCCACTGCTGATGTCCACTGCTGATGTCCACTGCTGATGTCCACTGCTGATGTCCACTGCTGATGTCCACTGCTGATGTCCACCGCTGTTTCATATTAATGTTAATTAGAATTTAAGGTAAACAGAAGTCTTGAAATATTCCTATTTAGATCAGTTCAGTCTTTTTCATTCTCATCATTTATACAAAATTCTACCAGTTAATAATGTTGAAGATTAAAAACAATACTACTCACGTAATATTAAATACAGTATGAAGTGAGTAAATACAATATAAAGGCATGGTATTTAACATACTTGAAAAATACAGCAAACTGATTAATACAGTAAACTAATTAATACAGCAAACTAATTAATACATTAAACTAATTAATACAGTAAACTAATTAATACAGTAAACTAATTAATACAGTAAACTAATTAATGCAGTAAACCAAGTAATACAGTAAACTAATTAATACAGTAAACTAATTAATACAGTAAACCAATTGATACAGTAAACTAATTAATACATTAAACTAATTAATACAGTAAACTAATTAATACATTAAACTAATTAATACAGTAAACTAATTAATACATTAAACTAATTAATACATTAAACTAATTAATACATTAATTAATACAGTAAACTAATTAATACAGTAAACTAATTAATACAGTAAACTAATTAATACAGTAAACTAATTAATACAGTAAACCAAGTAATACAGTAAACTAATTAATACAGTAAACTAATTAATACAGTAAACCAATTGATACAGTAAACTAATTAATACATTAAACTAATTAATACAGTAAACTAATTAATACATTAAACTAATTAATACATTAAACTAATTAATACATTAATTAATACAGTAAACTAATTAATACAGTAAACTAATTAATACAGTAAACTAATTAATACAGTAAACTAATTAATACAGTAAACTAATTAATACAACCTTAATAACAACATGAAGATTTTCTCGTTAAACATACAATACGCAGTAGAATTACAAATGTTGGATTGTTCCGTGATCCAAACAATTGTTCCGTGATCCAAACAATTGTTCCGTGATCCAAACACATTGTTCCGTGATCCAAACAATTGTTCCCTGATCCAAACACATTGTTCCGTGATCCAAACAATTGTTCCGTGATCCAAACAATTGTTCCGTGATCCAAACAATTGTTCCGTGATCCAAAACAATTGTTCCGTGATCCAAACAATTGTTCCCTGATCCAAACACATTGTTCCGTGATCCAAACAATTGTTCCGTGATCCAAACAATTGTTCCGTGATCCAAACAATTGTTCCGTGATCCAAACAATTGTTCCCTGATCCAAACACATTGTTCCGTGATCCAAACAATTGTTCCCTGATCCAAACAATTGTTCCCTGATCCAAACAATTGTTCCCTGATCCAAACACATTGTTCCCTGATCCAAACAATTGTTCCCTGATCCAAACAATTCTTCCCTGATCCAAACAATTGTTCCCTGATCCAAACACATTGTTCCCTGATCCAAACAATTGTTCCCTGATCCAAACACATTGTTCCGTGATCCAAACAATTGTTCCCTGATCCGAACAATTGTTCCGTGATCCAAACAATTGTTCCCTGATCCAAACAATTGTTCCCTGATCCAAACACATTGTTCCGTGATCCAAACAATTGTTCCGTGATCCAAACAATTGTTCCCTGATCCGAACAATTGTTCCCTGATCCATACACATTGTTCCGTGATCCAAACAATTGTTTCGTGATCCAAACAATTGTTCCGTGATCCAAACAATTGTTCCGTGATCCAAACAAATTGTTCCGTGATCCAAACACATTGTTCCGTGATCCAAACAATTGTTCCGTGATCCAAACAATTGTTCCGTGATCCAAACAATTGTTCCGTGATCCAAACAATTGTTCCGTGATCCAAACAACTGTTCCGTGATCCAAACAATTGTTCCGTGATCCAAACAATTGTTCCCTGATCCAAACAATTGTTCCCTGATCCAAACAATTGTTCCGTGATCCAAACAATTGTTCCCTGATCCGAACAATTGTTCCCTGATCCATACACATTGTTCCGTGATCCAAACAATTGTTTCGTGATCCAAACAATTGTTCCGTGATCCAAACAATTGTTCCGTGATCCAAACAACTGTTCCGTGATCCAAACAATTGTTCCGTGATCCAAACAATTGTTCCCTGATCCAAACAATTGTTCCGTGATCCAAACACATTGTTCCATGATCCAAACAATTGTTCCGTGATCCAAACAATTGTTCCGTGATCCAAACAACTGTTCCGTGATCCAAACAATTGTTCCCTGATCCAAACAATTGTTCCCTGATCCAAACACATTGTTCCGTGATCCAAACAATTTCCGTGATCCAAACACATTGTTCCGTGATCCAAACAATTTCCGTGATCCAAACACATTGTTCCGTGATCCAAACAATTTCCGTGATCCAAACACATTGTTCCGTGATCCAAACAATTGTTCCGTGATCCAAACAATTGTTCCCTGATCCAAACAATTGTTCCCTGATCCAAACAATTGTTCCCTGATCCAAACAATTGTTCCGTGATCCAAACAATTGTTCCCTGATCCAAACAATTGTTCCGTGATCCAAACAATTGTTCCGTGATCCAAACAATTGTTCCGTGATCCAAACAATTGTACCGTGATCCAAACACATTGTTCCGTATTCCAAACAATTGTTCCGTGATCCAAACAATTGTTCCCTGATCCAAACAATTGTTCCCTGATATAAACAATTGTTCCCTGATCCTAACAATTGTTCCCTGATCCAAACAATTGTTCCATGATCCAAACAACTGTTCCGTCATCCAAACATTTGTTCCCCTTCATTGGATCGAACCTGACAGCCTCCCATTACCCCAAATGCTATATGATCCCTTGAATATTTATTTATCTCACATGAACCAGACTCCAGAAATATTCTTATGTACGACCCATAAAAAAGGCATTAATAAAATCTTTATCACAATTTTAGCCTTAATACAAGTTAACATTTTATATACACTGAAGTGTAAGAGATGGAACGGATCCTTATACGTACACAATTGACTCAAGAAATCGCAATGACACGATTGCAAATAAACCATACCCCCGGCCGGGATTGAACCCGCGGTCATAGAGTCTCAAAACTCAAGCCCGTCGCGTTAGTTGGATGAATCTTATTGTGGCTAGCTGGTCTAGTGGCTAACGCGACGGGCTGGAGTTTTGAGACTATGACCGCGGGTTCAATCCCGGCCGGGGGTATGGTTTACGTACACCATTTTCTTATAATATTAATGGATTTTATAATTAGCTCAAGGACACCGTGGACACTTTAAAACCCTTTACCAGGCCTGGAGAGGGGTAATTACCCTTTTCCACTCCTGGTAAAGGGGTAATAACCCTTTTCCACTCCTGGTAAAGGGGTAATTACCCTTTTCCACTCCTGGTAAAGGGGTAATAACCCTTTTCCACTCCTGGTAAAGGGGTAATAATACCCTTTTCCACTCCTGGTAAAGGGGTAATTACCCTTTTCCACTCCTGGTAAAAGGGGGTAATTACTCTTTACCAGGCCTGGAGAGGGGTAATTACCCTTTTCCACTCCTGGTAAAGATTAATTACCCTTTACCATGCCTGGAGAGGGGTAATTACCCTTTTCCACTCCTGGTAAAGGGGTAATTACCCTTTACCACTCCTGGTAAAGGGGTAATTACCCTTTTCCACTCCTGGTAAAGGGGTAATTATCCTTTTCCACTCCTGGTAAAAGGGTAATTACCCTTTACCAGGCCTGGAGAGGGGTAATTACCCTTTTCCACTCCTGGTAAAGGGGTAATTACCCTTTACCAGGCCTGGAGAGGGGTAATTACCCTTTTCCACTCCTGGTAAAGGGGTAATTACCCTTTACCAGGCCTGGTAAAGGGTAAGCACAAGACCATTAAGATGATCAGTTAACATTATCTGGTTGGCTTTCCTGATCATCATAATTCAGAGACTTATGGATATTATTCAAGGTTTAACTTTCAGTGTTAATATTTCTTTATCAAGATATTTTAACATTTGTCTTCAGGGCATATTTATATTTTCTCAGTCTTGCTAATTTATTTCTGTTAAGAATGTTCATATCTTTTTTATTGTGTCTAGGGAGGTATCGTTGATTCGGCACTGCCTCGGGAGGTATTGTTGATTCGGCACTGCCTCGGGAGGTATCGTTGATTCGGCACTGCCTGGGGAGGTATCGTTGATTCGGCACTGCCTCGGGAGGTATCGTTGATTCGGCACTGCCTCAGGAGGTATCGATGATTCGGCACTGCCTAGGGAGGTATCGATAATTCGGCACTGCCTTGGGAGGTATCGATGATTCGGCACTGCCTCGGGAGGTATCGTTGATTCGGCACTGCCACGGGAGGTATCGATAATTCGGCACTGCCTCGGGAGGTATCGATAATTCGGCACTGCCTCGGGAGGTATCGATAATTCGGCACTGCCTCGGGAGGTATCGTTGATTCGGCACTGCCTCGGGAGGTATCGATAATTCGGCACTGCCTCGGGAGGTATCGATAATTCGGCACTGCCTCGGGAGGTATCGATAATTCGGCACTGCCACGGGAGGTATCGATAATTCGGCACTGCCTCGGGAGGTATCGATAATTCGGCACTGCCTCGGGAGGTATCGTTGATTCGGCACTGCCTCGGGAGGTATCGATAATTCGGCACTGCCTCGGGAGGTATCGTTGATTCGGCACTGCCACGGGAGGTATCGTTGATTCGGCACTGCCTCGGGAGGTATCGATAATTCGGCACTGCCACGGGAGGTATCGATAATTCGGCACTGCCTCGGGAGGTATCGATAATTCGGCACTGCCTCGGGAGGTATCGATAATTCGGCACTGCCTCGGGAGGTATCGTTGATTCGGCACTGCCTCGGGAGGTATCGTTGATTCGGCACTGCCACGGGAGGTATCGATAATTCGGCACTGCCTCGGGAGGTTATCGATAATTCGGCACTGCCTCGGGAGGTATCGATAATTCGGCACTGCCTCGGGAGGTATCGTTGATTCGGCACTGCCACGGGAGGTATCGATAATTCGGCACTGCCTCGGGAGGTATCGATAATTCGGCACTGCCTCGGGAGGTATCGATAATTCGGCACTGCCTCGGGAGGTATCGTTGATTCGGCACTGCCTCGGGAGGTAAACGTTGATTCGGCACTGCCACGGGAGGTATCGATAATTCGGCACTGCCTCGGGAGGTATCGATATTCGGCACTGCCTCGGGAGGTATCGATAATTCGGCACTGCCTCGGGAGGTATCGTTGATTCGGCACTGCCTCGGGAGGTATCGTTGATTCGGCACTGCCCCGGGAGGTATCGTTGATTCGGCACTGCCTCGGGAGGTATCGTTGATTCGGCACTGCCTCGGGAGGTATCGTTGATTCGGCACTGCCTCGGGAGGTATCGTTGATTCGGCACTGCCTCGGGAGGTATCGATGATTCGGCACTGCCTAGGGAGGTATCGATAATTCGGCACTGCCTCGGGAGGTATCGTTGATTCGGCACTGCCTCGGAGGTATCGTTGATTCGGCACTGCCTCGGGAGGTATCGGTTGATTCGGCACTGCCTCGGGAGGTATCGTTGATTCGGCACTGCCTGGGAGGTATCGATGATTCGGCACTGCCTAGGGAGGTATCGATAATTCGGCACTGCCTCGGGAGGTATCGTTGATTCGGCACTGCCTCGGGAGGTATCGTTGATTCGGCACTGCCTCGGGAGGTATCGTTGATTCGGCACTGCCTCGGGAGGTATCGATGATTCGGCACTGCCTAGGGAGGTATCGATAATTCGGCACTGCCTTGGGAGGTATCGATGATTCGGCACTGCCTAGGGAGGTATCGATAATTCGGCACTGCCTGGGAGGTATCGATGATTCGGCACTGCCTAGGGAGGTATCGATAATTCGGCACTGCCTCGGGAGGTATCGATAATTCGGCACTGCCTCGGGAGGTATCGATAATTCGGCACTGCCCTCGGGAGGTATCGATAATTCGGCACTGCCTCGGGATGGTATCGATAATTCGGGACTGCCACGGGAGGTATCGATAATTCGGCACTGCCTCGGGAGGTATCGATAATTCGGCACTGCCTCGGGAGGTATCGATAATTCGACACTGCCACGGGAGGTATCGATAATTCGGCACTGCCTCGGGAGGTATCGATAATTCGGCACTGCCTCGGGAGGTATCGATAATTCGGCACTGCCTCGGGAGGTATCGATAATTCGGCACTGCCTCAGGAGGTATCGATAATTCGGCACTGCCTCGGGAGGTATCGATAATTCGGCACTGCCTCGGGAGGTATCGATAATTCGGCACTGCCTCAGGAGGTATCGATAATTCGGCACTGCCTCGGGAGGTATCGATAATTCGGCACTGCCTCGGGAGGTATCGATAATTCGGCACTGCCTCTTTCCTTTTCCAGAGTCTTGTATTACTGCAGTAGCTATGCACTTCCTCTTTCTTCATCATTTTCAGTTACATTCACATTCTTCTGTGATGTTCACTGACGTCTGTGATGGTGTAGGACATTCTTCTGTTTTTTTCTTTGGAATGTTATACATGTACTCTTACTGGTACTTTCACTGTACAATTCTATACACTTCTTTCAACTATAATTCATATATTTTCTCTCCCTACTTCTTTTGTTTTCCATAATTCTCAGACTACGCTTCACAGCTTTGACTTCATGCTTCCAGTATTCCTTCAAATGACATTCGATGACATTCGATTATTATTATAATCAAGGGGGAAGCGCTAAACCCGGAGGATTATACAGCGCCTGGGGGGGGATGTGGAAGGCATTCAGGCTTAATTCAGGGAACTGGAGCACAGATCCAATTCCCTAAATCAAGAGCCCCTCATTCGAACACTCGTTGAAAGTCGAACTCCTTCCTGATCTGACCTGACTAGGTTAGGGCGTTGGCTTAAGCCGGTAGGAGAATTGTACCTACCTCGCATGGGCCAGTAGGCCTCCTGCAGTGTTCCTTCTTTCTTATGTTCTTATCTTCGTTGACATTCGAACACTCGTTGACAGTAGAACACTCTTTGACGGTCAAATACTCGTTGACAGTCACTCTTTGACGGTCAAACACTCGTTGACAGTCAAACACTCGTTGATAGTCGAAGTTCACTCGTCAACAGTTAATCACTCATTGACAGTCGAACACTCATTGACAGTCGAACACTCGTTCACAGTCGAACACTTGTTGAAGGTCGAGCACTTGTTAACAGTTGAACAATCGTTAACAGTCGAAGTTCACTCGTTGACATTTGAACATTCATTGCCAGTCGAACATTCATTGACAGTCGAACACTCGTTGACAGTCCAACACTCGTTAACATTCGAGCACTCGTTGACATTCGAACACTCGTTGACATTCGAGCACTCGTTGACATTCGAACACTCGTTGACATTCGAACACTCGTTGACATTCGAACACTCGTTGACATTCGAACACTCGTTGATATTCGAACACTCGTTGACATTCGAACACTCGTTGATATTCGAACACTCGTTGACATTCGAACACTCGTTGATATTCGAACACTCGTTGACATTCGAACACTCTTTCATTAATTGTTTCATTTATCAGAGATCATGTACAACCCATTTTCCTTGTTTCTCAGCACCTGGGTGATAACTGCTCTCCTTTCAGAACTCCCACTATCAGGACAGACACTTTCAGAACTCCCACTATCAGGACAGACACTTTCAGAACTCCCACTTTCAGGACAGACACTTTCAGAACTCCCACTTTCAGGACAGACACTTTCAGAACTCCCACTCTCAGGACAGACACTTTCAGAACTCCCAATATCAGGACAGACACTTTCAGAACTCCCACTTTCAGGACAGACACTTTCAGAACTCCCACTTTCAGGACAGACACTTTCAGAACTCCCACTTTCAGGACAGACACTTTCAATAACTTTCTGACTGAATCTGACTAATTACTCAACTTTGACTGGTCTTATTACCTCATAATTTCATTCGTCGCAGTTCTTCCTTTGACTGACAGCTCCCCGGGCCTTGTTGCGCTTTATGACCCGTATGGGTTCCCCTCGTTATGTGAATAAATTAATAATAATATAATTCAAGTTTCTTGGTGAAGTCTTCTTTATCATCATTAAGGTGACATCATGAAGGATGTATTCTCTCAAATTTACATCAAAGTCAAGATTTATTCACTACCTTAAAGTATATTTATTCCAACACAGTATTGTCCACGTGTTATTAACAATATTATTGACCACTGAGAAGAGATGTCAGTCACAACAATGGGAAAATTTTCCACGTAATGTGACAATTAGATTTAGCATTGTAGCGGCGAGAGTCAAGGGGAAGGCATTGTATAGACCCAGATGCAGGTGTTAGTCCCCCCAGGGAGGTGCCTGGAAGATGCTGAAGGGCTCTTGATCCATGAAACTGACCTTGTCCCCACTTTCCTTGGATCAAACCTCAATGCCTCTCATTCCTCAGGCTCAGTTTAACCCCTACAGGTTTAACACTTCCACCAGATTAATTACATGCAGGTGACAGCTGGAGTAAATACAGAGGAACTTTAAGCCTCAAATATAATTTACAAATATACAAGATTTAAAGACAAATAGAGAGAAATTTTTTTCTGAAAAAGACATAAACTTTCTTATTTAAAATTTTCCTGACTTAAATTATGTTTTTTTATATATTTTCAGGGATGAAATTTATCTTTATCTTCCAAAATGTTTTGTAAAAAATTACGAACTTGACGATTTACAAGAAAGAAATATTTTGCATTTACAGTTGTTTAAGAAATATATATCATTATTAAAATATAGAAAAAAAAGTTTACCTGTTTTAGTTGTAAATTTTAACCTGACAACGTTAAAAATAAAATAAAATCAACAGAAACATGTTTATACAAGACAAGAAAATTATATTTTCTTAATGCATGAGACAAATTTGTAAAGTAAAAGGACACAAGTGCAACTAATGTGACATTTTATTGTGGCAACGTTTCGCTCTCCAGGAGCTTTATCAAGCCGATATAAAGCTCCTGGAGAGCGAAACGTTGCCACAATAAAATGTCACATTAGTTGCACTTGTGTCCTTTTACTTTACATATTGTCGGTAATTCTACCAATATTAAGACAAATTTACTTAAAAATATATCCGAAAGACTTTATATCCGAAAGACTTTATATCCGAAAGACTTATATCCGAAAGACTTTATATCCGAAAGACTTTATATCCGAAAGACTTTATATCCGAAAGACTTTATATCCGAAAGACTTTATATCCGAAAGACTTTATATCCGAAAGACTTTATATCCGAAAGACTTTATATCCGAAAGACTTTATATCCGAAAGACTTTATAATCCGAAAGACTTTATATCCGAAAGACTTTATATCCGAAAGACTTTATATTCGAAAGACTTTATATCCGAAAGACTTTATATCCGAAAGACTTTATATTCGAAAGACTTTATATCCGAAAGACTTTATATCCGAAAGACTTTATATCCGAAAGACTTTATATCGGAAAGAACTTTATATCCGAAAGAACTTTATATCCGAAAGACTTTATATCCGAAAGACTTTATATCCGAAAGACTTTATATCCGAAAGAACTTTATATCCGAAAGAACTTTATATTCGAAAGACTTTATATCCGAGAGACTTTATATCCGAAAGACTTTATATCCGAAAGAACTTTATATCCGAAAGAACTTTATATCCGAAAGACTTTATATCCGAAAGACTTTATATCCGAAAGACTTTATATCCGAGAGACTTTATATCCGAGAGACTTTATATCCGAAAGACTTTATATCCGAAAGACTTTATATCCGAAAGACTTTATATCCGAAAGACTTTATATCCGAAAAACTTTATATCCGAAAAACTTTATATCCGAAAGACTTTATATCCGAAAGACTTTATATCCGAAAGACTTTATATCCGATGATGAATCGTCAACTTTACTGAATCTGAAACAAGTGAATTGTATTCCTGTTGTATAAGTCGATGACAAGTGAATTGTATTCCTGTTGTATAAGTCGACGACAAGTGAATTGTATTCCTGCTGTATAAGTCGACAAGTGAATTGTATTCCTGTTGTATAAGTCGACGACAAGTGAATTGTATTCCTGTTGTATAAGTCGACGACAAGTGAATTGTATTCCTGTTGTATAAGTCGACGACAAGTGAATTGTATTCCTGTTGTATAAGTCGACACAAGTGAATTTGGGTATTCCTGTTGTATAAGTCGACGACAAGTGAATTGTATTCCTGTTGTATAAGTCGACGACAAGTGAATTGTATTCCTGTTGTATAAGTCGACGACAAGTGAATTGTATTCCTGTTGTATAAGTCGACGACAAGTGAATTGTATTCCCGTTGTATAATTCGACGACAAGTGAATTGTATTCCCGTTGTGTAAGTCGACGACAAGTGAATTGTATTCCCGTTGTATAAGTCGACGACAAGTGAATTGTATTCCCGTTGTATAAGTCGAAGACAAGTGAATTGTATTCCCGTTGTATAAGTCGACGACAAGTGAATTGTATTCCTGTTGTATAAGTCGACGACAAGTGAATTGTATTCCCGTTGTATAAGTCGACGACAAGTGAACTGGTCACCATTTTGTTACAAGAGATAGTTATGGCAGGATGTTAAGACTCTCTTTAATAAGCAGTGTACGAGCATGTATGATACTGATGAACCACGTAGATGAGCCAGTCAGTGATTATTATTATTATAATCAGGGGAGCGCTAAACCGAGGATTATACAGCGAAATGTGGGGGGATAGAAGGTATCAGCTCAATTCAGGGAACGGAGCACAAATCCAATTCCCTAGATCAAGAGCCCCTCACCAGCGTCAAGGAACCTCCCTAGAGGGGAGCCAGACAGTCAGTGAGATTACGAGCGCCAGGCTACACGACACACAGATGGACTGGACAGGCAGTGGAAATAAAGGGTATAAAATACCGACACAAGGGAAAATATAAACACATATGCATTTAATGTGACCCTTTATTGACAATAAAGGATCACATTATACTGCATTTGTGTTTATATTTCCACAGGCAGGTGAGTGTATGAGTCAGGTCAGACGACACACAGATGGACTGGACAGGAAGTGCATGTATGAGTCAGACTAGACGACACACAGATGGACTGGACGGGAAAAGTGCATGTATGAGTCAGACTAGACGACACACAGATGGACTGGACAGGAAGTGCGTGTATGAGTCAGACTAGACGACACACAGATGGACTGGACAGGAAGTGCATGTATGAGTCAGACTAGACGACACACAGATGGACTGGACAGGAAGTGCATGTATGAGTCAGACTAGACGACACACAGATGGACTGGACAGGAAGTGCGTGTATGAGTCAGACTAGACGACACACAGATGGACTGGACAGGAAGTGCATGTATGAGTCAGCCCTAGACGACACACAGATGGACTGGACAGGAAGTGCATGTATGAGTCAGACTAGACGACACACAGATGGACTGGACAGGAAGTGCATGTATGAGTCAGACTAGACGACACACAGATGGACTGGACAGGAAGTGCATGTAAGAGTCAGACTAGACGACACACAGATGGACTGGACAGGAAGTGCGTGTATGAGTCAACTAGACGACACACAGATGGACTGGACAGGAAGTGCATGATGAGTCAGACTAGACGACACACAGATGGACTGGACAGGAAGTGCATGTAAGAGTCAGACTAGACGACACACAGATGGACTGGACAGGAAGTGCATGTATGAGTCAGACTAGACGACACACAGATGGACTGGACAGGAAGTGCATGTATGAGTCAGACTAGACGACACAGAGATGGACTGGACAGGAAGTGCATGTATGAGTCAGCCCTAGACGACACAGAGATGGACTGGACAGGAAGTGCATGTATGAGTCAGACTAGACGACACAGAGATGGACTGGACAGGAAGTGCATGTATGAGTCAGACTAGACGACACACAGATGGACTGGACAGGAAGTGCATGTATGAGTCAGACTAGACGACACATAGATGGACTGGACAGGAAGTGCATGTAAGAGTCAGACTAGACGACACAGATGTGAGGAATAAAGAGTGGGTGTCTGAGCCAATCTAACATTGATGGACGATGCACAGATGGGCCCACTATGGCTGAACAAAAGGCGTCCCTTCTCACCCCCCCTACTCCCCAAGCCCATGGAATGACAAAAGATATATACATACGTAGCCATTCCGCCTGAGTCCCCACCCCACCAGTCCCCACATAAGTTCCCACCCTACACGAGTCCCCACTCCACTCTTGTGAGTGGAAAGTTCCTGAAAACTCTCTCTTCACTGAGAGTTTTCTTTTTTTGCTACTGCAAGGCTCTTGATTTAAGGATTTGCAATTACCACCGGAGCAAACCTAATTACCTGGAGCTCCCAGGAGACGTATAACCCTTACGACCTTGAAACTTCTCCAGTAATATAATAATAATAATAATAACAATAATAATAATAAAATTGGCTATGAGAAAGTCGGCCATTGTTTCTTCTTGTGTGGTTATGTCCCCCATTAAGACAATTAAATAAATTAGAGATATAATTGAAAGATTAAAGGAATGAGAGAGAAAGAGAAAGAGAGAGGGAGAGAGAGAGAGAGAGAGAGAGAGAGAGAGAGAGAGAGAGATAAATAAAAAGATAAAGGAAATAGGAAAATAAAAAAAAAATGAGAGACTAGGCGGGAAATAAAAGCGAAGGGATGACTGAAAGGGAAGACATAAATAATAGGGTAGGACAGAGATAGTCCGCCATAACCTACGGTCACCCGGTTGGTCAATATAACCAGAGGTTTATATAAGTGTTTGTCAAGCTGGTTGGTCAATATAACCAGAGGTTTATATAAGTGTTTGTCAAGCTGCGCAGGATTTACCACCACCAGGTCCCTTAATACCTTGATGCCTGTCAGGGAATGATGATCCAAGGAATTGGATTTATTCTTGCTCTCTTTAATCGAATTTAGGTGTGTTTTAGTCCCCTCACACGCTATGACCCCTACGGGTTTGTCACTACCTAGTTGCCTTAAAAACTTTAATAATAATAATAATAATTAATAATAATAATAGTACGATAATAATGATAACGGTGAAAATAATAATAATAATAATAATAATAATAATAATAATAATAATAATAATAAATTAATAATAATAACGATACGATAATGATAATGATTATAATAATAATAATACGATAATGATAATAACTATAATAATAATAATAATAATAATAATAATAATAATACGATAATTCTAATAACTATAATAATAATAATAATAATAATATAATAATAATAATAAAAATAATAAAATAATAATAATACGATAATGCTAATAACTATAATAATAATAATAATTTAAAAATAATAATAATAATAATACGATAATGCTAATAATATAATAATAATAATAATAATAATAATAATAATAATACGATAATGCTAATAACTATAATAAATAATAATAATAATAATAATAATACGATAATGCTAATAACTATAATAATAATAATAATAATAATAATAATAATAATAATAATAATAATAATAATACGATAATGCTAATAATACTATAATAAAATAATAATAATAATAATAATAATAATAATAATAATAATAATAATAATAATAATACGATAATCTAATAACTATAATAATAATAATAACAATAATAATAATAATAATAATAATAATAATAACAATAAAATAATAATAATAATAACAATAATACGATAATGCTAATAACTAAAATAATAATAATAATAATAATAATAATAAAAATAACAATAATAATAATAATAATAATAATAACAATAATACGATAAAGCTAATAACTATAATAATAATAATAATAATAATAATAATAATAATAATAATAATAATAAAATATAATAATAATAATAATAATAATAATAATAATAATAATAATAATAATAATGATAAATAATAATAATAAAATAATAATAATAATAATAATAATAATATAATGATAATAATAATAATAATATTAATAATAAAATAATAATAAAATAATAATAATAATAATAATAATAATAATAATAATAATAATAATAAAAATAATAATAAATAATAATAATAATAATAATAATAATGATAATAATAATAATAATAATAATAATAATAATAATAATAATAATAACAACAACAAATCTCTAAACAGGGAACAAACCAAACAAATAAATATAAGGTAAACACGAGTATATTTTTTAAGTAACTATATATTCCCTTCTCCAAGATATTTACAGTATATACAAAGTATTATTAACAGAAAATAATATTGAGCGAGATATCAAAGCCTCTCATTACAGCCGATTTTAGACCTCAAGATAGACCAGTGTATACGACCAGTGTATGTGTCTGCAGGCTAGCTAGGAGGGAAAGACCAGTGTATACGACCAGTGTATGTGTCTGCAGGCTAGCTAGGAGGGAAAGACCAGTGTATACGACCAGTGTATGTGTCTGCAGGCTAGCTAGGAGGGAAAGACCAGTGTATACGACCAGTGTATGTGTCTGCAGGCTAGCTAGGAGAGAAAGACCAGTGTATACGACCAGTGTATGCGTCTGCAGGCTAGCTAGGAGGGAAAGACCAGTGTTTACGACCAGTGTATTTTGTCTGCAGGCTAGCTAGGAGGGAAAGACCAGTGTATACGACCAGTGTATGCGTCTGCAGGCTAGCTAGGAGGGAAAGACCAGTGTATACGACCAGTGTATGTGTCTGCAGGCTAGCTAGGAGGGAAAGACCAGTGTATACGACCAGTGTATGTGTCTACAGGCTAGCTAGGAGGGAAAGACCAGTGTATACGACCAGTGTATGTGTCTGCAGGCTAGCTAGGAGGGAAAGCAGCACCACAGCTGGGCTAGGGACCACCTCTCACACTATCACCTTATGTTTGAGTTGGACAGTTTACCAGAGCAGTGGGGGCCTTAAATAAACTGCTCCAGCCTAACTACCAGTTTGACTGCCAGAGATGTTATGCCAATGGACGTGTGATGAACGTTGAATAAAAATATAACATACTTGGCGTATACCACACTTAATAAAACTCTTCATAGAAAGAAACTCCATCACAATGAAAATTTATTAAGTAACTGTCTTTTCTTTATTACATTCCACCTAGTAAGGCAACCCTTATACCATCTATTTTAATTTTAAAAGTAATCATTTCCTTTTATTTTTCTGTCCTTCCTACCATTATTGATTTTGCTCCACTTTTGTCATTTTGTCCATCAACTATTTTCCTCCCATTTTGAAAATAATGGACCTGGTGTTGTCCACTACATAAACAATGGGCTGAGCTTATCTTCCGGTTTTATCTAAAAAACTTTTTAGTTTCCCTAATAATATTCAATAATAATCTTTCCAGTTTCAGGTACGTTATGCACATACATCACTCTACTGACTTCTTGATGAGAAGTCAGAAATCTTCTTTCAATTTAGGTGGCATAAATCAAAATTATTAAAGAATATGGAAAAAGTTCCATGTGATAATTTAAAAATGCTTCTCCTGATCGTCTTCAAACTTTCATCGTTGAACTGTCTTAGTTAAAGAAAGGTTCAGAATGGTTTTAAACACTGAAAGTGTTATGGAAATAGAGAAGTGTTTTCATGTAAGTTAATTGTTTACTTATAATAATAATAATAATAATAATAATAATAATAATAATAATATAATAATATCTTTATTTACTACCAGTACATGTACAAGGTATACAAGTACATGTACAAGGTATACAAGTATATGTACAAGGTATACAAGTACATGTACAAGGTATACAAGTACATGTACAAGGTATACAAGTACATGTACAAGGTATACAAGTACATGTACAAGGTATACAAGTACATGTACAAGGAATGCAAGCACATGTACAAGGTATACAAGTACATGTACAAGGTATACAAGTTCATGTACAAGGTATACAAGTATATGTACAAGGTATACAATTACATGTACAAGGTATACAAATACATGTACAAGGTATACAAGTACATGTACAAGGTATACAAGTACATGTACAAGGTATACAAGTACATGAACAAGGTATACAAGTACATGTACAAGGTATACAAGTACATGTACAAGGTATACAAGTTCATGTACAAGGTATACAAGTATATGTACAAGGTATACAATTACATGTACAAGGTATACAAATACATGTACAAGGTATACAAGTACATGTACAAGGTATACAAGTACATGTACAAGGTATACAAGTACATGAACAAGGTATACAAGTACATGTACAAGGTATACAAGTACATGTACAAGGTATACCAGTACATGTACAAGGTATACAGACCATAGCTGACATTAATGACATACTACTATAGAGAAAGCCGCTTTTTATGCCGAGCATTTCCGGCAAATTAGGTCAGTTTTGTCCCAGGATGCGACCCACACCAGTCCACTAACACCCAGGATGTGACCCACACCAGTCCACTAACACCAAGGATGTGACCCACACCAGTCCATTAACACCCAGGATGTGACCCACACCAGTCCACTAACACCCAGGATATGACCCACACCAGTCCACTAACACCCAGGATGTGACCCACACCAGTCCACTAGCACCCAGGATGTGACCCACACCAGTCCACTAACACCCAGGATGCGACCCACACCAGTCCACTAACACCCAGGACGTGACCCACACCAGTCCACTAACACCCAGGATGTGACCCACACCAGTCCACTAACACCCAGGATGCGACCCACACCAGTCCACTAACACCCAGGACGTGACCCACACCAGTCCACTAACACCCAGGATGCGACCCACACCAGTCCACTAACACCCAGGATGTGACCCACACCAGTCCACTAACACCCAGGATGTGACCCACACCAGTCCACTAACACCCAGGATGCGACCCACACCAGTCCACTAACACCCAGGATGTGACCCACACCAGTCCACTAACACCCAGGATGCGACCTACATCAGTCCACTAACACCCAGGATGCGACCCACACCAGTCCACTAACACCCAGGATGCGACCCACACCAGTCCACTAACACCCAGGATGTGACCCACACCAGTCCACTAACACCCAGGATGTGACCCACACCAGTCCACTAACACCCAGGTACCCATTTTACTGATGGGTGAACAAGGACAGCAAGTATCTTATGGAAACAACCCCGAATGTTCCCACCCACACCGGGGATCGATCCCTGAACCTCAGTTGATCATAAATTTTCAAAAAATATCAATATCTATGATACTAATCCTGCAATAGAGATAAATTTCATCCCTGAAAATATATGAAAAACATAATTTAAGTCAGGAAAATTTTAAATAAGAAAGTTTATGTCTTTTTCAGAAAAAAATTATCTCTCTATTTGTCTTTAAATCTTGTATATTTGTAAATTATATTTGAGGCTTAAAGTTCCTCTGTATTTACTCCAGCTGTCACCTGCATGTAATTAATCTGGCGGAAGTGTTAAACCTGTAGGGGTTAAACTGAGCCTGAGGAATGAGAGGCATTGAGGTTTGATCCAAGGAAAGTGGGGAGAAGGTCAGTTTCATGGATCAAGAGCCCTTCAGCATCTTCCAGGCACCTCCCTGGGGGGACTAACACCTGCATCTGGGTCTATACAATGCCTTCCCCTTGACTCTCGCCGCTACAATGCTAAATCTAATTGTTACATTACGTGGAACATTGTCCCATTGTTGTGACTGACATCTCTTCTCAGTGGTCAATAATATTGTTAATAACACGTGGACAATACTGTGTTGGAATAAATATACTTTAAGGTAGTGAATAAATCTTGACTTTGACGTAAATTTGAGACAATACATCCTACATGATGTCACCTTAATGATGATAAAGGTGACTTCACCAAGAAACTTGAATTATATTATTATTAATTTATTCACATAACGAGGGGAACCCATACGGGTCATAAAGCGCAACAACGCCGAGGGAAGCTATCAGTCAAAGGAAGAACTGCGACGAATGAAATTATGAGGTAATAAGACCAGTCAGAGTTGAGTAATTAGTCAGATTCAGCCAGAAAGTCATTGAAAGTGTCTGTCCTGAAAGTGGGAGTTCTGAAAGTGTCCGTCCTGAGAGTGGGAGTTCTGAAAGTGTCTGTCCTGAAAGTGGGAGTTCTGAAAGTGTCTGTCCTGATATTGGGAGTTCTGAAAGTGGGAGTTCTGAAAGTGTCTGTCCTGAACGTGGGACTTCTGAAAGTGGGAGTTCTGAAAGTGTCTGTCCTGAGAGTGGGAGTTCTGAAAGTGGGAGTTCTGAAAGTGGGAGTTCTGAAAGTGGGAGTTCTGAAAGTGGGAGTTCTGAAAGTGTCTGTCCTGAAAGTGGGAGTTCTGAAAGTGTCTGTCCTGAAAGTTTGAGTTCTCAAAATGTCTGTCCTGAGAGTGGGAGTTCTGAAAGTGTCTGTCCTGAAAGTGGGAGTTCTGAAAGTGTCTGTATTGAAAGTGGGAGTTCTGAATGTGTCTGTCCTGGGAAAAATTTGAGTTCTGAAAGTGTTCTGTCCAGAGAGTGGGGGTTTTGAAAATGTCTCTCCTGAAAATGGGAGTTCTGAAAGTGTCTGTTTCCTGAAAGTTGGGAGTTCTGAAAGTGTCTGTCCTGAAAGTGGGAGTTCTGAAAGTGTCTGTCCTGAAAGTTTGAATTCTGAAAGTGTCTGTCCTGAAGGTGGGAGTTCTGAAAGTGTATGTCCTGAGAATGGGAGTTCTGAAAGTGTCTATCCTGAAAGTGGGAGTTCTGAAAGTGTCTGTCCTGAAAGTGGGAGTTCTGAAAGTGTCTGTCCTGAAAGTGGGAGTTCTGAACGTGTCTGTCCTAAAATTTGGGGGTTCTGAAAGTGTTTTGTCTTGAAAGTTTGGAGTTCTGAAAGTGTCTGTCCTGAAAGTGGGAGTTCTGAAAGTGGGAGTTCTGAAAGTGTTTGTCCTGAAATTGGGAGTTCTGAAAGTGTCTGTCCTGAAAGTGGGAGTTCTGAAAGTGTCTGTCCTGAAAGTGGGAGTTCTGAAAGTGGGAGTTCTGAAAGTGTTTGTCCTGAAATTGGGAGTTCTGAAAGTGTCTGTCCTGAAAGATGGAGTTCTGAAAGTGTCTGTCCTGAGAGTGGGAGTTCTGAAAGTGTCTCTCCTGAAAGTGGGAGTTCTGAAAGTGTTTATCCTGAAAGTGGGAGTTCTGAAAGCGTCTGTCTTGAAAGTGGGAGCTCTGAAAGTGTCTGTCCTGAAAGAGGGAGTTCTGAAAGTGTCTATCCTGAAAGTGGGAGTTCTGAAAGTGTCTGTCGTGAAAGTGGGAGTTCTGAAAGTGTCTGTCCTGAGAGTGGGAGTTCTGAAAGTGTCTGTCCTGAAAGTGGGAGTTCTGAAAGTGTCTGTGCAGAAAGTGGGAGTTCTAAAAGTGTCTGTCCTGAAAGTGGGAGTTCTGAAAGTGTCTATCATGAAAATGGGAGTTCTGAAAGTGTCTGTCCTGAGAATGGGAGTTCTGGAAGTGTCTGTCATGAAAGTGGGAGTTCTGAAAGTGTCTGTCCTGAAAGTGGGGGTTCTGAAAGTGTCTGTCCTGAAAGTGGGAGTTCTGAAAGTGTCTGTCCTGAAAGTGGGAGTTCTGAAAGTGTCTGTCCTGAGAGTGGGGATTCTGAAAGTGTCTGTCCTGAGATGGGATTTGAAAGTGCTGTCCTGAAAATGGGAGTTTGAAAGTGTCTGTCCTGAAAGTGGAGTTTTTGAATGTGTCTGTCCTGAGAGTGGGAGTTCTGAAAGTGTGTGTCCTGAAAGTGGGGGGTTCTGAAAGTGTCTGTCCTGAAAGTGGGAGTTCTGAAAAGTGTCCCGTCCTGAAAGATGGAGTTCTGAAAGTGTCTGTCCTGAAAGATGGAGTTCTGAAAGTGTCTGTCCTGAAAGTTGGGGGTTCTGAAAGTGTCTATCCTGAAAGTGGGAGTTATGAAAGTGTCTGTCCTGAGAGTGGGAGTTGTGAAAGTGTCTGTCCTGAAAGTGGGAGTTCTGAAAGTGTCTGTCCTGAAAGTGGGAGTTCTGAAAGTTTCTGTGCTGAAAGTGGGAGTTCTAAAAGTGTTCTGTCCTGAAAAGTTTGAGTTCTGAAAGTGTCTGTCCTGAAATGGGAGTTTTTGAAAGTGTTCTCCAAAAGTGGGAGTTCTGAAAGTGTCTATCCTGAAAATGGGAGTTCTGAAAGTGTCTGTCCTGAGAGTGGGAGTTCTGAAAGTGTCTGTCCTGAAAGTGGGAGTTCTGAAAGTGTCTGTCCTGAGATGGTTTCGAAAGTGCCTGTCGTTTAAAGTGGGAGTTCTGAAAGTGTCTGTCCTGAAAGTGGGAGTTCTGAAAGTGTCTATCCTAAAAGTGGGAGTTCTGAAAGTGTCTATCCTGAAAATGGGAGTTCTGAAAGTGTCTGTCCTGAGAGTGGGAGTTCTGAAAGTGTCTGTCCTGAAAGTGGGAGTTCTGAAAGTGTCTGTCCTGAAAGTGGGAGTTCTGAAAGTGTCTGTGCTGAAAGTGGGAGTTCTGAAAGTGTTTGTCCTAAAAGTGAGAGTTCTGAAAGTGTCTGTCCTGAAAGTTTGAGTTCTGAAAGTGTCTGTCCTGAAAGTGGGAGTTCTGAAAGTGTTTATCATGAAAGTGGGAGTTGTGAAAATGTCTGTCCTGAGAGTGGGAGTTGTGAAAGTTTGTCCGGAAAGTGGGAGTTCTGAAAGTATCTGTCCTGAAAGTGGGAGTTCTGAAAGTGTCTGTTCTGATAGTGGGAGTTCTGAAAGTGTTTATCCTAAAAGTGGGAGTTCTGAAAGTGTCTATCCTGAAAATGGGAGTTCTGAAAGTGTCTGTCCAGAGAGTGGGAGTTCTGAAAGTGTCTGGGCCTAAAGTGGGAAATTCTGAAGGTGTCTGTCCTGAAAGTGGGAGTTCGAAAGTGTCTGTCCTGAAAGTGGGAGTCTGAAAGTGTCTGTCCTGAAAGTTTGAGTTCTGAAAGTGTCTGTCCTGAAAGGGGGGAGTTCTGAAAGTGTATGTCTGAAATGGAGTTCTGAAAGTGTCTATCCTGAAAGTGGGAGTTCTGAAAGTGTCTGTCCTGAAAGTGGGAGTTCTGAAAGTGTATGTCCTGAAAGTGGGAGTTCTGAAAGTGTCTGTCCTGAAAGTGGGAGTTCTGAAAGTGTCTGTCCTGAAAGTTTGAGTTCTGAAAGTGTCTGTCCTGAAAGTGGGAGTTCTGAAAGTGGGAGTTCTGAAAGTGCTTGTCCTGGGAAAATTTGGGGGTTTCTGAAAGTGTCTGTCCTGAAAGTGGACTTCTGAAAGTGTCTGTCCTGAAAGTGGGAGTTCTGAGAGTGTCTGTCCTGAAAGATGGAGTTCTGAAAGTGTCTGTCCTGAGAGTGGGAGTTCTGAAAGTGTCTCTCCTGAAAGTGGGAGTTCTGAAAGTGTTTATTCCTGAAAGTGGGAGTTCTGAAAGCGCTGTCCTGAAAGTGGGAGCTCTGAAAGTGTCTGTCCTGAAAGAGGGAGTTCTGAAAGTGTCTATCCTGAAAGTGGGAGTTCTGAAAAGTGTCCTGTTCTGAGGGTGTTGGTCGAAGTGTCTTTTCCTGAAAGTTTGATGTGAAAGTTCTGTCCCGTAGTTGGAGTTCTGAAAGTGCCTGTCGTGAAAGTGGAGTTCTGAAAGTGTCTGTCCTGAAGTGGGTTCGAAAGTGTCATCATGAAAATGGAGTTTTGAAGTGCTGTCCTGAGAATGGGAGTTCTGGAAGTGTCTGTCCTGAAAGTGGGAGTTCTGAAGTTGTCTGTCCTGAAAGTGGGGGTTCTGAAAGTGTCTGTCCTGAAAGTGGGAGTTTTGAAAGTTTTTTGTCCTGAAAGTGGAGTTCTGAAAGTGTCTGTCCTGAAGGGGAGTTGTGAAAGTGTCTGTCCTGAGAGTGGGAGTTCTGAAAGTGTTCTGTCCTGAAAGTGGGAGTTCTGAAAGTTTTCTGCCCTAAAAATGAGAGTTCTGAAAGTGTCTGTCCCTGAAAGTGGGAGTTCTGAAAGTGTTTTATCCTGAAAGTGTGAGTTTTTGAAAGTGTCTGTCCTGAAGGGGGGAGTTCTGAAAGTGTCTGTCCTAAAGTGGGAGTTCTGAAAGTGTCTGTGCTGAAAGTGGGAGTTCTAAAAGTGTCTTCCTGAAAGTTTGAGTTTCTGAAGGTCTGTCCTGAAAATGGGAGTTCTGAAAGTTTTCTCTCCTAAAGTGGAGTTCTGAAAGTGTCTATCCTGAAATGGGAGTTCTGAAAGTGTTTTGTCCTGAAAGTGGGAGTCTGAAAGTGTCTGTCCTGAAAAGTTGGAGTTGTGAAAGTGTCTGTCCCGAAAAGTGGGGGTTTCTGAAAGTGTCTATCCTAAAATAGGGGAGTTCTGAAAGTGCTATCCTGAAAATGGGAGTTCTGAAAGTGTCTGTCCTGAATGGTGGGAGTTCTGAAAGTGTCCTGTCCCGAAAGTGGGAGTCTGAAAGTGTCTATCCTAAGTGGGATTCTGAAAGTGTCTACCTGAAAAATGGAGTTCTGAAAGTGTCCCGTCCTGAGAGTGGGAGTTCTGAAAGTGTCTGTCCTGAAAGTTGGAGTTCTGAAAGTGTCTGTCCTGAAAGTGGGAGTTCTGAAAGTGTCTGTGCTGAAAGGGAGTTTGAAAGTGTCTGTCCTAAAAGTGAGAGTTCTGAAAGTGTCTGTCCTGAAAGTTTGAGTTCTGAAAGTGTCTGTCCTGAAAGTGGGAGTTCTGAAAGTGTCTATCCTGAAAGTGGGAGTTGTGAAAGTGTCTGTCCTGAGAGTGGGAGTTGTGAAAGTTTCTGTCCTGAAAGTGGGAGTTCTGAAAGTATCTGTCCTGAAAGTGGGAGTTCTGAAAGTGTCTGTCCTGATAGTGGGAGTTCTGAAAGTGTCTATCCAAAAAGTGGGAGTTCTGAAAGTGTTTATCCTGAAAATGGGAGTTCTGATAGTGTCTGTCCTGAGAGTGGGAGTTCTGAAAGTGTCTGTCCTGAAAGTGGGACTTCTGAAGGTGTCTGTCCTGAAAGTGGGAGTTCTGAAAGTGTCTGTCCTGAAAAGTGGGAGTTCTGAAAGTGTTGTCCTAAAAGTGAGAGTTCTGAAAGTGGTCTGTCCTGAAAGTTTGAGTTCTGAAAGGGGTCTGTCCTGAAAGTGGGAGTTCTGAAAGTGTCTATCCTGAAAGTGGGAGTTTGAAAGTGTCTGTCCTGAGAGTGGGAGTTGTGAAATGTCTGTCCTGAAAGTGGGAGTTTCTGAAAGTGTCTGTCCTGAAAGTGGGAGTTCTGAAAGTTTTCTGCCTGATAGTGGGTTCTGAAAGGATGTCCGAAGTGGGGAGTTCGAAATTGTCTGTCCTTTGGGGTGGGAGTTCTGAAAGTGTCTGTATTGAAAGTGGGAGTTCTGAAAGTTTTCTGTCCTGAAAGTGGGAGTTCTGAAAGTGTCTGTCCTGAGAGTGGGAGTTCTGAAAGTGTCTGTCCTGAATGTTGGAGTTGTGAAAGTGTCTGTCTGAAAGTGGGAGTTCTGAAAGTGTCCTGTTCTGAAAGTGGGGGCTCTGAAAGTGTCTTCCTGAAAGTGGGAGTTCTGGGAAAATGTCTGTCCTGAAAGTGGGAGCTCTGAAAGTGTCCGTCCTGAAAGTGGGGGTTTGAAAGTGTATATCCTGAAAGTGGAGTTCTGAAAGTGTATATCCTGAAGGGGGAGTTCTGAAAGTGTCCGTGCCCGAGAGTGGGAGTTCTTTTAAAATGTCTGTCCTGAAAGTGGGAGCTCTGAAAATGTCGTCCTGAAAGTGGGAGTTCTGAAAGTGTCGTGAAAGTGGGAGCTCTGAAGTGTCTTCCTGAAAGTGGGAGTTCTGAAAGTGTCGTCCCCGAAAGTGGAGTTCTGAAAGTGTTGTCCTGAAATGGGAGTCTGAAAGTGTCTGTCCTGAAAGTGGGGGTTCTGAAAGTGTCGTCCTGAAAAGTGGGAGTTTTGAAAGTGGGCTGTCCTGAAAGTGGGAGTTCGAAAAGTGTCTGTCCTGAGAGTGGAGTTCTGAAAGTGTCTGTCCTGAAAGTAGGAGTTCTGAAAGTGTCTGTGCTGAAAGTGGGAGTTCTGAAAGTGTCTTTTCCTGAAATTGAGTTCTGAAAGTGTCTGTCCTGAAAGTGGGAGTTCTGAAAGTGTCTGTCCTGAAAGTTGAATTTCTGAAAGTATCTGTCATGAAAGTGGGAGTTCTGAAAGTGTCTGTCCTGAAAGTGGGAGTTCTGAAAGTGTCTGTCCTGAAAGTTTGAGTTCTGAAAGTGTCTGTCCTGAAAGTGGGAGTTCTGAAAGTGTCTATCCTGAAAGTGGGAGTTCTGAAAGTGTCTATCCTGAGAGTGGGAGTTCTGAAAGTGTCTATCCTGAGAGTGGGAGTTCTGAAAGTGTCTGTCCTGAAAGTGGGAGTTCTGAAAGTGTCTGTCCTGAATGTGGGAGTTCTGAAAGTGTCTGTCCTGAAAGTGGGAGTTCCGAAAGTGTCTGTCCTGAAAGTGGGTGTTCTGAAAGTGTCTGTCCTGAAAGTTTGAGTTCTGAAAGTGTCTGTCCTGAAAGTGGGAGTTCTGAAAGGAGAGCAGTTATCACCCAGGTGCTGAAAAACAAGGAAAATGGGTTGTACATGATCTCTGATAAATGAAACAATGAAAGAGTGCTCAAATGTCAACGAGTGTTCGAATATCAACGAGTGTTCGAATATCAACGAGTGCTCGAATAAGAACATAAGAATGGAGGAGCACTGCAGAAGGCCTTCTGGCCCATACAAGGCAGGTCCTTATCAAAACGACGAGTGTTCGAATGTTAGCGAGTTCTCGACTGTCAACGAGTGTTCGACTGTCAATGAATGTTCGACTGGCAATGAATGTTCAACTGTCAACTAGTGAACTTCGACTGTTAATGAGTGTTCAACTGTTAACAAGTGCTCGACCTTCAACAAGTGCTCGACTGTGAACGAGTGTTCGACTGTCAACGAGTGTTCGACTGTCAATGAGTGTTCGACTGTCAATGAGTGATCAACTGTTGACGAGTGAAATTCGTCTATCAACGAGTGTTTATCAACGAGTGTTTGACCGTCAAAGAGTGTTCTACTGTCAACGAGTGTTGGACTCTCAACTATCACACAAAGAGGCACCGACCGCCTCTCTGTGTGATAGCTGTGTCAGTCTTGCATGCTTAATCCACAGTAGTATGATGACATTCTCAAAACTCTCCTCTGATGAAAAGAAGTCGGCCAAGAACTAGCACGTGTTGTGACGAAAACCAATTTCTTGTCCTCCTACTCGAACGTATGATGTTGTCACCGATAATGAATACTCTAAGAGCAAACTGGAAAATATTCTGAATAGGGAGCATTCCTGGGATAGATGGATAGTTCTTAGAAGTGTACTTTTCAAAACTGAGTGTGAAGGGGTGGTAGGAGGGACCGCCGCCATTTTGGACCATACAGAAGTGGACCGTACGGCTGAAAGGTGCACTACTGTTCTTGAACTGGGGAACGTGCAGAAGAGTCTGCAGGTTAATTGTTCTGGACACAAGAATGTGTAGGAACCCAGAAATAGATGTCTTAATGCTTGCTGAAGAGGCGATGCAACTAGTGTGAAATGTGAAGGAATATTTGAAACAAGAATTCAAGAGCTGTGAAGCGCTTGAAATGCAATCTGAGAATTATGGACTACAATAAAAGAAGTAAGGAGAGATAATATATGAATGATAGCTGAAAGAAGTGCCTCTAAATGTACAATGTAAGTACCAGTAAGGGTCCATATATCACATTAACCGGAAAAACAAGAGAATGTCCTACACCAGAGACTTGGAGACATCAGTGAACACAGCAGTAGAATGTGAGTGTAACTTACTCACGAAATCGTAATAACACGATTGCAAACAAGCCATGGAACGGGTGGGATCTGAACCTATGGTAATTGAGTAGTAAATCTGCAGGCCAGTAGCTGGTACACTCTCCTGGAGTTTTACGAATCATTCGCAATGGATTCAAATCGCACCCGTTCCATGGTTTAGTGAGTGTAACTGAAGGAACAGGAAGTGTACGGCTACAGCAGTAATAAAAAACTCTGGAAAGGGAACGGAGATGAATAGTCGAATCATCAATATCACCCAAGACAGAATAGAAAGGAAATGAGAATTCTTAAGAAAAAAAAAAAGTCAGCGTGAGAAAAATTAAGTAGAGTATAAAGGCGAATATTAAAATGGCTGATAAAGAAATCTGATCATTGAAAGCGAAACCTTGACTAATATCTGCAAGTCGCTTAATTATGAAGATCAAGAAAGTGAGAGAGATAACATTAACAGAGTATCTAAATGGTCTTACCATGAAGGAAGATTATGTAAATGGTCTTACCATGAAGGAAGATTATCTAAATGGTCTTACCATGAAGGAAGATTATCTAAATGGTCTTACCATGAAGGAAGATTATCTAAATGGTCTTACCATGAAGGAAGGTATATCTAAATGGTCTTACCATGAAGGAAGGTTATCTAAATGGTCTTACCATGAAGGAAGGTTATCTAAATGGTCTTACCATGAAGGAAGGTTATCTAAATGGTCTTACCATGAAGGAAGGTTATCTAAATGGTCTTACCATGAAGGAAGGTTATCTAAATGGTCTTACCATGAAGGAAGGTTATCTAAATGGTCTTACCATGAAGGAAGGTTATCTAAATGGTCTTACCATGAAGGAAAATTTGATTCTACATATAGGTTTTTGAGTGGGAACGAGCGAGAGGCACCAAAACAGTCTTTAATGATGGACAGAATCAAGCTTGGAGAGAATGGCTGTAGAAGCAAATAAATGCACCTGATTCCGAAAATAAATTGTAAATAGCCGCAAGGCATTATGAAAGCGAGCTAGTGTCAAGTCCCCCATGTAAATTGTAACAAAATTTAAGAGAAATGAGTCTGCTGAAATACTTAGCTCTTAAGACCGTAATGTGTACTTTACAGGACATGTTATAATGAAAGTGGAAGCCAAGAAATATAACAGATAGGCAGACTAGCTCAGGGGAACCATACATAAAGAGTACGAGACGGAAAATAACATGGCGCCGAGTAAATATACTTAACAAAGTTTGTTTTAGATATGGAGAACGTGAAGCAATGTGATGTTACCCATCTAGATAAATAATCCATTGATCTTTGTAAGGACAAGAAAAAATGCCACAAATTAAGTGGACAAAATTCCCCGAGGCAGTTCTGAAACTAGACGATTAATCACTAATAAAAACACATCCTAGTGAGGCGCCTTCTGACTCACGAAATTGCAATAACACCATTGCAAAAGTCTTCTGCTTGACCTAAGCCTTGAAAAGTGTTATTGATCGGAAAACTAAAGTGTTGATTTGTCGTGATGGCCTTGAAAAAAAGTGGGAGATAGCCTCGTAGACTAAAGGAATGGACCAGAGTTAAGATGTGGTTTAGTAAAGTCATAAACTTTTTAAACTTAGAGAAGAAGACTGACACTACAACCCGACCTTGACAAAGACAGTGCTAATGTATATACCTGTCGAGCCGGAGTAAAGGATCAGTAGTGGAACGGCCGCTTCACTATATAAACCGATGGAGGTAAAATGCTGTCTCCAGTTCCACGTAAGTTCTCCATTAACAAAATATGTCATAAAATGGCAGATGTAACTTGTAAGTGGTAGGAGTCTAAAATGAGAGGAGTTGCGGCCCGACACCTCTGGTTATTGAGAATGAAGAACCATATCTACCTGGAGTCTACTTGGAGGATATTCCGGGGATCAACCCCCCTGCGGCGTGGTCCATGACCAGGCCTTCCGGTGGGCCAGGGCCTGATCAACTAATCTGCTACTGCTGGCTGCACGTAGTCCAACGTATGAACCATAGCTCGGCTGATCTGGTACTGACTTTAGATATCTGTTCAGCTCCCTCTTGAAGACAACCAGGGGTCTATTGGTAATTTCCCTTATGGCTGGTTGGAGGCTGTTGAACAGTCCTGGGTTCCGGACACTTAATGCGTTTTCTCTTAATGTACTAATGGCGCCCATACTTTTCATTGGGCGTATGTTGCGTCACCAGCCAAGTCTTTTGTTGTCGCAGGGAGTGATTTCTGTGTGATGATTAGGGACCAGTCCCTCCAGGATAGAAGCCTTCCACTGCAGAAAACAACTACGATTGACCAAACACAATTGAAGATGGGTAACAATAGGTCTAATGCTTCAGCATTTACGCTGAAGAGCGTAAATGCTGAAACGTAAAAACATATTTATCATCGCTCCCAGCTGACGCAGTCGACACTTTGACTCGACTGACAAGAAGCCAGATGACTGGTGATGCAAACAGGAAATTCAGTTGCTCAGTTATTTAAATGCATTTAAAATGTGTTGATATTACTAGCGTCATTATGAATATTGCTGAAGTTTAGTTCCGGTGAGATCATACAGCTCCTGGGGTAATGGCAGGCAATCAGGTCCGATCCAAGGCGGAAGGAATTATGTTCACCTCATTTCAACAAAAGTTCAACACAGGCGTCAAGGAACCTTCCTTGAGGGTTCAATGAGAGATAACTAGACGTGGAGTACGGTATACCATTGATCATTTAGCTTTTAAACAACCTACTTACGGTAGGTTGTTAGGAGCATGATCGCTACACTTGTTAATTAAACCATGCCACGGAAGGGGTTAGAACCCGCGATCAGAGAGTCATAAAACTCCATACCGACGCGTTAGCCACTGAGCCATCTGGCTCAGTGGCTAACGCGTCGGTATGGAGTTTCATGACTCTCTGATCGCGAGTTCTAACCCCACCCTTGATATGGTTTATTTGCAACCGTGTCTTTACGATTTCGTGAGACACTTGTTAATTAATTTGAACCAGTTTGTTTTCTGAGTACACCATTTATTTACATTTTCCCATTTTCCCTTTAAATTATTCCATTGTTCCCATTTAGTATGAGTTACAATTGATTACTTATAACATTTATTTCGTACCTCCAGGAAAGTTATTTACTCAGGCGAATAGTTTGGATCTCGCAAAAGTTTAACATTTTAATTCTACTGAATGCTGTTTGTTCAAAATGTATATATTTGTATTGATTAAATTAAGATACATGTGGCGACATCTGGTATCTTTACTGTAGACGTTTCGCCCTCCAGTGGCTTTATCAATACGGTGCTCTCCACACCAACTCCAAGGCTGAGGGACGATTCCTCATCTTCGTATATAGTTCTACTGTCCCTTTAGTGTCCTGGAATTTGTATTGATAAAGCCATTGGGGCGAAACGTCTACAATAAAGATAAACCATTCATGTATTACATATCTTTTGTTGTGTTGGGGCGAATTTTTATTAGTGACTACAATGTGAACAGTCACAGTATTTTCAGTCTTATTTAATTACTGCGCCTGTATTTTGTACTTACTCGCTGTGTAGTGTACTTAACTCGCTGTGTAGTCTACTTACAATTATATGGATCGAAATAATCTGTAAAAAATCTTCTGCATCAATAACCACCAGAATTTTGATTCGACTCGTCTGGATTAAGAATAATGATAATTATGAATTACCCTTGGCCCGGTGGCCTGGGGGTGGCCCGGTGGCCCTTTTGGCCTGGGGGTGGTCCGGTGGCCCGGTGGCCTGGGGTGGCCCGGTGCCTGGGGGTGGCCCGGGGGCCTGGGGGTGGCCCGGTGGCCTGGGGTGGCCCGGTGGCCTGGGGGTGGCCCGGGGGCCCGGTGGCCTGGGGGGGCCCGGTGGCCCGGTACCTGGGGTGGCCCGGTGGCCTGGGGGGGGCCCGGTGGCCTGGGGGGGGCCTGGGGGGCCCGGTGGCCTGGGGTGGCCCCATGGCCTGGGGGTGGCCCGGTGGCCCGGTGGCCTGGGGGTGGCCCGGTGGCCTGGGGGTGGCCCTGGCCTCGGGGTGGCCCGGTGGCCCGGTGGCCTGGGGGTGGCCCGGTGCCCGGTGCCTGGGGGTGGCCCGGTGGCCCGGAAAGCCTGGGGTGGCCCGGTGGCCCGGTGGCCTGGGGGTGTCCTGGGGGTGGCCCGGTGGCCTGGGGGTGGCCTGGTGGCTAAAGCTCCCGCTTCACACACGGAGGGCCCGGGTTCGATTCCCGGCGGGTGGAAACATTTCGACACGTTTCCTTACACCTGTTGTCCTGTTCACCTAGCAGCAAATAGGTACCTGGGTTGTAATAAAGTTGGTAGAATTACCGACAATATGTAAAGTAAAAGGATACAAGTGCAACTAATGTGACATTTATTGTGGAAACGGTTTCGCTCTCCGGGAGCTTTATCAAGCCATTACAAACAATACATGGACACAGAGGGTATATAAAGGCTCAGAGTGAGGTGAATAATAGTGAGGTACCATTTCGATGTTCACTAGTGGTAGAAGTAGTAGTAGTAGTAGTAGTAGTGGTAGTGACAAAAGAATACAATATGGTAGAGCAATTAATTCGTACATGAGTAAAAGGATATAAAAGCTATACTTGGGTAACATAAAATAGGTTGGACAAATATAAACTGGAATGAGCAGCTTGTTTCAGTTTTCCCACTCTCTGTGCTTTGTGTAGAAAAACGGGAGAGACAGGGGATGGCAGGGTTTACTGTTTCAGGAGGATCTTGCTAAGATTTCGGAGATGGTGAAGCTGCCGTTGTTTTGTTTAATTGTATTGAAACAGCGATCAGTGCTGATTAAAGGGCACTTGCGTGTGCGAAATTAGTTTCTTTTATCACTAATTGGGCGTCTCTAAATTTTTCATAAGATGATTGGTGGAATTTCGATGTTGTACACAGGCGTTGTTTAAGTTTGTCGTTCCTACAGCGAAATATGTGTTCATTGAGGCGGGTGTCGAGGTTTCTTGCTGTTTCACCTACGTAGTCTTGTCACAGCCTCCACAGGGTACAGTGTAAACTCCTGGATTGACTGGTTCGTGTGCTTGGGTTTTGTCCGGTTATATCCTTTATTGAAGTGGAGAAGCGATGGCGACTCTGGTGTTAGCTTGTGAAAGACTTTTGAGACTTTAGTTGCAACCTGGCTGTTGGAAGAATTATAACTTTGTTGGGAGGGGGTTTTTTGATGCTGGAGAATTGATGATCTGAAAGTCTTTTCCCTTGCAGTCTTTGATGAAAAAAGGGGGAAATTGTAACTCAGTGAATGTTTGGTGAAGGGTAAGTAAAATTCCTCGTCAAGAAACCGGGACTACAAATTCGTATGCTCTTAGACTCAAATTTACCACCAACATACGCAAACCTAACTATCAACTCAATCTTGTTACCAGGAACCATAGACACAGTGACAGCAACTTCCAGAAGTTATATACAGGGCCTTCTCACTGCAGCTTTATGTGAACCTTTTTCTAATCTTCCTAGAAGATACATCACTGCCCTTAAGGACCCCGCCAACGACCCCAACATTATCGTCACCACCGCCGACAAAGGAGTGGAGTCGTCATACTCAACACCAGTGACTACAACACTAAAAGATGGACCTTTAAATGATCAATCTACATACGAAACCCATCAGCACTCAACAGTGGGAGAAAACCCCCACCAAAGACTTTCTATACAAAACCAACAAATACTCAAACGCACTAGAGAAGGGAAGAAAATTCTGTACTTGTTACCAAGCAACCCTAAACCAGCACACATGTATGGTTTACCCAAGACCCATAAACACAATATTCCTCTCAGACCAATCACGTCAGGAAAAGGCAGTGCCCACACAAACTAGCCGAGTTCCCTTTCCAAACATTTTTTTCCTGCCTTCTGGGGACCATCAGCCCCGCTCAAACTTAAACACTCAGGCGAAACCTTCTCAACCGCATCCGTAAACCCTCTCCATCCGTAACAAGAAACTAAGCAGTTTGGATGTGACTTCCCTCTTCACAAAAGTACCTACCAAAAAAAGCCATCGAGGTTCTACGACGTAAAGTCAACCAGACCTTAATCTCCTTTACCTCCCGGAGATTTTGTTGACTTGATTGAACTCTGTGTTAACTTCAACTGTTTTCCTTCAAAACAAGCTCTACAACAAACCTACTGCATGGGAATGGGGGCCCCAATAAGTGCCGTCCTAGCCAACTATACATGGAACACCTAGATCCGAACACTTCGCCAACATCATCCCTTCAAGCGTCACTTGGTTACGTTTCGTTGGGCGATGTCCTCGTAATAAAATCCAAAACGTTTGATGTACGGGGTCTTTAGGCAAGGCTCAACGCAGTTTGAACCAGCGATTCAGTTTACACTAAAAAAAGAGTCCAATGACAAGCTACCTTTCCTCGACGTCCCATTCACAAAGTAGACAACAACCTAAGATTTCAAGTTCATCGGAAACCCACCAATAAAAATGATCTCACACACTTCTATTCCAGTCAAGATACCAAGACCATTGTAATAAAGTTGGTAGAATTACCGACAATATGTAAAGTAAAAGGACACAAGTGCAACTAATGTGACATTAAAATTGTGGCAACGTTTCGCTCTCCAGGAGCTTTATCAAGCCATTACAAACAATCCATGGACACAGAGGGTATATAAAGGCTCAGAGTGAGGGAATACTAGTGAGGTACCATTTCGACGTTCACTATGGTAGTAGTAGTAGTAGTAGTATAGTAGTAGTATAGTAGTAGTGGGGGTGGTAGTGACAAAAGTAATACAATATGGTAGAGCAATTAATTCGTACATGAGTAAAAGGAATAAAAGCTATTACTTGGTAACATAAAAATAGTTTGGACAAATATAGACTGGAAATGAGGCAGCTTGTTTCAGTGTTCACTCTCCGTAAGTGCTTTGTGTAGTATAACAGGAGAGACTATGTGATGGCAGGGTTACTGTTTCAGGAGGATTCTTGCTAAGACTTCGAGATGTGAAGCTGCCGTTGTTTTGTTTAATTGTATTCGAAACAGCGATCAGTGCTGATTCGAGGCACTTGCGTCTGCGGAAATTAGTTTCTTTGATCACTAATTGGGCGTCTCTGAATTTCATGAGATGATGTTGGAATTTCGGTGTTGTACACAGGCGTTGTTCAGGTTATCGTACCTACATGCGTAAATGTGTTCATTGAGGCGGGTGTCGAGGTTTCTGGCTGTTTCACCTACCTAAGAGCATACCGAATTTGTAGTCCTGAGTTTCTTGACGAGGAGTGTACATTCACCAAACATTCACAGAGTTACATTTTCCTTCTTTTTTCATCAAAGACTGCAAGAAAAGAGCTCTTCAGATCAAAAAATTCTCCACGCTCAACACCACTCCCAGCAAAGTCAATAATTCCTCCCAACATTTAGGGGCACTGAACGTCCCCAAAACACTTTTACAAGCTAACACCAGATCGCCATCGCTTCTAGCACTTCAATAAAAGGGTATAACCAGGACAAAACCAAGCACCACGAAACCCTCCCCCAAAGCAGGGGTTTTTCACTAAACCCTGTGAGGCTGGGCAAATTTAAAGTAGGGGGAAACACCGAAAACCTCGACACCCCCCCCCCCAAAAAACACATTTACGCATGAAAGGGACAAAAACCCGAACAACGCCAGTTAAACACCGAAATTCCACCAATCAACTCTGAAATTTAGGAAACCCCCAAATTTGTGATAAAAAAACAAAATTTTCCCCACACCAAGTGCCCTTTAATCAGCACTATCGCTGTTTCAAATACAATTAAACAAAACAACGGGACTTCAAACCTCTTTCCCAAGTCAGCAAGAATCCTCCTAAAACAGTAAACCCTGCCACACATAGTCTCCCCGTTATATACACCAAAACACAAGAAATGGGAAAACTGAAACAAGCTGCCCATTCAGTTTTTATTTTCCAACCATTTTATGTTACCCCAAGGGAATACTTTTATATCCTTTTTAAAATCATGTACGAATTTAAAAGCTCTACCCTAATTTTTATTTTCTTTTTTTCACTAAACCCCTACTACTACTACTTCTACCCCCTATTAACCTCGAAATGGAACCTCCTAGTATCACCCACCTTTAGCCTTTATATACCCTCTTTTCCATTTTGTTTGTAATGGCTTGATTTAAAACTCCGGAGAGCGAAAGGTTTTCCCCCAATAAATGTCAAAAAAATTTGTTGCACTTTGGGCCTTTTAAATTTTTTAGGTAACCCCGGGGGTTAACGACTGGGGGTTTGGGGTCGCATCCTGGGGGACAAGATTTTAAGGGCCACAATGGAAATTAAGTTAGCATCCTCGTTTTGATGAATGGTTTTTAAAAACCGAAAGTTTTAAGATTTAACCTTAGCAGCCCTATGGGAATCTTTATTCAGGAAACGTTCGCCACACAGTACTTCATCAGTCCAATACAAAGAGGGAAGGCTAAGGAGAAAGGGGGAGTATGAGGGAAACATTTCCCCAGCCTTTTGGGGCGATGTGTTTTAGTCCATCAATCTTGTAGAAAGTACACATAGGGCCCCCTTCAACACCCAAATGTCAGACATGGGGGCATCATGGGGTCTTGTTACAAAGAAATTTTTCAACACTTTTCAACCTTTTGGGCGGGAAAAAAAACCCCCAAATTCGCTAGTGGATGGTACCACCCAAAGACCCCGCCCCCCGCCTGCTTCACGTCACCTCACTACATATAAAGCCACGTCTAAAGGCCCCATGCGTTTCATTTTTAAAAAGATTGATGGACTGAACCATCGACTTTCCCGGCTGAGGGACTGAATTTCCTCAAACTCCTCCTCTCCTTACGCCCCCTCTTTGTATTGGAAATGTTTTAAAACCCCCTGTGTGGCGAAACGTTTTTCCCGAATAAAGATTCCCATATGCTGCATAAATGTCTCAATCTTTAACTTGTCGGTTTTTCCAAAACCCTTCTCCAACTGTCAGACACTGCACATCATGGATCTTCTTTAAAAAAAATTCTTTAACGCTTGTTTTTAACCTTTGGACAAAGACCTACTTCGACAAATGGATGTTACCACTAAAATCCCCCCCTCCCCTCTGCTTCAATTCCCCTCACTACATATATAAGCCACGTCCCACGGCCCCGCCCTTTCATTCTACAAGATTGTGGACTGAACCCATCACTCCAGGCTGAGGGGGGAAATTTCCTCATACCCCCTCCCCCTTAAAGCCTTCCCCTTTGTATTGGGCTGGGTGAAGCCACCGTGTGGCGAAACGTTTTTCCCGAATAAGGGTTTCCCCTATGCTGCATAAAATGTTTTCAATCTTTAACTTTTTTTTTCCAAACCATTCTAAAAACTGTCAGACACTGCAGCATCATTGGGAATTCCTTTTTTACAAAGAATTTTTCAAAGCTTGTTTCAACCTTTGGAAAAAAAACCTAATTCGAAAATATGGATGTTACCACTAAGACCCGCCTCCTCTGCTTCAAGTCAACCCCACTACAGAAAATAAAACCACGTCTACGGGCCCCATCCCGTACATTCCCACAAGATTAAAGGACTGAACACATCGACTCCAGCTGAGGGACCGATTACCCCATACCCCCTCCTCTCCTTACGCCCCCCTCTTTGTTTGGCTGATAAGCCACTGTGTGGGGAAACGTTTCCCGAAAAAAGATTCCCATATGCTGCATAAGTGTCTCAAACTTCAAAATTTGGGCGGGTTTTCCCCAAAACCCTTCATCACAACTGTCAGGGCCCCTGCAGCATCATGGGATCTTCTTTCAAAAAATTTTCAACCCCTTTTCAACCTTTGGGCAAAGACCTACTTCACTAGTGGATGTTACCACTATGATCCCGCCTCAGTCCCGCTTCAATCACCCACCCACAGAATAAGCCACGCTACGGGCCCCAGCGTACATTCCCACAAGATTGATGGACTGAACACATTTGAACCCCCCAGGCGAGGACTGGATTTCCTCAAAACCCTCCTCTCCTTTCCGGGCCCTTTCCCCTTTGTATTGGACGATGAAGCCACTGGTGGCGAAACGTTTCCCGAATAAAGAAAAACCCCTATGCAAAAGTGTCTCAATTCCCTTTAAAGATTACAATTTTAATTTACAGAATTTTTGGGCTTGTGTGGTTTACATGTAGTTAAATAAAAGGGTTTCAAAGTTACCACTAAACGCCTAGCATGGCCCAGCAATTTTGGGGAGACTTTGTTTAAATTTTTTATTTTAAAATATTTCAAAAAAAAACGGTAAGTTTGGGATTATTGGGTAAAGACTAAATACTATTTTTTGATTTAGCAATGTAATTTCTTTTTTATGGCACAGAAAAATTTGGTTTTAGTATTGGAGTAAACAAAAGATTCCCTTATTTTAAGATTTAGATTAATATTTTTGGGGTTTTTGGCAAATGGGTGGTTTATGTAAGTGTTAACCACCAATGGGATTCGTGTATTTTTTGACGGGGGGTATTAGGGGGAAAGAAGTTTTTTTAATGGTATTTTTTAGGGTTTAAAAGTGTCTGCTTTACGTGGAAAATTCTCCCACGTCCGGGTCTTCAATAGTTCCTGACTAAAGGAACCCGAACCCCTCCAAACCGGGGGGACCCGACAACCTCAAATTCTAAAGACTTTTTAAGGGGGATGGGCTGATTTCATCGTCTTCACATCCTACCCGTTTTCCCCCGCCTACTTTCTGTATTCGACGAAGAAAACCCCACTGTGTAGGCGAAACGTTTTTGGGTAAAGTTGTCTAACTTTTGCATAGTTCTTTAAACCCAACAACCGTCGGTATTGTATACCATTTTTTCAGTTCAATTCTCAGCTGGGGTTTTTCCAGTTTTTAGGGCCTTTGACATACATTGAATTTTTGAAAAAGGTTTAGTCGGACACGGGAATGTCGTAGAGATGTTTGTGTCTGGTGTTGTGCCTGTGGGTTCTGTCACAACTATAAAGGGAAAGCGTTTTAGGTCAAGGTTGATATTGGAGTTTAGGTCCTGTAAAATGTAGATTGCACAGTAGTAAGTGTGGATGAAGAGTGAGGGGGGGGGGGTGTGCCAGGGATGGATTTAGTGATTATTCTTACTGCAGCTTTTTTGTTGGGTTATTATTGGCTTTAGGTGTTTTTGCTGCAGTTGATCCCCCAAGCACAAATAGCATAGGTGAGGTATGGATAAATAAGTGAGTGGTATAGTGTGAGAAAGGCATTTTGCGGCACGTAGTATCGTATCTTGGAGAGGATCCCAAGGGTTTTTGGATACTTTTTTGTTATGTGTTGGATATGGGTGCTGAAATTAGGTTGTTGTCAAGGTATAGGCCTAGGAATTTGCCCTCATAATGTCTGGAAATTTGAGTGTTGTCGATCTTAATGTTAATTTGTGCATCTCCTGCTCTGCTACCAAACTAATATAGTAGGTTTTGTCAGTGTTAAGCGTAAGTTTATTGGCTGTCATCCAAGTCGATATTTTGATCAGCTCCTCTTTAACAATGGTGTTGAGGGGTGGCAAGATTAGGGTGAGAGATACGTAAGTCGTGTCGTCAGCAAAGAGAATGGGTTTCAGGTGTTGGATACGGTTGGAAGATCATTGATGTATATGAGGAAGAGCAGGGACCAAGGACACTTCCCTGAGAACTCCAGTATCAAGTGGCCGTGTTGTTGATGCTGTGTTTTTTAATGGTGACATATTTGATACCTTTTTAGTAAGGTAAGATTTGAAATAAGCAAGCGCAAGGCCTCTTATACCGTAATGGTCAAGTTTGTGGAGTAGGATGTCGTGGTCTCTGTGTCAAAAGCTTTTCTTAGGTCAATAAAAGTTCCTAGTGGATATTCCTTATTTTCCAATGCTGTGTAAAGCAGATCTACATTTTTATGATTGCATCATTAGTGCTTTTATTTTCTCCTGAACCCAAATTGGCAGGGGTTGAGTATGTTTTTGCGCTTTTATAAATGAATATAGTCTCCTGTGAAACGAGTTTCTCAAAGATTTTGGATAGCAAGGGTAAGTTTGATATTGGCCTATAGTTGTTTAAGTCTGTGGGGTCACCACCTTATGTATTGGTGTAACCCTTGCCTTTCTTGAGTAGTTTCGGGAAGGTGCTAGTTTCTAGTGACTTGTTAAAAAGTAATGAAATAGCATGCGAAAGGATATGGGCCACTCGCTTGTACAGAAATGGGGGGACATTAGACAGATTCCCTGAGTTGTTTTTAAGTGACTTTTTTAATCTCGGTGACTTCCGAGGGCTCAGTGGTGCAAGATAGAAGGAATTTGGGAAATTCCCATCTAGGTAGTCCCCGGCATGGGCATTGGTATGGGGGATTTTACTGGCGAGATTAATCCTATGGTTGAGAAGAAGTCGTTTATCTTGTAGCTGTGTCAGTGGGATGTAGTGGTGTTTCATTAGGTTTAGTTAGGACAAATTCTTGTTTTTTTTTTCATTTTTGTGGGTCCCTAGAATCTGAAGAGTGTTTTCCAGGTCTTTTTTATATCTCCTCTAGTGTCTGTGAATCTACTGGAGTAGTATAGTTTTTTGGGCTTTCTTTTATTACTTTGGTGAGGACTGATGAATAGTGTTTAAGAATATCTTTGTGTATTAAGCCCTGTCTATATTGCTTTTCTATTGGTGTTTTCTTGTCAATGGATTTCAGAATGGTGCTGGTTAGCCATGGGCAACCAAGCCGTTTGTTTGTGATCTGTTTGTTTTTATAGGGCAATGTTTGTTGTATAGTCTAAGTAATTTGTTAAGAAAAATGTCTGTCCAGTCATCAATACCATTGGCCTTGGAGAATTCTGTAGGCCGTCTACAATCTCTAGGTCAGCTGTGAAATTCCTTATTGGGGGCCTCGTCATGGAGTCTAAATGAGACTTTGTTGTATTTGAGTGGGGTTTACTAATGTTTGTTAAGAGGAAGGTAGGGGAGTGGTCTTTAGTTTCTGTCTGTGATTATCCCTGATTTAAGGGGGCTAGTATATTGGTCCATATGTGGTCTATTATGGTTGCACTTGTCTCAGTGAGCCTGGTTTGGTTTTTGTTATTGTTGGTATGAGAAGTGTGTTGTTCATATTGTTGATGAAATCAGTTACAGGCTGATCATCTAGTAGGCCAAGGTTGATGTTGAAGTCTCCACTAAGAGAAGGTGGTGCTTATTCATTTGTCTGTTTGTTTTTTAGTGACTTTAATTTCTCACTGAAATTTGGGATGTTAGTGTGAGGTATCCGTAAATGGCACCGATTGTTATAGGGGTCTTAAGTTTTTTTACAGTAAAATTAGCAAAAATGTATTTCCCCATATTCATCACTAAAACAATTAGTGCTAATACAAGATAATTGGTTAGAGTAATAGATTGCAATACCACCCCCAACTTGGTTTGGTCGCAGTTGTGAATTGCTGTGTATCCTGGTAGAGGGTAGATATCTATTGTGTCCTGCTTAAGCCAGGGCTCAGTAAGAATAAAAAAGGAGAAAGGGGGGGGCTTTAGTGATTCAAGGAGTGCCGGAGGTCATCATAGTGTTTGCTTAAGGACCTGATGTTGTAGTTAAGTACTGATAGACTTTTAGCATTGTTTAGGATAGTGGTGGCTTGTGATGCTGTGAATAAAGGCATTACTTTCCAATGGTTTTGATTGGGTGTCAATTTGTAGGTTTAGATGGGGGTCAACGTGATCAATCATCTTCTGGGTTTTTAAATTTGGGGTTATTTATACCCTGATTTATGTTTTTTAGTTCTAGACTGATATCTTAGTGGTAGGAATTTTGGACAAGTATATAGCTAAGTATTTTGGTCATGTGAGTATGTATATACAAAATGAATTATGTTGTTGTGTTGTGCTGGGGGAAACTAAAACAACTGGTATAAACTAGTAATATAAAAAAAAAAAAATTTAAAATAAAAAACTCTCCACTTGAAATTTGCACAAAGGGTCTAATAAGATTTTTTGTGGAGTCTATGTTTTGATAGAAGAACTATATTAAACTAATTTAATCTAATAATATAAAAATAAAAATTTAATAAAGCCCCATCTCTCACTATTAATTGCACAAGGGTAATATAAAAATTTTGGAAAATTGATTGTATTAGCTACAATGAGCTATATACAACTGAATTTAATTAATAAAAAATTAAAGGAACAAGACTCTAAATTTGTAATTGCACAACCTTATATAAGTTGTTTACAAAATTAAAGGTATAACAGTTTTAAATTGACAAATAAAATATGCAATTTTAAGGGAGAAAAAGAAAAAAATAAAAAAAAAATGAAAAATAAAAAAAAAAAAAGACTTGGTTTAAAAATTGCTAGTAAGATGTAGCAGGGAAAAAAAAGTTTTTAGTTGAAAATCAGTTTAAAAAAAATTTGGGAAAAAAAGGGTCAATAAAAAAAAGTTTACAAAGTTTGATCATATAGTTTAAAGTAAAATGGGAATAAATAGGGGTTTAATTTTAAAAAGGGGAATTGAGTATTTTTTTAAAGTGAGAAAAAAATGAGGGCAGTTAGGGTTTTTTTAAATGAAATAAAATGGGGAAAATGAAAGCGGGAAGTTGTAAAAAGGGGATAGATTTTGAGATAATTAACACAATTCAGAAACAATGGAGGTAGAATGGTCAATGAATAACAACAATGCAATTTAAAAGTAGTTGGGGATTAGATTAAGGGAGGCAACAAATTTTTTACAATATACACTAAACGGTGGACTATGGGTATTATTTAGCACTTTACTCGATTCTGTTAGTCCGGCCTCACTTAGGAAGTTTAAAGTCATGTTAACTGTAAGATGTCGGTATATTGACTCTCTGAACGCGGGTTCTATCCGTCCGTGGTATGGTTTTGTATTGCAATCGTGGTCCCAACGATTTCGTGAGTCAAGTATGACTACTAACGCAGTTGACCTGACAGTCCAGTTTACACTAGAATAATCCAGTGACAAGTTACTTATTCTAGAACGTCCTCGTCAGAAAGTGAATAACATTCGTAAGATTTCAAGCTTTACCGAAATCACATAAAAATGATCTCACACATTCAATTCCAGTCCAAGATACTAAGACCAAAGAGGCATGATCAATCCAAAATTTTTACACAACCGGCAAATCGAAGAGAAAGATTTACGACAGTTTCGGGGTCCGACTTGGACCTTTTCATAGAGACTTAGTTAATGGACCCCAACTCGGACCGAAACGTCCCCGATCGTAAACTCTCTCTTCGATTGCCGGATGTGTAAAAATTTGAAGAGAATATTATACGACGACGTTTCGGTCCGACTTGGACCTTTTACATAGTGACTTTGTTATTAATGGTCCAACTCGGAACCGAAACGTCCCTCGTAAGCTCCTCTCTCCATTTAAGTTTATTTGTGTATCGTTCCAGTCACGGTTTTGTAGCCTGTTTGTTATTTATCATATTTTTTTAATATAAAATACAGAATATACAGTCCAGAAGATTCTTGACGAGGAGTGTACACACATAGTTACACAGTGACAACAGTGGTACACCACAGTGTAACACATTGTACACGGTGCACACACAATAGTGTAACACAGTGTACACAACAAGTGTTTACACAGTGAACAAGTGACACACATAGTGTACACAGTGTACACACATAGTGTACACAGTGTACACACAGTGTACACAGTGTACACACAGTGTACACAGTGTACACACGTGTACACACAGTGTACACACATAGTGTGCCACACAGTGTACATACAGTGTACACAGTGTACACACATAGTGTACACACAGTGTACACACAGTGTACACACATAGTGTACACACAGTGTACACACAGTGTACACAGCAGTGTACACACATAGTGTACACACATAGTGTACACACAGTGTACACACATAGTACACACATAGTGTACACACATAGTGTACACAGTGTACACACATAGTGTACACACATAGTGTTAACACACAGTGTACACATACAGTGTACACATAGTGTACACAGTGTACACACATAGTGTACACACATAGTATACACACAGTGTACACACAGTGTACACAAATAGTGTACACAGAAATACACACATGTAACACATAGTGTACAAACATACACCAAACATTAACCAACATTCCTTCCTTTTTCACCTAGAACTGAGCAGACAGAAAAAAAGCCCTTTTAGATCATTAGTTTCTCCACTGAACCAGTCAATCCCTCAAGGGAGGTTCCTTGATGCTGGTGAGGGGCTTTTTGATCTAGGGAATTGGATCTGTGCTCCAGTTCCCTGAATTAAGCCTGAATACCTTCTACATACCTTCTACATAATAATTATAATGATAATGATAATAACCATTAATGGAGGCTGTGCTGAGTTATGGGAGAAACATCAAAAGAGGCTCGATGAAACACATTAACACTTGGTATTAATGATCGAGTAGAATTAACGACAATAGTTAAGTAAAAACACAAGTGTAACTTAATGTGACATTTTATTGTGGCAATTTCGCTCTCCAGGAGCTTTGTCAAGGGCCGACTTCGGCGCAAAATTGAAGAAGTTATGAAAAAAAAAGACAGGTTGGAAATACCTTTCTCCGGATATTTTTTCCTGGCCTTTCCCTTTCTCTTTTTTTTCAAATTCCCTCAAAAAAGCGATAACTTTTTCCCCGTTATCCTTGCCCGCTCAAACGAGCGTGAACTGGTTTAATTTTATTATTACGGGGGAATGACTTACTGGAAAAACCCCCCCCCCTTTTTTTTGTTTTTTTTGGAATTTGGGAAAATTTTTAAATTTTTTTAAAATTTTTTCTGTTTGATAATTTTTCCCTTTTTTTAAAAAATTTTTTTTTGGAAAAAATTTTTTTAAAAGGGGTGTGGTTTTGTGTGTTTTTGGTTTTTTTTTTTTTCCTTTTTTTTTTTTTTCCCCCAAAGGGGGGCCCCCTTTTTTTCCCCCCATTTTTATTTTTTTTTTTTCCAAAAATTCCCCAAAAGGGCCCCTTTTTTTTGGGGCCCCCCCCCTTTTTGGGGTTTTTAAAAAAATTTGAAAAGGGGGTTTAAAATTTTTTTTTTTACCCGGGGTTTTTAAAAAAAATTTTTTTTTTTTGGGGGCCCCCTTTTTTTTTTGGGAAAAATTTTTTAAAAATTTTTCCCCTTTTCCCCCCTTTTTTTTTTCCCCAAAAATTTTCCAAAAATTTTTTTTTTTCCCCAAAAAAGGGGGGGGGGGTTTTTAAAAAAAACCCCCCCTTTTTTTCCCCTTTTTTTTTTGGGGGGTTTTTTTTTTTCCCCCCGGGAAAAAAAAAAAAAACCAAAAAAAAAATTTTTTTTTTTTTTTTTAAATTTTTTTTGGGGGGGAAAAAAAAAATAATTTTAAATTTTAAAAAATTTTTTAAAACCGGGTTTTCTAAAATTTTTAGGGGTTTTTTTAAAAAAAATTTGAAAATTTTTTTAAATTTTTTTTTAAAATTTTTTAAAAAAAAATTTTTTTTTCCCCCCCCCAAAAAAAAAAAAATTTTTTAAAAAAAAAATTTGGGTTTTTTTAAAAAAAATTTTTTTTTTAAAAAATTTTTTTTTCCCCTTTTTTTTTTTTAAGGGGTTTGGGGGTTTCCCAAAAAAACCCCGGGGCCCCCGGGGGGGTTTTAAAAAAAACCGGGGGCCCCCCCCCCCACAATTTTCCCCCCTTTTTTTTTTAAAATTTTTAAAAAATTTTTTTGTTTAAAAAGGGGCCCCCATTTTGGGGTCGGAATCAAATTCTGTGTAACCTTTACTGGGAAGCATCATTTTTTTGAACCCTTTAAATTTCGGGCTTTAAAACACTGTTTTGTATCATTTCACTTATTTTCCTTTTTCTCTGGATTTCATTTTCATTCATTCTTTAGAGTTTTGCCGGTACTTCCGGCCGGGTTTTTCCCCATATTGCGACCGGCTGGGGCCCCCCGGTTGGGGGTGTCCCGGATTTCATGTACAGGGCCCCTTTCGAATTTAGTCCTGTCGTTTCTGTATGCAAAACTAATTTTATTATTATAAATGTATTTTTGTTAATATATTTGGGTGTCTGGAATGGTTTAATTTGAATTTAATTATTTCCTATGGGAAATATTAACGAAATTACATTTTATAGAAAAAAATTAGGCTTTGCTACGGGAAACGGCATCTAAATTCGAGGGTCCATGTATTGTTTAGATATTTAGTAAGACGAAATATTTTGGTTTTGGCGTTCGTGCCTTTGCTTAAGAGTACGTTTATTTGACCCAGTCACCACCCATATGACTACCCTCCCGACCCCAACCAGTGCAAAGGGAGAATAACATGGTTTACTTATACTCAAGATTGATGGATCTGAACACATGATAAAGGTTTGGGATGATTACCTAATTCTCTCCTGTTTTAAGATTCTCCTTTGTATGGATGAGAAGCCACTGTGTGGCGAAACGTTTCCACAATAAAGATACCCAGGTTCCCACATGTGGTCTAATTTAAACATGTCGGTTCTCTGACCATTCATCTACAACTGTCAGACACTGAAAACTTTTGGGATCTTAATACTTGGGAATCTTCGCTTGCCTAATTTTTGGGCAACCGACCTATTGGGACGCCTATTCCACATTGAACAAATGTGACACACCTTGACTGCTACAAAATCTCTGCCATAGGTTTAATTAGTGCTTTCCGTCATCTGCCGTATTCAAACTCAAGATTGATGGACTGAACACATCGACTCAAGGTTGAGGGACTGATTACTCATTCTCCTCCTTTTTCTTCAAGTTTCTCCTTTGTATGGATGATGAAGCCACTGTGTGGCGAAACGTTTCCACAATAAAGATACCCAAGAGTTGCACATGTGTCAAATTTATCAACATGTCGGTTCTCTGAACCATTCATCTACAAAGGGGCCTCCTAGTTAACACCTTGGTTCAGCCGGTCAATCACAACGAAGCCGCGATGTTGGGGTCTCTATGAAGCAACACTGGCAAACTTACCTCTAGTCTGGTCCCCCACAGTTCTCACTTTTGTGTCTTGCTTGCAAATCTTGCTTTTTATTTATTGATATTTAACAAAAAAAAGCACATACCGTGACTGAAACGATACACAAATAAAAACCCCACATAGAAAAGAGGAGCTTACGACGACGTTTTCGGTTTCCCACTTGGGGCCATTTACAAAGTCACACTGTAAGTTTCATGCTGTTTAGTAAAGGAAATATAAGTAATTTTCCCCTGACTTTCACTATTTCTCTTTCTATCTGGTTGTCTTACAACCAGGTGTGCAGACCACAAGACAACACCTGTGTTCATAACAGCGTTTTAATGAGAAAGTTCTGCATCACGAGGGACTTCTATCATTTCTCTTTATGTAAAACCTAACGGGATGTTTTAGTTGAGGACAACAAAAGGTGTCAAAATTCTTCCATTATTGTCCTACAACAAAAAAGAAAACGATAGCCCCGTAGTCGATCGCTAGCGAACTCAGCTCACACACTGAGGTCCGGAGTTCGAATCTCCTCCAATACGGCTGGATTATTTTTATTATAATAATGGGAAGGGGTAAACCCCTGAGGTACGCTGGAAAACATTAGGGACGTGTTTCCATAAGATACTTGCTGTCCTTGTTCACCCATCGTAAAATGGGTACCTGGGTGTTAGTGGACTGGTGTGGGTCGCCCTCCTGGGTGTTAGTGGACTGGTGTGGGTCGCAATCCTGGGTGTTAGTGGACTGGGTTTTGGGTCGCATCCTGGGTGTTAGTGGACTGGTGTGGGTCGCATCCGGGTGTTAGTGGACTGGTGTGGGTCGATCCTGGGTGTTAGTGGATGGTTGGTGGGTCGCATCCTAGGTGTTAGTGGACTAGTGTGGGTCGCATCCTGGGTGTTAGTGGACTGGTGTGGGTCACATCCTGGGTGTTAGTGGACTGGTGTGGGTCACATCCTGGGGGTTAGTGGACTGGTGTGGGTTCACATCCTGGTGTTAGTGGACTGGTGTGGGTCGCATCCTGGGTGTTTTGTGGACTGGTGTGGGTCACATCCTGGGTGTTAGTGGACTGGTGTGGGTCACATCCTGGGTGTTAGTGGACTGGTGTGGGTCACATCCTGGGGGGTTTGTGGACTGGTGTGGGTCGCATCCTGGGTGTTAGTGGATGGTGTGGGTCACATCCTGGGTGTTTTGTGGACTGGTGTGGGTCACATCCTGGTGTTAGTGGACTGGTGTGGGTCACATCCTGGGTGTTAGTGGACTGGTGTGGGTCGCATCCTGGGTGTTAGTGGACTGGTGTGGGTCACTATCCTGGATGTTAGTGGACTGGTGTGGGTTTACAAACCTGGGTGTTAGTGGAATTGGGTTGGGTCACATCCTGTGTGTTAGTGGACTGGTGTGGGTCACATCCCGGGTGTTAGTGGACTGGTGTTGGGTCAATCCTGGGTGTTATGGACTGGTGTGGGTCACATCCTGGGTGTTAGTGGACTGGTTTTGGGTACATCCTGGGTGTTAGTGGACTGGTGTGGGTCACATCCCGGGTGTTAGTGACTGGTGTGGGGTCACATCCTGGGTGTTAGTGGACTGGTGTGGGTTTACATCATGGGTGTTGTGGACTGGGTGTGGGTACTCCTGGGACAAAACTGACTTAATTTGCTGGAATATGTACATAAAGCGGCTTTCTATATGTAGTATGTCACTGATGTCAGCTATGGGCTGTATACCTTGTACATGTACTTGATACCTTGAAATGACTTGTATACCTTGGTAATGTACTTTGGTATACATTGTACATGTACTGGTATACCTTGTACTGTACTTGGTATACCTTTACATGTACTTGTATACCTTTGTTTCATGTACTTGTATACCTTGTACATGTACTTTTATGCCTTGTACATTGGTACTTGTATTTTTCCTTGTACATGTACTTGTATACTTTTTACATGTACTTGTATACCTTGTACATGTACTTTTTATACCTGTACATGTACTTGTATACCTTGTACTGTACTTGTATACCTTGTACATGTTTCTTGTATATCTTGTACGTGTACTTGTTTCCTTGTACATGTACTGATACCTTGTACCATGTACTGGTATACCTTGTACATGTACTGTATACCTTGTACATGTACTTGTATACCTTGTCATGTAACTTGTATACCTGTACATGTACTTGTATACCTTTTACATGTACTTGTATACCTCGTACATGTACTTGTATAACTGTGTACATGTACTTGTTTACCTTGTACATGTACTTGTATACCTTTTTACATGTACTTCATACCTTTTTACATGTTACTGGGTTTTACCTTGTACATGTACTGGTATACCTTGTACATGTACTTGTATACCTTGTACATGTACTGGTATACCTTGTACATGTACTGGTATACCTTGTAATGTATGGGATACCTTGTACTTTTACTGGTATACCTTGTACATGTCTGGTATACCTTGTACATGTACTGGTATACCTTGTACATGTACGGTATTACTTGTACATGTATGGTTACTTGGACATGTATGGTTTACCTGTGTACATGTACTGGTATACACTTGTACTTGTACTTGTATACTTGTACTTGTACTGGATACCTTGTACATGTACTGGTATACTTGTACATGTAGTGGTATACACTTGTACTGTACTGGTATCCTTGTACATGTACTTGTATACCACTTTGGACATGTTACTGGTATACCTTGACATTGTACTTGTATTCCTTGTATCTGTATGGTCATTCCTTGTACATGTACTGGTTATACCTTGTACATGTACTGGTATACCTTGCGTTAATGTATGGTATACCTGTGTACATGTACTTGTATACCTTGTTACATGTACTGGATATACTTGTACATGTACTGTGTCTTTACCTGGTTACATGTACGGGTTACTACCTTGTTACATGTACTGGTATACCTTGATACATGTACTTGTATTTCTTGTACATGTACTGAGTATACCTTGTACATGTACTGGTAGTAAATAAAGATTTTACTTATTTTTATTAATATAAAGCATTCAGGTTGAGACAGCATTACTCGGTTAAAATGATCAGGTAACCTCATAATATGTCTTAGACATTTATTGTACCACTGAGGACACTCGTGATACTTGTTACCATCTCACTGATTGTCATGAAGTGAGTCTTTATAAAGGCAAGCAAGGATAATGTATTAAAGTTGGTAGAATTACGACAATTGTAATAGTAAAAGGACACAAGTGCAACTAATGTGACATTTATTGTGGCAACGTTCGCTCTCCAGGAGCTTTATCAAGCCATTACAAACAATACAATAACCCCTCTGTGTCCATGTATTGTTTGTAATGGCATGATATAAGCTCCCCTGAGTGAGCGAAAACGTTGCCACATTAAATGTCACTTAGTTGCACTTGTGTCCTTTTACTTTACAAGAGAAATGTAGAAACATAAACACATATGCAGTTTAATGTGATCCTTTATTGTCAACGTTTCGCCCACACAGTGGGCTTTTTCAAGTCACACACAGATCTACCTGGGGTGGAAGGTACGGGAGTATTTATAGTATTTATAGTCCTTATAGTATTTATATACCTTCCACCCCAGGTACCGTAGACGTACAGAAGTCACAGGAACAGTGGACAGTGTTGAGACAATCGTATTACGACAATCCATTGACACACTCAGTTCACGGAGTTCACTACCTTATCACAAGATAGGCACATGGCTTCTGCCGAAAAGAAGAGGTCACGATGCTCCATGAACACAACGGAGGACTCAGATTTGGAAATGTGGGGCGAAATTCTAGCGAAGAAGTTGCGAGAGGAAGAGGAAGATCCTGCTCACATTGTAGCATTATTATTATTATTATAATCAAGGGGGAAGCGCTAAACCCGGAGGATTATACAGCGCTGGGGGTGGGGGATGTGGAAGGCATTAGGCTTTAATTCGGGGACTGGGAAACACAGATCCTATTCCTAAATCAAGAGCCTCACCAACATCAGGACCTTCCTTGAGGGGTTAACATTGTGAGCAGATCTGACAGTCCCAACCATGGAAGCCAGCGACAATAGAAACAGGTGTTCCATACAAACACCGCACCACCGAAAAACCAAGAGGGAGGGAAACACTGTGGACAAGAAGAAGAAGAAGCGCCCGTCCGTCCATGGAGCAGGCAACCAGCTCAACCCGACCTGGCCAAATTCAAGGTTGAATCTTTACGGGGACCACAGAAACTACCCACTTTGGGGTATGTTTCATACCGGGAATCACGACAAACCTGAAGTTCAAGATATGGTTCAAATTGAGGGGAGAAACCAATTTGACTCCTCTCAACAAGGAATGTATACCACCTGAAGAGAGTCATGGAGACAGATCGCTCATTCACCTTGGAGGACTGGACTCTCGCAGAAAGATCCAAAGGGTTTTAGTGATGCGATACCGCTGATGTTGCCCATCGAGCAGTATCAGATCCACCCCAGTGTGGTGTCAGCTCAAGTCTCAGGCAAGACGGCAGGCAAGCACCAAACCGAAGGTCCTTCTTTCAGCATGTAGGTACACTGCCATCCCAGCTGGACCTCGGTTCTGGGCAGGTACGATGCTCAGGACCTTCTCAGCAGAACAGTTCGTGTTTCAACTAGTGTAGCGTTATTGGACACCTGGGTGCAATCTTTCAAACAGGTATCTGCGGTTTGTCTGCAGCCGCACCTCCCTACGAGGAATGCATCACCAAGCTGAAAACATGCATCGCCACCCACTCCTCAATGCACGAACTGCTGGCAGTAAACACCATGCTGCGGAATCCTCGATGCCCCGAGAGGCTCGCCAGAATTCAAGAAGTCTGGAGACGCAAAAACTCGGCAACCAGGCCTACGACGGATTCATCCCTCTCTTAGCAAACGATGGCGTGCAGAACACCCTGCCATACCGCAGTAGGATTCTCTCAGCAGATAATCAAGTCAATGCCCAGAATTCCAAACCCTAGAAGCCTCATACCAGCGTCAAGGTCAAGAACCTCACTGAACCCCTACTACCTCAACGAAGAAGCAGAAACCAGAGGAACAGTGCAGTCAACAGGGTGCATCTGGTCAATGCGATCAGCAGGCGGCACTAAACGAGCCCCTCCGGCCGTTGCACGAACAACGCAAGGCACTGCCTTACCCGGCACAGGCACTTTGCAGACTCAACTGGCACCTCACCAGGAGTTCACGGTCTACCAACCTGGTATTACAGCAACAGACCACGGAGCATACAAATAAAGAAAATCCAACCATCAGCAGTCCAATACTGACCACAACAAACCAGATAATACCACTCTTGCCCCGATCCCAACTCCAAAGCAGGCCTCTCCAGGGAGGATCTCGTAGCACTCATCAAGGTGTTCACAGATCTTTTTTGCACAAAATCAACTCCCATGGAACATCAGAGCGCATTCCGGCAGATGGTCAGTACGTACCTGAGTAGTGGCTTTCTGACCGAAAAGATGAGACAGTGGATGCATGAATTGTGCAGGTTATCAGAGCGGGATAGGACTTCAGTTCTCCCAGTAAGGAAACAACATCGAATGGATTAACCTCGGTACAATATCACACCTCAAGGTGCCTACAGTGGCAACATTCAGGGCCCGATGGGGCAAACAGCACCTCCTGCTGGAGGCAGTTAGTAGTAATTCGGGATCGGGTTGATATCGTCTTGCTACAAGAAACTCGACTGTCCCGACTATGTGCCAAGAATAACGGTTTTGCTGGGTATTTTCGGCACCACGGACCGGGCAATTCACTGCAGTGACCACGAGCTGTTTTTGTATCCAATTACAATACATCTCGCGGTTATAGCCAACCCTGTGGACTGTGGGAGGATGTCGAGGTACAGACCATCCTTGGGCAATACCTGGGGGCGCCCATTACCATCGATAAATCTACAAGAATCCAAGACACACCCTTGACTCATAGCGAGCTCTCGCACTAGCACGCATGAGTGTATTATTGTGGGTGGAGATTTCAACGCCCATCACCCAATGTAGCACTCTCAGCTCAGCAACAATGCTGCTGGAAGCACAATAGTCAATGCTCCTACACGATATTCCAGAGGTAAAGTTGATAACCAATGGAGGACCCCACTCACACCTGTTGGTTGGCTGCCTCGACTTACTTCGGGTCAGACAAACTCACAGCAGGAGCCACATGGGAACTCATCCTCACCTTGTCAGTGACCACTTTTGCAGTGATCACCACATCAACATCAACAGGCCTCCTCACAGTTGTGCTCGGACTCTAGATGGGACGTAAAAGAGGGCCCAACTGGAAGGTGTTCCAGGATTATCTTGATGAACTTGGTGGTCCACTTACTCTCTATCTGAAGACTGTGATACAGTTGAACAGGTGCTAATCACTGTTCTATCCAGGCAGCAGAGTGCGGCAAATTCCAAAGAAGTCCGCTGGACGCACGCACAAAGAGACTGTGTTCTACAACGCGACGAGGCGCGGGAGCGAACCACGCATCAACTTTTTAGGAAGCTATTACAGGGCGTAACCCTACGGAGAGAACAGGGAATACTCTGAGAGCCATTGTGCAGCATGACCGCAGGAGTCTCTCTCAGAGTAAAAAACTGAGATAGAAATGGCTTGAGTGGTGCCGTTCACATTTGGCATAACCACCACTTATCAGAGTATGGGCAAACTCAAACATAGCAAATTGGAAGAGCAAGCCGAGGCCACCAGGCACACCCGAACCCATCCCAGGAAGCTTGATGAGAAACTTGTGGGAGCTTTTCACTTCAGGGGAGCATCCACTCCGCTCCACAGGACATCGGAATATACAGACGGATCTTTTGGGGGCCACAGCGCCAGCTAACGATATACAAGTGCATGTGAGTCGCGAAATATGTGACTGATGAAGACCTCACGGACTTGGAACTCCGTCGTGCCATTAAGAACACAGGGTGGACACTGCCGGGCATCGATGGTGTTAAATTAATCCATGATTGCCCGGGTGGGCAGAAGTGGATGGGAGGCCATACTAGGACAGTCTTTAACAGTGTGGAGGGCCAGGACACTCCAGCAGCTTGGAGAAAGCTACCATGTACCAATTCAAAGCAAGGTCCCAGGCAGTATGAGACCATATCGCGTGACCAGCTGCTTATAGCCAAGACTGCCGAGAGGATGGTGTTAAACCGCCTCTATGGAAACTTGGAACCCTCTCATCATTCTACATATTTTTGCTTCACCAAAGGAGTGGGTGCTGCAGAGTGCATAAACCACTCTACTAAGCCAGATAGCTGACAGTAACAAAATACTTAGTATTGTGTTACTACCTCGACTTTGAAAAGGCATTTGGAGCTAGCCAGCACCACAGCAGTGCGCAGGCAGGGGGGATATACGAGCTCGGAAGAGGAATCAATGGACGCCTCCTGGCCTGGATAGAGGTCCTACCTTAGGGGCAGGCAGGCCTGTGTCAGGCTTTCAGGGACACTACTCTTACCTTTTTAAATCCCTGGAATCGGTATCGCCACAAGGTGTGCTCAGTCCTACCCTGTTTACTTCCTTATGAGGAACTTGTGAGCCTTCCCTTTCATAGTGGTAACAAAGCTCCTCAGCCTATGCTGATGATCTTGCATCGTTAGTGAATGGGAATGGCAATTAGAACGACAGGCTCAGAGAGCTTTGGCAGACTTAATTACGCAGTCGTGCAATAGGAACTAGACCTCAAGATCTCGGCCGAGAAATCTCTTCAATGATGTTCAAGGGACCAGATCCTGTGAATAGATCTACGTATTCAGGATATAGAACTTGAAAGTGGGACTAGGCTCTACCTGAACTTAGGATATCTACAATTGATAGAAGCTGAACCTTTCAGAAAAACGGCCGAGTTGTCAGCTCACGTGCTCTACTCAGACCTCAACGCTATGAGAGCCATGACGAATAGTGCCACGTGCTAAGGGGCCAAGCAAAGATGAACTTCGTTTGTACTATATACAATCTATACGCTCGCTCATTGACTTCGGTGCACCGGCGTTAGCTCATCTCTTCCGCAGAGAGGCAAAGAGAGCTGGAGGTCGTACAAAATCAGGCGTAAGAACTATGCTTGGGGCCCCCATCTGGACCAACACAGTATGTCTCAGATCTTGAGGCCCGGCTTCCTCCTTGGCTGACAGAGTAAGTTACATAAACACCTGCAAAGTGGCCACGGATCTGCACAGGCAGCAAGGTCTACCCCACATAAGGAGACGGATATTGACAAACCATGGCACAAGATCCCACTCTCCTTCACGGACTACTCCTGGATTCGTTCAGTTATGTGCTGCTGGGCGGAAGCTGCTGCGATACAACTACTCCTTGAGATGAGTTCTGTGACCTTCCTGTTGCTTGGTACTCCATCCAACCATCTCCCTGGCTGCCAGACCCAGCCGATGTTTGCATCATGCAGCTACCATCTCTCTAAGTGCTCGTCTATGCTCAGTCACAGGATAGCTGTCAGCAATACATGCTGAGACAAGCATCGGCACTGGCAGGGGAGGCACATGTGCAGTGTATTTCACAGTTGGTTCCTGTACGACCATGACAGGTAGAGAGAAGCAGCTGGTACTGTACCACAATGGTCACACACAAGGCTGGCCGACTCCCTGGACACTGCACGATCCTTCAAGCTGTGCTGGTGGCGATTCAGCAGGACATTGTCACATGCAACTACCGACATCGACGCCGACCTGTCATACATGTGATTCTACGTCTGCAATCAATCGCCCTCTCCCATCCTCAACCACAGGACAATGTTCACCTCATCACATCGATCGAGCCTAATGACAGCCTTAAGCTTAGACGTTCAGGGGTAACATGATCGACATTGACTGGATCCCCAGCCATGCTGCTTACGGGGGAATTTGAGGCGGCAGATTGATGCCAGCCAAGGCGCAACAGCCTCATCACATGTTGGGATTACTGTCCCAATCAGACCGTCGACAGACCAAAACTGGTGGCTGCCGAGCCATGAATAATTATGGAGGGAGGTTTAGGTGATACCCCATCTCAACAAGTGAGTACCGAGCAGCGCTCAGGGAGACCCCCTCATTATGATTGAAGCTGGTCCAGTAGCGCGTGTACCGCCAATCCTTCGGCTTCGGTTTGGGTTTCCACAGCAAGATGATGGTAGTACAGGTGAGGAGGAGCATGTGCCAGTACTGTCAGCACGTTGTCCAGCGCCCTAACACACTATCTTTCTTGAGTGCGAAGTTACTGAGACACTCCAAGGCAACTAGGAGTGAATATTTCCCTCCCGTGAAGAGGAAACCGAGATGACTGCGGCCACACTCCTAGTGTACCATGGAGTCATCGAACAGGCAGGCTGTAGCCTGTGATTACGGACTATATCCTTCCTCCTCGCTAGTGTCCATAGTTAGGAGTACATACGGTGTTGTCGCTTATGAGATGCACCAGTTGAACTGACCAGAAGTGTGCTTGAGCAGCATATGTCGCATCATTGTAGAAACCTTTCTCCCTCGGGAGCCAGAGACGGGTCATCGCAAGATTGAGACCCGTGCCAGGACTACGGTCTTGGCGAACATTATACATACATACACCCCAGGTAGATCTGTGTGTGACTTGAAAAAGCCCAATGTGTGGGCGAAACGTTGTCAATATAGGATCACATTAAACTGCATATGTGTTTATGTTTCCAGTGTGTCGGTATTTTATACCATTTATTTTCAAGAGAAATGTACTTGTGGCTTCTGGACACCTGTAACATTTCCAGCCACAAGACTTGTTGAGAACTGCATGATAAACTATTAATACAAACCATACCACGGGCAGGGATAGAACCCGCGGTCAGAGAGTCTCAAAACTCCAGACCGACGCGTTAGCCACTGGACCAGCTAGTCACAATAAGATTCATCCAACTAGGTATATTTCTACACCATAGGAAGGTTAGCATAGCCACCACTGTGACCACAAATGCAAGTTTTTACAGACGAATCTCCAGCTAGCGTGGCCGTGACTTTCCTATGGTGTAGAAATATACCTAGTTGGACGAATCTTATTGTGGCTAGCTGGTCCAGTAGCCAACGCGACGGTTTGGAGTTTCATGACTCTCTTATCGCGGGTTCTATCCCCGTCCGTGGTATGGTTTGTTTGCAATCGTGTCATTACGATTTCGTGAATCATGTTAATACAGCTGATGATTTCTTGAGCGGGTACCTACTTATTGCTAGACTCGCATCCTGGTTCATACTTATTGCTAGGCTCGCATCCTGGTACATACTTATTGCTAGGCTCGCACCCTGGCACCCACTTATTGCTAGGCTCGCACCCTGGTACCTACTTATTCCTAGGCTCGCACCCTGGCACCTACTTATTGCTAGGCTCGCACCCTGGTACCTTATTGCTGGGCTCGAACCTTGGTACCTACTTATTGCTAGGCTCGCACCCTGGTTCCTACTTATTGCTAGGCTCGCACCCTGGTACCTACTTATTGCTAGGCTCGCACCCTGGTACCTACTTATTGCAAGGCTCGCATCCTGGTACCTACTTATTGCTAGCCTCGCACTCTGGTACCTACTTATTGCAAGGCTCGCACCCTGACACCTACTTATTGCAAGGCTCGCACCCTGGCACCTACTTATTGCAAGGCTCGCACCCTGGCACCTACTTATTGCAAGGCTCGCACCCTGGTACCTACTTATTGCAAGGCTCGCACCCTGGCACCTACTTATTGCAAGGCTCGCACCCTGGTACCTACTTATTGCAAGGCTCGCACCCTGGTACCTACTTATTGCAAGGCTCGCACCCTGGCACATACTTATTGCAAGGCTCGCACCCTGGCACCTACTTATTGCAAGGCTCGCACCCTGGTAACCTACTTATTGCTAGGCTCGCAAACCCCGGACCTATGCGGGCTTCGAACCCTGGTACCTACTTATTGCTAGGCTCGCACCCTGGTACCTTATTGCTGGGCTCGAACCTTGGTACCTACTTATTGCAAGGCTCGCACCCTGGTACCTACTTATTGCAAGGCTCGCACCCTGGTACCTACTTATTGCAAGGCTCGCACCCTGGTACCTACTTATTGCAAGGCTTGCACCCTGGTACCTACTTATTGCTAGGCTCGCACCCTGGTACCTACTTATTTTCAAGGCTCTCACTCTGGTACCTACTTATTGCTAGGGTCGCACCCTGGTACCTACTTATTGCAAAGGGTCCCCACCCTGGCACCTACTTATTGCAAGGCTCGGGACCCTGGCACCTACTTACTGCAAGGCTCGCACCCTTTGGTCCCCTACTTTTGCTGACCCCGCTCCGGGAAAGTAATGGGGGCCCTTTTTGGGTTTTTTAGCCGGGGGACTTCCACCGAGCCATGACCTCCCCGGGGTTTATAAGCATTTTTTCCCGCTTGAAATTAATTTTTGGTGGGAAATTACCGAAAATATGCCCAAGAAAAAGGACACAAGTGCCAACAATGTGACATTTTATTGTGGCAACGTTTCCCCTCCCCAGGAGTTTGGGTCAAACCGTTTGGGGCTTGACAAAGCTCCTGGAGAGCAAAAACGTTGCCACAATAAATGCCCAATTTTGTTTGTGCCCCTTTTATTTAAACATATATTTTTTTCAGCGGGAGAAAGGTTTTCAGTTGTACTAACTTAGTTTTGGTTTGTAGAAAATATAAAGGGCCCTAAGAGGCAGAGGCACCCTTTAAAATACCCCTAAACTACGAAAAAACATCATTCAGTATCAAAATAATAAATAAAGGGTTTAAAAAATGACGAAAATTTTTTTAAAAGGGGGGGGCCCGGGTTTAAGGGCGGCGGAAGCCCGGCAGATGCCCAAAAAGCCCCAATGGCTGGAATCATCTAAGCCCCGCGTCAGGAAACACTTGCCCTTTTCCCCTGACGAAGTTTAAACCTAAAAAAACCCAATCTTTTCTGTGTCTACGTTTAACAGTCACCTTTGTTTTTTGGGGGTTTGAACCCCGGGGCCAAACGGGGGGAAAAGGGAGAAACGTCTCCCAGAATAAGGTACCAAGAGTTACACAGTGTCTTTTTGGGTTCATAAAAAAGGGTCCCCAAAGAGTTACCATGTCCCTTATTGTCATAATAAAGGCCCCCAAGATTTACAAATGTGTCTGATTCCCCCGTAATAAAGGTCCCCAAAGGTTACACATTTTGTTTTTTGATCGTAATAAGGTCCCCAAGAGTTACACATGTGTTTTATTAAACATAAAAAGGTACCCAAGAGTTACACGTGTTTTAAAGATCTTAATAAAGGTCCCCCCAAAAGAGTTAACATGTGCCCTTTTGATCATAAAAAAGGTACCCAAGATTTTAACACTTTGTGCTTATTGATCAGTAAAAAGGAACCACAAGAGTTAAACAGTGTCTTATTGTTTCGTAAAAAAGGGGTCCCCCAAGATTTTTAACACATGTGTCTTTTGTTTCAGTAATTAAGGTCCCAAGAGTTACACATGTTTTTCTTATTGATCGGGAAATTAAAGGTACCCAATTTTTTGCACATTTTCCTTATTGATCAGTAAACAAAGGTACCCAAGCTTTTACCCCATGTGTCTTATTGATCGGTAATAAAGGTCCCCAAAGATTTTACCCAGGGGTTTTCCTTATTGATCAGTAAAAAAAGGTCCCCAACGTTAAAACATTTTCCCCCTTTATTGATCAGAAATTTGGGTTTCCCAAGAGTTTCCCCAATGTGTCTTATTGCATTAATGGGAAACCCAAGAGTTAGACTTTGTGCCTTATTGATCAGTAAAAAGGGTACCCAAGATTACACGGGGCCTTATTGATCAGTAATAAGGTACCCAAGATTTTACACATGTCCTTATTGTTTCAGTAATAAAGGTCCCCAAAAGCGTTAGACGGTGCCTTTTGATCAGTAAAAAAGGTACCCAAGATTACACATGTCCCTTTTTTTTGTCAGTAATAAAGGTACCCAAGGTTACAAAAGTGTCTTTTTAAATCAGTAATAAGGCCCCAAATTACACATGGGGCTTTTTGATCATTTAAAAAGGTCCCCAAGGGGTTTAACATTGCCTTTTGTTCAGTAATAAAGGTCCCCAAAAAGTTACACATGTGACTTTTTGATCAGTAAAAAAGGTCCCCAAGCGTTACAAGGTGTCTTATTGATCAAAATAAAGGTACCCAAGAGTTACACAGTGCCTTTTTGATCTTTTAAAAAGGTACCCAAGGTTACAAAAGTGCCTTATTTGACCCGTAAAAAAGGTACCCAAAGATTAAAAAAAATGTCCCTTTTTTGCCAGTAATAAAGGTCCCCCAAAGCTTTAGAAATTTGCCTTTTTGGGATCAGTAAAAAGGGTAAAAAAAGAAGATTTACACTTTGTGCCTTATTGATTTTTTAATTTAAAGGGTTTCCCCAAAGGGTTACACTTTGTGCTTATTAAATCATAAAAAAAGGGTACCCAAGAGTTCCCATGTGCCTTTTTGGGATCAGTAAAAAGGTCCCCAAAGGGGTTACAATGTGCCTTTTAGATCAGTAAAAAAAGGTTTCCCCAGCTTTTACACATGTTTTTATTGATCAGTAAAAAAGGTACCCAAGCGTTACCCATGTGCCCTTATTGATCGAAATTTAAAGGTCCCCAAACTTTTTAAAACCATGTGCCTTTTTGATTATGTTTACTTTTAGGGCAGATGTATTAAATTTTTAATTCCCTTCTTTTTTGCTCCCGATTTTAAGTTTGGAAACCCCCAAACCTAGACCCAAATTTTGGGGCGATTTCCCCCGCCCTTCCGTTCTGTGTGTACTTTACATTTTAAAATGGCTTCTGTCTAAAATCTTTTAAATTTACCCTTTTTATAGTTTTTCACGTCTGTTTTGGGCAATATGTGGCCAAGGGTGCTGAAATTTGTTTTGCTCTGGGGGCATTTGGGTAGTCCCCTTCCACCCTTGTGAAAAAAAAACCCCCGCCCCTTCACCACAGCAACCAAAGGTTTGGTAGCAGCTGGTTTTTGCCTCAAAAACCTTGCTGATCACAGCCGCCCCTCCCACAGCATCCGAGGCCCGGTACCCGGGCGGTAGGGGCCTTTTAAACCCTTTGCTGATCACGCCGGGAACCCCTCCCCACAGCACCCGGGGTCTGGTACAGCGGGTTAAGTGCCTCCACCCCCTTGGGTAAATGAAAAGCCGACCCTCACCACAGCCCCCGAGGTCTGGTTTAGCGTTGGTAGTGCCTCCACACCTTGCTTTTGCACCAGACCCTCACCAAAAGGCACCCGAGGTCTGGTTGCAGCGGGTTAGTGCCCCACCCCTTGCTGATGACAGCCAGCCCCCACCACAGCACCCGGGGGTTGGTACCCGTGGTAGTCCCCTCCACACCCTTCCCGTTACGGGCCAAAACCCTCCCCAACAAAACCCGAGGCTGGTACAGCTGGTTTTCCCTCCACACCTGGCTGACAGCCGGGACCCTCACCAGGGGAAAACCCCCGGGGTTTGGGTAGAAGCTGGTAGTGTCCCACACCTTGCTTAGGGACAGCCAGACCCTTACCCAACACCCGGGGGGTCGGGAAAGCAGTTTGGTATTTCCTCCCCACCTCTATCCCCAACCCAAACCCCCCAAACCAAACAACATCCGGGGTCTGGTAGCAGTTGGTAGTCCCTCCACACCTTTCTCACACGGCCGGGCCCCCTCACCACAGCCCCCCGGGCCCTGGTAGCAGTGGTATCCGTCCACCCCTTGCTCATCACAGCCAAAACCTCCCACAGAAACCCAGGGGGAAAACCAAAACTTTTTTACAACCCAAAGTGACGTGACCCAATGACTTACTCGACGCTTTTTAGTTCTTTCTTTCCTTTTTTCCAAAACATTTTCTTCAGGACCCTCAACTTAAAACAATCCCCAAAAACAGTTTTTTTCCAGTAATTTTTTTTTCACAAAGAAAAGTTTCAAATTTTTTTTGTTAACTAAATTCCCACTTCAAGGGCTATCAAATACTCGAAGGGGGATTGCCCGCCCCTGGGCCATTATTTTGTTTTAAAAAAAAAATTTTTTTCCCCAAAAAAGGGGGGTTAAAAATCCTCCAAAACATCCCAAATTAAAAAATTAAAGTTAAATGGATCATCAGTCACAAAACCACAGAGGGAAAAAATTTCCTAGGTATCCACCTTGCCGAAACCCTTTAAATTCCAGAACACATAAAACAAATCCCAAGAAAAATTTTTCCCGGTGTAGGCATACTATCCAAAAATAAATTAAATACGTTCCTCAAACCTCTCCTGGCAAATGTGCCCTTCCCCCCCTATTCCCTTATCTTACATATGGAATTTGTGGGAGGGGGTCAACATATCCCCAAACACCTAAAACCCCTAATAAAACCCCGCCCCAAAAAGGCCAAACAGAAAAAATGATAACAAATTCCCACCCCCCGCCCGTACTCCACCAAAATTTTTTAAAAATCGAATTGCTCCCCTTAAGAGCATCCATATTATTCATGGGCCCGCTACATAAAACAGAACAAAAACTCAAAATAAAACCCTCCCCCAAACTTCCTCCAAAACCCAAAAGGACACAAGACCACAACACAAGAAAAAAGATCTCTTTTGATATACCCCCCGTTTTCCATATCCATGTTTTTAAAAACTCTAAGCACATAAAGGGGGTCAAAAAAAATTTAAATTCATTAACCCGAAAATATTGAAATAACACAGTCTGGAAAAAACAATTTAAAACTCTTTCCCCAAAAACCAAATTTTTCCACAATAGCTAAACCCCTAATACTCAGTACACACCCTTTCTTTTGTACCCCAATCCCTAAAAATTCAAAAAATTCACTTTTTAAAAATTTTATCCATTGTTGAAGGAATATAAAAATTTAATCATTGTTTTCCCCCCAAAAAAAATTTTTTTTTGGTATGAAATATATCTTTTTTTTTTATAAATTAGATTCACTTACAATTAAAAATCAAAAATACCCCTTTTGATATAAATTTTTTGTATTAAGTTGAATGTTAAGCCAATAATGTTAAGTTGGCCCCTAATGCCAGGTAAAAATAGTCTCTCTCTTTTTTTGCATGAATTTCCCCATTGGTTGGGAGGTAAGACACAAGGGAACTTTATTTTCCCAAAACGGGTTTCCCCCTACACAGTAGGCTTTTTTTAGTCCGAATACAAAAAAATTAGGGGAGGAAAAGTGAAGATTTTTGGGAAAAACGATGAAAAAAGTCCCTCACCCTTGAGGTCGTAGAATTTGAGGTTGTCAGTCCTCAGCCTGGAGAAGTTCTGTTCATAGTCAGGAACTATCTGAACTGAACTTCTCAGGCTGAGGGACTGATTACATCGTCTTCACATCTTTACTGTTCCTGCCTAATTTCTGAAATTCGACTAAAGAAGCCTACTGTGTAGGCGAAACGTTTCGGAATAAAGTTGCCTAACTGTTGCCTATGTGTCTTACCTACCAACCTGTCGGTATTGTATAACCATTTTGATATTCACCCCACTATTGTAAACTCAAAATCTCAATGTACTATTTGCAAAGACATAAATAAATAAATATATACATAAATATATATATACATAAATATATACATATGAAACACACATCTCTGTGTATATATCCCGTGTTAATTAAAATACCCGACTGTATATATCCGTGTTAACTAAAATATCCTTCTGCGTGACATGTACTATTTGGTACAGGTCATGCTTGCCATACTTGCCATACTCCGTAGTGGAAGGGGCTGGAGCTGCCAGCCACAGGGAGACCCAGAAGATCCGCAAATATGAAGACCTTCCCCCTTGCTATAACTTCATCCCAATAGGGTAGGAGACCCTTGGAGCATGGGGCACTGTGCTCTAAAGTTCCTAATAGAGCTGGGTAAAAAAGCTCATCATAGAAACCAAGGACCACAGGGTGACCAGCTTCCTCTTTCAGAGACTCAGTGTTGCGATCCAGAGAGGAAATGCCTGCAGCATTCTGGGCACGCGGCCCACCGCCGGGGAGCTGGACGAAGTATTCGAGATGTAGCTCTGAGTTACCTATGTTGTTTTACTTTGTATCATATTTTTGTGAATGTTTTGTCAATGTAGTTTGTCTTTAAATAAAATATATATAAAATATAGGGGGTGGTAGGAGAAAATTCTCAAACAGCTTCAGGGAGAACCTTGAGTTTTCCCTGAAGCAAGTTTATTCTTTTCTCTGAGGATGAGGGTCCCCAGGACAGTTCTAGAGGTGGTACCTCCCTATATATACATATATATATATATAATATATATATATATATATATATATATTATATATATATATATATAAATTATATATATATATATATATATTATATATATCACGCAAAATAGGTAAAACTGGTCAGTTAGCAAGAACTCATTTAAAATTAAGTCTTTTCCAAAATTTTGTCTTATACGTTTAAAAACATATTATATAGTATTATGTATTAAAACAAAACCAAAGTAGAACACTGCACTAGTTTTATCTATCAAAACAAAACTAAACCACAACACTCCACTAGTATTATCTATTAAAACAAAACAAATAGAACACTCCTCTAGTATTTAAACCACTTTGATCAACCACTTAAGTGAACACCCACTTATGTACCACTCAGCATTATCCAAGGGGAAGAAGATTCTCCTCGTCTCCAGACACAAGATTTCTTATTAACAGGACGATTTTTACATCCAGTATTTCTGTGATATGTTTGCATAAAAAAAAGATAGACCCAAAAATCTAAATTTCAAACTGCATATCAAAGAGTGTGACTTTGTCAATGGTCCAAGTCGGACCGAAACGTCGTCGTAAGCTTCTCTCTTTTATGTGCGGGTTATTTGTGTATCGTTCCAGTCACGGTATTGTGCCTTTTTTGTTATTTATTTGTATATCAAACACTGATAACAGGTTATAAAACGATTACAAAAGATAGCAGGGTAGAAAAGGCAGACAACCGTACCAAAAAGACTAGTGCCTGGAAAACCTGCTAGTGCCTGGAAAACCTGCTAGTGCCTGGAAAACCTGCTAGTGCCTGGAAAACCTGCTAGTGCCTGGAAAGCCTGCTAGTGCCTGGAAAACCTGCTAGTGCCTGGAAAGCCTGCTAGTGCCTGGAAAACCTGCTAGTGCCTGGAAAACCTGCTAGTGCCTGGAAAATCTGCTAGTGTCTGGAAAGCCTGCTAGTGCCTGGAAAGCCTGCTAGTGCCTGGAAAGCCTGCTAGTGCCTGGAAAACCTGCTAGTGCCTGGAAAGCCTGCTAGTGCCTGGAAAACCTGCTAGTACCTGGAAAACCTGCTAGTGCCTGGAAAGCCTGCTAGTGCCTGGAAAACCTGCTAGTGCCTGGAAAGCCTGCTAGTGCCTGGAAAACCTGCTAGTGCCTGGAAAACCTGCTAGTGCCTGGAAAGCCTGCTAGGCGATAAAGCAGCAGAGTGGACGGAAGGCGTACGAGGATTGACAAAGTTTGCTACACGGAAAGTTCTTTGCTGGAAATTAGATTTTGCTGTCTCGGCATGGCAGGAAATTATGTTGAAAAAAGTCTCAGGTTTCTCTGGAAATACTACTCGGTAAAATTTCTGCCTCGCATACTATTTGCAATGAGTTCTGAGATTACAGAAGGATTATTTCTGTTAATCTGGCATAAGTTGAAATTGCAGAATGGTTATTTCTGAGAATCTGACATAAGTTAAAATTGCAGAATGATTATTTCTGAGAATCTGACATAAGTTAAAATTGCAGAATGATTATTTCTGAGAATCTGGCATAAGTTGAAATTGCAGAATGATTATTTCTGAGAATCTGGCATAAGTTGAAATTGTTTCACTATTTGCCAACAATATTCAGAAGAAGCTTCAGGTGGCATTTCGGTTCTTTCTGATTCATTATCAAGTGGAAAAGTGAAGAAGAAATAAGAAAATATGTCAGATAAAGAGGGGAGATAAAATAAGAAAACAAATGAAAGAGATAAGGAAAATATTAAGAAACAAATCAGGTAAGAAACGGAAGAAAAGGTCGAAAAATATGTCAGGTGAAGAGGTCAGAAAAAAGTCATTAGACAGGTCAGGTAAGAAGTAAACAGTCATTAGACAGGTCAGGTAAGAAGTAAACAGTCATTAGACAGGTCAGGTAAGAAGTAAACAGTCATTAGACAGGTCAGGTAAGAAGTAAACAGTCATTAGACAGGTCAGGTAAGTAGTAAACAGTCATTAGACAGGTCAGGTAAGTAGTAAACAGTCATTAGACAGGTCAGGTAAGAAGTAAACAGTCATTAGACAGGTCAGGTAAGAAGTAAACAGTCATTAGACAGGTCAGGTAAGAAGTAAACAGTCATTAGACAGGTCAGGTAAGAAGTAAACAGTCATTAGACAGGTCAGGTAAGTAGTAAACAGTCATTAGACAGGTCAGGTAAGTAGTAAACAGTCATTAGACAGGTCAGGTAAGAAGTAAACAGTCATTAGACAGGTCAGGTAAGAAGTAAACAGTCATTAGACAGGTCAGGTAAGAAGTAAACAGTCATTAGACAGGTCAGGTAAGAAGTAAACAGTCATTAGACAGGTCAGGTAAGAAGTAAACAGTCATTAGACAGGTCAGGTAAGTAGTAAACGTCATTAGACAGGTCAGGTAAGAAGTAAACAGTCATTAGACAGGTCAGGTAAGAAGTAAACAGTCATTAGACAGGTCAGGTAAGAAGTAAACAGTCATTAGACAGGTCAGGTAAGAAGTAAACAGTCATTAGGAGGTCAGGTAAGAAGTAAACAGTCATTAGACAGGTCAGGTAAGTAGTAAACAGTCATTAGACAGGTCAGGTAAGAAGTAAACAGTCATTAGACAGGTCAGGTAAGAAGTAAACAGTCATTAGACAGGTCAGGTAAGAAGTAAAACAGTCATTAGACAGGTCAGGGAAGTAGTAAACAGTCATTAGACAGGTCAGGTAAGAAGTAAACAGTCATTAGACAGGTCAGGTAAGTAGTAAACAGTCATTAGACAGGTCAGGTAGGTAGTAAACAGTCATTAGACAGGTCAGGTAAGAAGTAAACAGTCATTAGACAGGTCAGGTAAGAAGTAAACAGTCATTAGACAGGTCAGGTAAGAAGTAGAGGAAACAATCATAAAGTGCATTAGGTGAAGATTAATATCAGTATCAGTGAAGATAATTATCAGTATCCAGGTGAAGATAATATCAGTAATCAGGTGAAGATAATATCAGTATCAGGTGAAGATAATATCAGTATCAGGTGAAAGATAAAATCAGTATCGAGGTGAAGATAATATCAGTATCAGTGAAGATAATAACCAGTATCAGGTGCAGATATTATTCATATCAGGTGAAGATACTATCAGTGACAGGTGAAGATATTATATCCAGTGTCAGGCGAAGCTAATAACAGTTCCAGTGAAGATAATATCATACAGGTGAAGATAATAATCAGCATCAGGGTGAAGATAATATCAGTATCAGGTGAAGATAATATCAGTACAGGTGAAGAAAATAACATATCAGGTGAAGAAAATATCAGTTATCAGTGAAGATAATATCAGTATCAGGTGAAGATAATATCAGTATCAGTGAAGATAATATCAGTATCAGGTGAACGATAATATCATATCAGGTGAAGATAATATCAGTATCAGGTGAAGAATATCAGTATCAGGAGAAAGATAATACATGATCCAGGTGAAAAAGGATAATATCAGTATTAGGTAAGAAATCAGTATCAGGTGAAGATAAATATCATATCAGGTGAAGATATCAGTATCAGGTTAAGAATAATATCATTATCAGGTTGAAGATAATATCAGTATCAGGTGAAGATAATATCAGTATCAGGTGAAGATAATATCAGTATCAGGTGAAGATAATATCGTATCCAGGTGAAGATAATATCAGTATCAGGTGAAGATAATATCAGAATCAGGTGAAGATAATATCAAGTATCAGGTGAAGATAATATCAGTACAGTGAAGTAATAACAGTATCAGGTGACTTTCCATATGGTGTAGATAATGATACTAGTTGACGAATCTTATTGTGGCAGTGGTCCAGTTGCCTAACGCGACGGTTTTGGAGTGTCATGACTCTCTTATCGGCGGGTTATATCCCCGTCCGTGGTATGGTTTGTTTTGCTATGTTGTCATTGTTTTCGTGATTCATGTTAATTACTGCTGTTGATTTCTTGAGCGGGTACCTACTTATAGCTAGGACTCGCATCTGGTTTCAGTCTTATTGCTAGGCCTCGGGCATCCTCGTACATACTTATTGCTTAGGCTCGCACCCTTGGCTCCCACTTATGCTAGGCTCGCAAACCACTGGTACCACTTATTCCTAGGGGCTGCACCTGGACACCTACTTTTTCGATAGGGCTCGACACCAATTGGTTACCTTATTGCTGGGCTCGTACCTTGGTACCTTACTTATTGCTAGGTCGCACCTCGGTTTACCTTCTTATTGCTAGGCTCGCACCCTGGTACCTACTTATTGCTAGGCTCGCACCCTGGTATCTTATTTTTGCTAGCTCGATCGGCGTACCTTACTTCTTTGCTAGCCTCGCTCTCTGGTACCTACTTATTGCAAGGCTCGCACCCTGACTCCTACTTAATTGAAGGCCGCAAACTTGGCACCTACTTATTGCTAGGGGCTCGCCACCCTGGCACTACTTATTGCAAGGCTCGCTCACCTGGTTCTACTTCATTTGCAAGGCTCGCACCCTGGCTCCTTTCTTATTGCAGGCTCGCACCTAGGTTACCTACGTATTGCAGGCTCGCCACCCTTGGTACCTACTTTTTGCAAGGATCGCACCCTGGCACATACTTATTGCTTTAGGCTCGCACCCTGGAACCTACTTATTGCAAGGCTCGCACCAGCTGGTACTCTCTTTCTTGCTAGGCTCGCACCCTGGTACCTTATTGCTGGGCTCGAACCTTGGTACTACTTATTGCTGGTCGACCCTGGTTCCTTTTTGCTGGGCTCGTACCTTCGGTATCCTATCTTATTGCTAGGCTCGCACACCTGGTACTACTTATTGCTAGGCTGCCCCTGGTATCCTTACTTATGGCTTGGCTCGCTACACCTGGTAAACTACTGTATTGCATGGCTCTTGCACCCTGGTCCTTTCTTATTGCGTTGGCGCGCTCCATGGTACCCTACTTTTATGCATGGCTCTCACTCTGGTACCTGCTTTTTGCTAGGATCGCACCTCGGTTCCTACTGATTGCATTGGCGCGCCTCCATGGCACCGTCGTTGTGCTAAGGCTCTCGCACCCGGAACACTACTTACTGCTAGGATCGATCCCTGGTACCTACTTATTGCTAGTCTCGCTCCAGGGTAATCGGGACCTTTGGTTTTAGCCGAGGATCTACCACCGAGCCATGACCTGCCCGTGTTCTCTTATAAGAATTAATTACCGCTTGTAACTAATATGGAGAATTCGAAACATATGGCAAGTAAAAGGACACAAGTGCATCTAATTGTGACATTTATTGTGCAACGTTTAGCTCTCCAGGAGCTTTGTCAAATCCGATCGGCCTTGACAAAGCTCCTGGGAAGAGCGAAACGTTGCCACAATATCATGTCACATTAGGTGCATTGTGTTACGGTTATCTTGAACTTATATTTATTTCAGCGATGAGAAAGATATCAGTTGTATAAATTAGTGTTTGTGTATTTTATATTTCAGCTAAGGGGCAGTGCATTCCTTTAAAACTACCTCTTAAACTACGATTAAAATCATTCAGTATCATTTATCTACATTATATTGGTGATAAATGACGATTATTATTTAAAGATGGTGGGCCGGTAAAGCCTAGCGGTTGGCATCGGACTGGATGACCAAAAGCTCCATTGGCTGGTCTTACATCTAAGTCTCGCGTCAGGAATCACTTGCCCTGTTCCCTGACGATGCTTTACTAATCCTATCCAATCATTCTGTGGCTTCAGTTATCGTCAACGATTGTTTTGGTGAACCTGCCTAATGTTCATGAGAAACGTTGCTCAGTAAATTAGGTACTCTTGTGTTACTCATGTGTAGTATTGATCAGTATTAAGGGTACCCTTGTGGTTCTCATGGTCACTTTTGGTTCGTTGTAATGGGGGAGCGTTTTAACTTTATTTTTTTTCCATATTAACCCAGTTATTTTTTATACTTTTCTAACCTATTTTTTACTTTTATTTTTTTTTTTTTATTTTTTTCTTTTTTTTTTTTTTATTATATTCTTTTTTTTTTTTTCTTATTACTTGTTTTCTTTTTTTTTTTAACCCATGAGTTACACATGTGTTGATTTGATCAGTTAATAAAGTACAAAGGGTTACACCATAGTGTCTTATCTTTTTGTCAGTAATAAGGTACCCAAGAGTTTACTCTTGTGTCTTATTGATCTGTAATAAAGGTACCCAAGAGTTACACTTTTGGTGTATTATTGATCAGTAATTTGGTACCCATGAGTTACACATGTGTCTTATTGATCAGTAATAAAGGTACCCAAGAGTTACACATGTGTCTTATTGATCAGTAATAAGGTACCCAAGAGTTACACATGTGTCTTATTGATCAGTAATAAAGGTACCCAAGAGTTACACATGTGTCTTATTGATCAGTAATAAAGGTACCCAAGAGTTACACATTGTGTCTTATTGAATCATATAAAGGTTCCCATGCTTTGCACATGTGTTTATTGATCAGTAACCTAAACTGGTACCCATGCGTTACACATGTGTCTTATTGATCAGGTTAATAATGGTACCCAAGAGGTTTTCACATGTGTCTTATTTGTTCTGTAATAAAGGTATGACCCAAGCGTTACACATGTGCCTTATTGATCAGTTATAAGGTACCCAGAGTTACACATGTGTTTTTAATGATCAGTTATAAGGTTCCCAAAGAGTTAGTAATGTGCCGTATTGATCAGTAATAAGGTACCCAAGAGTTACACATGTGCCTTATTGATCAGTAATAAGGTATCCAAGAGTTACACATGTGCCTTATTGATCAGTAATAAAGGTACCCAAGCGTTAGACATGTGCCTTATTGATCTGTATTAAGGTGGTAACCAAGAGATTAAACATGTGGCTTATTGTTCAGGTAATCAGGTTACAAGGGTTTCCCACATGTGTCTGACTTGTTCAGTACATCTAGTTCCCAAGTGAGTTACACATGTGTTTATGGTTCAGTAATTATGGTACCCAAGCGTTACACCATGTGCCTTATTGATCTGTAATAAAGGTACCAGAGTACACATGTGACTTTACTTGATCAGTTAACAAGGTACCAAAGCGTTACTACATTGTGTCTTATTGATCAGTAATAAAGGTACCCAAGAGTTACACATGTGCCTTATTGATCAGTAATAAGGTACCCAAGAGTTACACATGTGCCTTATTGATCAGTATTAATGTTATAAAGTAGTTACACATGTGCTTATTGATCAGTTTAATAAAGGTACCCAAGCGTTTTGACATGTCGCTTTTTGATCAGTTATAAGGTACCCTAAGTAGTTTCACATGGTTGTGCCTTATTGTCAGTAATATAAGGTACTCCCAAGAGTTACAACAGTGACTTTTTGATCAGTAATTAAGGTACCAAGAGGTTACACATGTGCCTTATTGATCAGTAACCCAAGGTACTCCAGCGTTACCACGTGTGCCTTATAGATCAGTAACAAAGGTACCCATGCGTTAAACATGTGTCTTATTGATCACGAACAAAGGTCCCAAAGGGTACACATGTGTCTTATTGAATACAGTTATAAAGTTACCCATGCGATACACATGTGCTTAATTGATTATGTTTCTTTTGGGACAGTTGTATTCAATTTTATTACTTCTCTTTGCTAACGAGGGAAGTCTTGGCAATCGTCACGGAGTGGCCAATTTTGAGGCGACTCTCGTCTTCCTCGTTCTGTGTGTACTTTTACTTTTCTATTCTGGCTTCTGTCTCAATACTGGTTTAATTACCCTTTTTATAGCTGTTCACGTCGTGTTGCAATATGCTGCAAGGGTGCTGCATGATGCATCTCGGTGGCATGTGGTTAGGTGGCCTTCACACCTTGCTGTTGCACCAGACCCTCACAACAGCATCCGAGGTTGTAGGCAGCTGTTTGCTGCCCTCTAAACCTTGCTGATCACTGCACAGGTCCCCTCACCTCTGCATCCGAGCGTATGGTTGCAGCTGGTAGTGCCTTCCTTAAACTTGCTGATGACAGCCAGACCCTCACCACAGCACCCGAGGTCTGGTAGCAGCTGGTAGTGCCTCCACACCTTGCTGATGACAGCCAGACCCTCACCACAGCACCCGAGGTCTGGTAGCAGCTGGTAGTGCCTCCACACCTTGCTGATGACAGCCAGCCCTCACCCCCCTCCACAGCACCGAGAGTATGGTTTTGCTGCTGGTAAGTGCCTCCACACCATTGCTGATGACCGCCTGACCCTCACCACTGCTCCCGAGGTCTGGTTAGCTGTGGTAGTTGCCTCCCCACACCTTCTGATGACAGCCAGACCCTCACCACAGCACCCGAGGTCTGGTAGCAGCTGGTAGTGCCTCCACACCTTGCTGATGACAGCCAGACCCTCACCACTGCACCCGAGGTCTGGTAGCTGCTGGTTGTGTATCCACCACCTTGCTTAGACAGCCAGACCCGATACCACAGCACCCGAGGTATGGTTAGCAGTGGTAGTCACGTCCACACCTTGCTCTTCTACAGCCATGAACCTCCACCACATAAATCCGTGGTCTGGTAGCAGATGGTAGTCCGGCCTCACCTGGCTCTTCACAGCCAGGCCTCTCCAACAGCACCCGAGGTTCTCTGGTTGCAGCTTGGTAGTCAGTCCCACACCTTGCTCATCATCAGCACCTGACCCTCACCACTGCAACCCAGGTGGAAAACCTAACTTTTTACAAACCAAAATGTGACGTGAACCATTGGATTACTCGACGGGTTTTCTGAGTTCTCTTTCCTTCCGTTCCCTCCCAAACCACATTTTCTTCAGACTCCTCAGTCTTATACGATCCAAGAACATGCTTGTTTTTCTCAGCTACTTAATTTTTGTTACTCAAGACGTTTCAAATTTATTTGTTAGCTATTCGACTGCAAGGCTATCAACTAATCGAAGGGGAGATTGCCAGAACCTGTCCAATATCACAGTTAAAAAATTTTTTTTCCTAAAAATGGGATTATTATTTAAACTCATCCAATCATCCAATTAAGCTTACGTTTAAAATGGATCATTCAGTCACCATGACTCACAGACGGGGAAAATTCCTAGGTATCCACCTGGACAGTAGCCTTAAGTTCCAGACACTTCATACATACAAATCACTAGAATATTTCCAGGACTGGAGGCATACTATCAAAGATAAGTTACTACCGTTCCACAATCTGCTCTCCTGGGCACTGTTGACCATTCATCTCATATACATTATCTTACTTATGGATTTTGTGATTGGGGGATCAACATCAATTCCAATCACCATAAAACCCCTTAATATCCCGGCTATTGGCCCGCAGTCATGCAGTTGCAGTAAGGAATGTATAACAACATTCCCACTCCCGCCTGAGTTTTCTCCTCCAATTATTCAAAAGTCCTGAATATGATCACATTTAGATGAGCAATCCATACTTACTTAATGTGCCTGTACTTACACAGAACAATACACTCCAATTATAAAACACTCACACTCAAACTTCTCCTCACCAACCTAAACAGGGACACATGACCACATACACAAGAACAGATCTCTTTCTGATATACCTCAAGTGTCCAATATCACACATGTGTTAAATTCTCTATGCACATAAACGGCTCCAAAAAACTTGTAAATTCATTACCTGAAGATATATCAGAAAGTAACACAGTCTGAAAAAATCATATTTATGACCATCTTCTCAAAAGCCACTTTACCACAATGGACTAAAAATCTTTACATCAGTACACACTTACTTATGTACTCCACCATCATAACTTCTAAAAATCACTTTTGAACTTTTTATCCATTGTGACAGGAATTATAATTGAAAATTCATTGTTTTCTACAAAAAAAATTTTTTGGATTTGAGAATAATATTTTCTTTTGTCTTTTATAAATTAGATTCACTTACAATTAATAATCTACTGTACAACTATTGAATAATTTTTAGTATTAAGTGACCTGTAAGCCAATAATGTTAAGTTGGCCCATATAGCCTGGTTTAAAGGCTCTCTCTCTTTGCATCAATCCACTATTGTTGGTAGGTATGTCACATAGGCAAATTTATTCCGAAACGTTTCGACTAACAGTAGGTCTTTTTCGTCGAATACTGAATTTAGGACAGGATCAGTGAAGATGTGTAGTCGATGTAATCAGTCCATCACACTTGAGGTCGGATTTTGCTGGTTGTCAAGTCCCTCAGCCTGGAGTGAAGTTCTGTTCATAGTCAGGGAAAACTATCGGAACTGAACTTCTCCAGGCTTGAGGGTAATGATTACATCGTCTTCACTTCTTTACTGTTCTGCCTAATTTTCTTAATTTCTGTATTGGACTAAAAGAAGCCTTACTGTGTAGGCGGAAAACTCGTTTTCGGAATAAAGTTGCTATCTGTGCCTATGTGTCTTACCTACAACCTGTCGGTAATTGTATACCATTTTGATATTCACCCCCCACTATTGTAAACCAAAATCTCAAATGTAAGATTTGCAAAGACTAAATAAATATATTTTATACATTAAATTTATATATAACATATTTATATACAATACTGAAACACCAATTTCTCTGTGTATATTATACCGTGTTAATTTAAAAATACCCGCTGTATATATCCGTGTGTTAACTAAAATTCTTTGCGTGACTTGTACTATTGGGTACAGGGTCCCACCTCTGCTTTGCATATTGACATACTCCGGGTGGAATAGTGGAAGGGGCTGGAGCTGCCCAGCCACAGGGAGACCCAGGGGGAAAGATCCGCAATATGTAAGACCTTCCCCCCTTGCTATAACGTATCCCATTGGGTAGGTTGACCCTTCGGTGAATGGGCTCTGTGTGATCTAAAGTTCCTAATTAGAGCTGGGTTGAATTGAATAGATTCATAGAAACCATGGACCAACAGGGTGAACCAGCTTCCTCTTTCAGTGAATCTCAGTGTTGCGATCCAGAGTGGAAATGCCCTTTGCATTCTGCAGCAGATTCTGGCTGGACACGGGGCCACCGCAGGGGTGCGAGAGCTGGACCCGAAGTAAGTACGATGTAGTATTTAAAGTATTCGAGATTTTTTTTTTTGTAAGAGACAAAGTATTCGAGATAAGTAAAGTTTTGCGACGAAGTATATAGTAAGGGTTACATGGAAAACATCGACGATGGGAGTGGACGATTGTAATACGGCATAGAAAAGGAGATGGGGGAACCCTTTGGACAGACGTGCTAGCTGGGAGACGGTATGAGCTGTTGAGTGAAGCTGTTAGTAAGATGCCTGGACCTGGACGAAGTATCCGCGGCAGCTGGACGAAGGATGTTGCTGCGTATCGATAAGTAGACGACGTTTACTGTTTTTTAGACCGTGGGCCCCCCCCCCCCCCCCCGTGTTTTGTGCTGGTTCCGAAGGTGTTAGGTATGTATTTGCGTGTGGGGTCCGACCGGGACGACGTTACGTGTTTGAGCTGACAGCGGCTGACCTGGCTTCGACGAAGGTTTTCGTGTGGGCTGCCTATGTCACGCGCGTTTCCGTTGGGGGGTTTTTCGTGGGGGTGCTCTTTTTCTTTGTGAAATGTTTTTGTTCTATGTTAATTTTATTAGTTTTTTTGTCTTTTTTAATAATATAATACTATATTTATATAATAATATAGGGGGTGGTTTAGCCGTTATCCTGTCTCAGAGTAGGAGGGGGAAAAGGTGAACCGAAGAGGGGGGGGGGGCGACGAGGGCGGGGAATAAAGGAAAAGTACGGGGGGAGTGGAGGAGAAGGAGAAATGGGAAAGGGGGGAGTGAAGGGGAAAGGACAAAAGGGTAGGGAGAGGGAAATAATTAGCTTAAGGTGGACATCTATTTTAGGAGGGAGGATGACGTGGGGGGGGGGGATAGGGAGGGACGCGGAAAGGAAAATTCCTCAATATACAGTTCAGGGAACGAATACTTGAGTTTTCCTGTAGCGTTTATTCTCGTTTCTCTGTGGGGGACACAATGGTATGGGGGGGGAGTGCTGGTCCAAAGGGGGTAATAGATGCAGACGGTAAGCAAACGTATGTGTCGTAACTGTGTGTAGTAGGGCGTGTGTGTCGTGTGTGTCGTTACGTGTTGTGTCGTGTGTTGTGTGTGTTTTTGTCAGTCGTATGTGTGTGTGTGGGTTGAGTGTGTGTGATAAGATATTTTTTTTTGTGGTTTTGTTGGTGTCGTGGTTGTTTGAGGCCTTTGCGGTGGTTTGTGTTGGTGTAGTAAGGTCGGTGTGATTGTTTTGGGTTCGTTTGGTGGTGTTTTTGAGTGTTTTTGTGGGGTTTCTTTTTTATATGTTGGGTGGTGGGTTGGATTTTCCGGGGGATCGGGGTGATTGATTTAGTTATTGTTTGTTTGTTTTTGCTAGTTAGTTTCCGACTGGGTCTTTATATGATTGGTTGGAGGGGAGGGGAATATTTTTGGGGCAGGTAAAGGGGACCTCCTCCAAGTGGTGTAGGGTGTGGGGTGGGGCGTTGGGAGGTGGTTGCTGGGGGGTTGTTAGGTTTGTTGGGGGGGTGGAGGTTGGGTTAGGGTTTGGCGGGTGGGTTAGGGGTTTGATTTTTATAGTGGGGTGTAGTGGTGGTGGAAGGGGGTGGCGGGGCGGGGGGGGGGGGGGGGGGGGTGGGCGTTTTTATTTTCATAACTTATGGGCCGTTTCTATGTGCTAGCTGTGTTTGCGATTCTTATAATCAAATATACCCTCTTACCTTTACCACTATCTCTCACTTGAATTATCTTTTTATTCAAAAACAAAGAAACACTCCTCTTGTTTTTTTTTTTATACACTTTTGATCAAACACTTCATGTTGAACACCCCGACTTCCTTCACTTAATTATGTACCACTCAGAATTAGTACATAGGGGGAAAAGTAGACTGAAGATGATAAGGGGGGGATAGTAGATAGATAGTTTTGGGTAGATGATTATCCATCGTTTCATTCCGGACCAGTTATGGTCACCTTGATGTAGATGTTCTTGGTTCACTGGTCAGTGGTGTTTTTCAGAATGGTGGTGGTCGTTGGAGCGTGGTGGTGGTTTTGTGGGCCATTTATTTTTTAATATTTATATTTTTTCTAGTTGTGTTTTATTTTTTGGATTTTATTTTGTTCGATTGGTATCTCTTAGTTTTTTTGTCACATAATATAGTTAGTGTTTGATTTTACTTAGTACCCTTTTTTCTTTAAATTTCATATACTCTTGCCTTTTCTAGTGTGTGTCTGTGTCAATGGGCCATGTTCGGTCGGACCGTTCAAACTTTACCTCCGAACTCGAATAATCCCAACGTTTTAAGGCAGGGTTACCGCAAGGGGCACCAAGGAAGGTTGAGGCGACGAGAGGGTGTGGGCGGGGGGGGGGGGGGCGTTGGCGGGACGCCGGGGTGACGCGGGCCCGCCCCCCCCCCCAGGGGACCGCGGGGGGGTGGGGAGGGCGGAGGGAGGTGGGTTGGTGGGGGTGCGGGAATGGCTAGGGGAGCGTGGGGGAAAGGGGGGGGGGGGGGGGGTGGGTTTGGGTGTGATTTATAGGGGTGGAGTTCTGGCGTTATATTTTTTATTGTATGGTTGTGTTTTTTGGTGTGTAATCTGTTTTTTGTTGGATTTCGTTTTCATTATTGTGGTGTTGTTTAGCACAGGGTAGTTAAGTAATTATATATAATGTTTCTGTATTTGTCATTAAGAATGTTGAGTAGTTACATTTTACTAATTGTAAATATAAAAGGAGACTAAGTATAATGAGAGATAAAGAAATAGAAAGGAGAATTAGGAATAATAGGGAGAAAAGGGGTAAAGGAGGAAAAGGAAAAGAAAAAATAGGAAAAAGATAAAGAAGAGAAAAAAAGAAGAGAATATTTAAAAAGATGATAAAAGGCGTATAAGGAAAAGGAAATAAAAGATATAAGAGAATAAAAGAGGAATAAAAAAAAACAGAAAAAAAAACAAAAGCGATAAGAAAAAAAAAATGAAAAGGCACAGCAGACAACCAGGAAAACACTAGACGGTTCAGAAGAAAAAAGGCTAGGACATAGAGAAAATGAACTAAGAAGGAAAAATAAAAAAAAACTTGAAAGGGAGAGTTAGAGAAATGATAATATAAAAGTAATAGATATAAATTCGTTAGAAAAAGTAGAAGGTTTTTAAGATAGAAAGTGCATAAATTTGGAAAAGGCAGCCAGGGTTAGAATAATATGGCGGGTAGATTTTAATTTAGGCTCATGGTCTGTACTGCGGTCGTCTCACCGGTGTTCATATAAATGACTTGTGCTCTGGAAAAAAGAAAAGGAAAAGTTTAGATATAGAAAGGATATTAGAAAAGATGGGGTTAACCTGCTTTAAGTGCCCTGCGAAAAATACAATCTGCTAGCCTTCAGTGCCACTGGAAAAAAAAAGTGGTTTTAAATATGGGCTCGGAAATAAAAAAAAAGAATATAAACAAGTATGTTGCACTGGGAGGTAAGAGAAAAAGGGGGAAAATAAGGGAAGAAAAGGGGGGGAGAACAGGGGTAAGAAATGGGGGGGGACAATAAGAAGGGTAGAAGGGATAAACCTGCGCTTTTGTGCCCCTGGGGGGGGGGGAAAAAAGGGGAAAATATATACATGGGGGGAAATAAAACAAAAGCCCCTGGCTCTGGCTGGCTAGTTGACCTGGGAAGGGGGAAAAAAAAGAGAAAGGAGGGGAGAAGAAAAGGGGGAAAAAAACCCCCTGTAGGCCTGCTAGTGCACCTGGAACATAAAAACATGAACAAAAACAAAGAAAAAACAAGGAAGGGGGAGAAAAAGGGCATATTAATTATAGGGCATTGCTTCTACTAAGGTTTTCTTGCCCCCCTGGGATTTTAGGATATAGTGTGGTTGGGCATAGGTTCGATAAATGATAATCGTGGTTTTTATCAGGGTGGTGGTTTTTTAAAGAGAAAATAGAGAGGGCAGGGGGGTTGGTGGCACAGGGGTCTCTTTTTTGTTTTGTCTTATTTTTTTTTTTAATGATTAAAAAAGGAGTGGGGCGGGGGAACAGAAAGCAGGGTGTTTTGTTTTTGTTTTTTTTTTTATTGGGAGAATATGAGGAGGAGGGCCGGGGGGTCTGGTGTCTTTGCGGGAAATGATATGGGGGGCCCCCGAAATTTGGGGCGGGAGGAGGGCGAGGGTAGTTTAGGGGTGGGGGTGTTGTTTGGTGGGACACAGACGGTACCCACACAGAAATACAACAGATTCTTCCGCTTTGCACGGGGGGTACACCTACACAAAGGTCCCGGCGTTGGTGCCGGCCATCCGGGCTACTTATCTGCACGGCCCCCTGCGCACAACCTGATGGCGCTAACGGGCCCAAGGGTTTTCGCAATGCAATTCCAGCATGTACAAAATGCTAGCGTCAAAGATAGTGTAAATGCCCTCGCTGACGCTGTCCGGAAGCATGCTGCGAGTACCGGGACACTGTCAGAAGGACTTAGAGCCATCATGTGATACACTGGTGAGTGGCATGAGACATGAGGAGCGGAAGGGTCAAGAAAAAGAGAGGGGTGGAAGCTACCGTAGCAGGTGTTGTGGGCTTTCGAGCAAGGGTTGAGGCACCATAACCAACGCGTACGTGGCCAGTGTGGGAAAGAATACCAGACTAGAACAGCTGGAACTTCCCGGGGGGGTAGGGAAAAAATAAAAGTGAGATTGCTACAAGAACATAAGTAACGGTCTGGTACACTGAAGGGATAGACAAGAGCCGAAGGTAGAGGGAAAATGAGAGAGGGACTCGGAGCAAACAGGGACAGTGAACGCAGAGAATAAAGAATGTTACTAACTAATATCGGTGACCATTCTATAAATGGCAAAGGATTGCGGAGATCTTGAGAGGCAGTTACATAGTAACGAAGGGCACAATGCGGCATCACCGCGATTGGACACAGGATGGAACATTCGCTTCTTCTGTTATAGAGCCTTCCTTCAACAGGGGAAAAAAGAGGTGATGAACTCGGAAAAACTGGAAAAGCACCAAGCATTCATAATGTAATCCTTGTGATGGATGGGTTTAATCTGGAGAGAGACTGAGGAGATGACGTTTGACTAGTTCTGTGACGATAAGCGAGTGTTTCAACATGAAAGAATGTGAATGTAGAAGGGAGGAGGAATGTGTGTTCGACGAGTGATCCCATGAAGTGAGCGGGGTTTAAGAAGGTTCAGCGGCGACGTGACTTCGGAGGTAATTTGAGTTGTTTCGCATAACCTACGCTGGTTCTGAAGAGAACGGAAGGCCTTTGAAACCTGACTGTATCACTCGCGGTTCAGGATGACGGGAGGAGCCATAGAGGTATAGACAAAAGGATGTTCGGAGATGACAGAGCGTCTGGTGACGTTATTTTGATGTCGTTTTGGACACTGGAAAATTTAACCCATGTGTGGTGGCCAATTGGAAACAACGGTCGACGCATGCTGGAGAGAACTGTAATGAGGAGACAGTCCAGCGCCTGACAAGCAATGGCGAACTCGAGAAGTCAGCAACACGTGTGATGACCACATATGGATGGAAGAATGAGGCAGATCAGATTAAGCAAGGAGAAAAAAGTGTTGTGCTCAGAAAACCCTAGGGGACGGCTTCAGCTGACAGTCTGGGAAGGATGAGCATATTATTAACCGAACACGGAAGATGTCTGTAAGTAAATAATGTTTCATAGGAAGGATGATAGATTCCCTCGGAGGCCTAAGGGAAGTGGGCTTGGGCCACAATATTATCACTCCAAGTTGTGTCATATGCCTTTCAAAGGTCAAAAAAAAACCTGGCATAACCGACAAAGTCGGTTATCGCAAAGGCATTACGAACATACGTACCAAGCATAGTAAGGGTCTTGTGTTAGAACGGCACTTACGAAAGCCATATTGATAGTGGGAGAGATTGTTGTGTGTCTCTAAATAACACATTAAACGTCGATTTACCAAGGACATTCCATCCTTGCAAACATGCACTGGTAAAGAGCAATGGGACGATAGTGGGAGGCTCTTTGTTTATCCCCGGTTTGGGGAAAAAGGGGAGAACAATGGAAGATTTCCCAGCGGGGAAAAACTCCTTGTGCCCAAAAAAGTTGAAGGGGGTGTAAGAGGACTGCAGGGCGTTGTTTAAAATGTTGTAACACCCAAATAAAATGTCGTCGGGCCCCGTGGGGGTTGATCGGGCAAGTGAGAGTGTTGCTTCCATTTCCCTGAAGTGTATAAGGCACATTTTTATGTTCTTCTCTGAGAGAAGAAAAAATCAAGGGTGTTAAACTCTCTGGCAAACTTAGAAAAAGAACGGGGGCATAGATGGAGCCCCCGAAAATACGGCCCGGAGTGCGTTTCAATGGCAACGTCAATGGGGTTTTGCTTATCAACACCGGGCCCCCGAGAACAGGGCGGGTCAGGAGGTTTTTCCCACTAAATTTTCCCTCATTTTTTTCCGACTGCACTCATAGGGAAAGCAGAGGTGTGGTGGAAACATAATCTCGCCGCAAGTGCGTTTGCGTCACGGAGACACGGCGACCCACCGCACGTTTCTGCTTAAAATCAAAAAGCTCTCATGGTTCATTGACCAGCGCGTTTCAAGGTACTGACGAGCCAACAAGCAGGGTATAAAAGAGAAGCTGCGGCTAAAAAATGACGTTGAGAAGAGGGTAAGAGTCATCGTGGAGGGTGAAGAAGGAACCTCATAAAAACAGGGGGTTGGGGTAAAGGTCAAAATTTGCCCCATCAAATTGCCGAAAGGGTAGGAAAGGTGGTGATATGAAGGGAAGTAAGAATGATTGGAAAATGATCGCTGTATGAAGTCCGGGAGAAAGACCAGGCGAAGTCTAGTGGTGGAGGGAAAGCAGACTGTAGATCGATGCAAGAGGGAGTATGAGTACAGGATCAAAAAGGGTGGGAGTACCGTATTTTAAACATTGGGGGGTGAGAGGGGGAGAAAAGCCCCCCAACTGGATGCCCAGAGTCCCAAAGAGAACCCCCAGAGGAAAGGAGGGGATTAAAATCGCCCAAATAAGAAGTGGTGGCGTAGGGAAGGAGGAGATACAAAGAAATATTGTAAAAACCCCTTATTCAAGTGGATAGGGCTGCAGTGTAAAGCAGCGAGGTATGAACCAATAGTTGACAGTACGAAATCTTGCGTAGAAGAAAACCTTTTTATTAAATTAAAAGGGCCCCTTGAGAAAGGATCCGAAGAATCAATAAATTATAGCCTGAGAGGGTTGGAAAAACCTTTAAGCAAAATCTGAAACTACCCGATTACCCTGAGGGGCCCCGGGGAAATTTCCCCTGTAAAAAAGGCCATGATTGGCAACGAGGAAAATTCAGGAATCGCAGGGGTAGGGCACTACGAAGAGAGGGTTAGAAAAAGTCTATGTGCGGTGGCATCGGAAGTGTTTAAAGCAGCGAAGGAACGGGGCTTTTCGAAAAAAAGTTTTGGAGATGGGGGGAGGGGGAGAAGGAACAGGAGGTGGTCAGTGCCATTGAAGGGTTTTGTCTCTGCAATTATTTTGAAATGTCTTTAAGTGTTTCTGAAGCAAAGTTGGGGGCAATATTGGGGTAGAAGGGGAGGGTGAGCAAAGTTGGGGCAGTAATGGACTGTACCAAGTAGGGGAAGACGAAAGAGTGTAGAGGTGGGAAGAAGTGTGGGAGGGGACGAAAAGGAGGAACCTTGGAGGGGCAGAAGGAGGGAAAATTGGGAGGGGCGGGGGG
>NC_069457.1:12901053-12964931 GCF_026875155.1 Cherax quadricarinatus
CAAAACCACCACAACACCCAGGATGTGACCCACACCTCCAAAACACCCAGGATGCGATCCACACCAGTCCACACACCCAGGATGTACCCACACCATCCATAACACCCAGGATTACCCACACCAGTCCACAAACCCCCGGGATTTTTTTAACCCCCCCAGTCCACAAACCCCCAGGATCGACCCCACACTAGCCCTAACCCCTAGGATGCGCCCCACACCACCCCTTAACCCCCGGGAGCGACCCACACCAGTCCACTAACACCCAAGCGACCCACACCTTCCACTAACCCCCAGGATGCGACCCACACCGTCCACTAACCCCGGGGATGCGACCCACACCAGTCCACTAACACCGGGATGAGACCCACACCAGTCCCTAACACCCAGGATGTGACCCACCCCAGCCCACTAACACCCAGAGAGACCCACACCAGCCCATAACACCATGCCCATTTTACTGAGGGGTAAACAAGGACAGCGTATTTAGGGAAACCGCCCCAAATGTTTTCCAGCGACCTCTATGGGTTTAGCGCTTCCCATTTTAAAATAAATCCACCGTACGGGGGAGATTCGAACCCCGGACCTCAGTGTGGAGCGAGTTCGCTACGATCAGTAGGGGCACGTTTTTTTCTGTTGAGACAAAAATGGAAAAATTTTTGACCCCATGTTTCCTCAACAAAACATCCCTTTAGGTTACAAAAAGAAAAGATATGAAGTCCCTCGTGGAGCAGAACTTTCTCATTAAAAACGCGTTACAAACACAGGTGTTTCTTGGGGTCTGCACACCTGTTGTAAGACAACCGTATAGAAAGAAAATAGTGAAAAGTCAGGGGAAATTATTTATATTCCTTCACTAAACAGCATGCACTTAAATGTGACTTTGAAAATGGTCCAAATGGGACCGAAACGTCTGTAAGTTCCTCTTTTTCTATGTGGGGTTTTTGTTATCGTTTCAGTCACGGTTTTGTCCCCTTTTTTTAAATATAATGTTAAAAAGCAAATTTCAAGCAAGACCACAGTGAGAACTGGGGGACCAGACTAGGTAAGTTTCCAGTGTTGCTTCATGAGACCCCAACATCGCGGCTTCGTTTGATTGCCGGGTGAACCAAGGTGTTAACTAGGGGGCCCCTTTTGTAATAAAGGGTTCAGAGAACCCCATTTGAAAATTAGACAATGTGCAACTTTTGGGGTATCTTTATTGTGGAAACTTTTTCCCCCACACAGGGTTCATCGTCCAACAAAGGAGAAATTTGAAGAACAGGGGGAGAATGATAATCGCCCTCACCTTGAGTCGATGTGTTCAGTCCATAATCTTGAGTTATGTTATACTCTTATAATCTTGATATTGTTAAAACTATGTTATTCTTAGCCCCGGTTGGTGGTCGGGGGGGTTGTCTAAAAGGGTTTTTGTGATTGGGTCAAATATAACGTCTTTTAGCAGCCAGAACCCATAAACCACATATTTCATCTTACTAACATACAAAAAGTACATGGACCTCAAAATTAATAGTCCGTTTCTGATGAAAAACTTTTTTTATCTATAAAATGTATTTTTCGTAATATTTCCCTGGGGAAAAAATGAAATTCAATTAAACCATTCCAGACACCCAAATATATTAACAAAAATACATTTTATAGATAATAAAAAAAAATTTTTTCATACAAAAGACAGGACTAAAAATTTGAGGGGGCCACTGTATCAGAAAACCGGGGCACCCCCAACCGGGGGGGCCCCCCGGTCGCAAAATGGAGAAAACCCGGGCCGGAAGTCCCCCGAATCTCTAATGAAAGAAGAATGAAATCCCAGAGAATAGGAAAAATAGTGTAAATTACACAAAATGTTTGAAACCCGAAATTAAGGCTTTAAAATAGATGCTTCCATAAAAATTAGCACAGAATTTTATTTCCCACCCACAGACCAGTAACAACTCAAAATATTTGCCACAACGTCAATGAATTTGAAATAACGTAATACCACACGACTCGAAATATTCGGGAATTCGAACACGCTAGATGAGAGCGTCAAAAGCTGACAACTGCACCCAAAAGGGTCGACAAATTTTATGTATTGGGGTTTGGAGTCACGGACCTCCAACGTCTAAGGGTTTAAGGTTGAGGGGTGATTAACCCTCATTCTCCCCCTGTTCTTCAAGTTTCTCCTATGTAGGACTGAGAAAACCACGTGTGGGGAAACGTTTCCCCCAATAAAGATCCCCAAAGTTGCAATGTGTCTAATTTATCAAAATGTCGGTTCTCTAACCCTTCTCTACAAACCGTCAGACACTGCAACTTCTTGGGATTTAATACTTTGGAATTTTTCGCTTGCCTAATTCTTGGGCACAACTCTTCCCCCTTGAAAATGTGACACGCCTATGATGCGCACCTCTCCCGCCATACTTTTTTTAACTGCTTCTCCCTCTCGGTATTTACTCAAGATTGATGGCGAACACATCGACTCAAGGTGAGGGACTGTTACCCCATTCTCCCCCTGTTTTCAAGTTTCTCCATGTATGGACGAGAAGCCCTGTGTGGGGAACTTTCCTCAAAAATACCCCAAAGTTTCCTGTGTCTAATTTATCTTGAAGGCAGCAAGAAAATGGAAGGGTCTGAATAAGAAGTGGTGAAGAGAGTCCATACAGAGTTTTTAAAAACATAGTAATGGTCAAAAATTAAATTGTACCAAAACCAGTTTACTACACCACACACACACACACACACACACACACACCACACACACTTCTATAACATTTTAGTACACAATAATCATGAGAGTGTAGACAAAGAGGTAAATATTTCAAACAGAAAACCCCGCTTTGTTTAAAAAAACAAGTATTACCCCGTAAACTTACCAAGATAAAAAGTAACTGAAAGGCGGTGGACTGCGATTTTAGACTAAGTCATTTGATGTAATATATACATTTAAACCCGTTCACGCCGTAAGCGGGCAAGGATAACGGGGAAATTTATCGCTTTTTTTGAGGGGAAATTTGAAAGAAAAGAGAAAAGGGGTGGCCAGGAAAAAATATCCGGGAAAAGGTATTTCCGACCTGTCTTATTTTCATAACTTCTTCAGATTTTGCTGCCGAAGGGGGCTTTGACAAGCTCCTAAAAAACAAAAAACTTTTTGGCCACAAAAAAATGTAACATTTTTCCCAACTTGTGTCCTTTTACTTAACATTTTTGTCGTTAATTCAAACTAAAAATTAATACAAGTGTTAATGTGTTTATCGAGCGTTTTTCGAGCTTTTTTTGTTGTTTCCCCCCATTTTTGGCCACAGCCCCCACGGGGGTTTAATTTAACCCCGCAATTAAAAATTTGGTTCATTATCATTCCCAATGTTTTTTATTATGTAAAAGTATGTAGAAGGTGAGAAGGAATTCGGGGTTTAAAATTTCAGGGAACGGGCACAGTTTCCAATTCCCTAATCAAAAGCCCCTCCCCAACTTTCAAGGAACCTCCCTTGGGGGGGTTTGACTGGTTCAGGGGAGAACTAATAAATCAAAAGGGGGTTTTTTTCCCCTTGCAGCCCTAGGTGAAAAAGGAAGGAAATTTAGTTTGGGTTTAAATTTTGGGGGTGAAAGTGTGTAAAATATGTGTGTACATGTGTGTACACTGGGGTACACTGTGTTACACAAGGTGTTTTCACTGTGTGTATACAAATGTGTTTTTTACTATTTGTTTACAAATGTTGTACACTGTGTGTGAAAACGAAATGTGTCCCCTGGGGTTTTAAAACTATGTGTGTACCCTATGTGTGTACACTTTTTTGTGAAACACTGTTGTATCTATGTGTGCCCACAAAGTGTGTACACTGTGTACACGTGTTTAACTGTGTATACTATGTTTTGTAACAATGTGTTACACTGGGGACACTGTGTGTACACGTGTAATAGTGTGTACACTGTGTAACTGTGTGTACACTATGTGTGTACACTGTGAAACACTGTGTGTCCACTATGTTGTACACAATGGGGGTACACTGTGGGGTGTACACTGTATGGTACACTGGGATCCCCCTTTGGGTGTGTACACTATGTGTGTTACATGTGTACACGTGTGTAAAACCTGGTTTTACTATGTGTGAACACTATTTGTGTACACTGTATGGGTACACTGTGTGTACACTTATGTGTGTACACTATGTGTGTACACGGGTGTTTTCCCTTTTGTGGTACACAAATTATTTTAAAACTGGGGTGTAAAACCGTGTGAAAACTTTTTGTGTGTTACACTTGTGTACTATGAAATGTACATTTATGTGTGTACACTATGTGGTACACTATGAGTGTCAATGTTGTAAAATGTTTTTACACGGGGGTGTCCACTATTTTTGTACACTGTGTGTACCTGTGAAACACATGTGTGTACACTGGGGTTTTTACACTGTGGTACCATTTTGTGTTTTACACTGTTTTCCCACTTTGTAAAATTGTGGGAAACTCGTCAAGAAACTCTGGACTGTATTTTTCGGTATTCTAATTTTAAAAAAATTTTAAATAAAAAAACAAACAAGGCAAAAAACCCGTGACTGGAAGGGTTACACAAAAACCCTTAAATAAAAGAGAGGAGCTTACGACGACTTTTTTGGTCCGATTTGGGACCATTAAAAAAAGTCATTTAGTAAAAGTGGGGGACCGAAACGTCGTCGAAAAACCCTCTCTTCGATTTCCCGGTTGTGAAAAAAATTGAAGATGATCCTCTTGGTTTTAAGTTCTTGACTGGAATAAAAGGGGGGGTGTGAGTCATTTTTTTTTTTGGTTTCCGGAAAAACCCTGAAATCTTACGATGTTATTCACTTTGTGAAGAGGACGTTTTTGGAAAAGGTAACTTGCACCCGGATTATTTCGTTTTAAACTGGACAGTCAGTTTTAACCGCATTAGTAGTCAACTTAAATCACGAAATCGTAATTTACACGGGTTTCAAACAAACCCTACCAGGACGGGGTTAAAACCCCCGGGTCAGATTGTCAAAAAGGGAATACAAACCGACAAACTCTACAGAACAGACCCCTTAAAAAATTCCTAAGTGAGGGGTGGATAACAGTATCAGAGTAAAAATGCAGAAATACCCATAGTCACCGTTAATTTTTATTTTTGTTTTAATTTGTTTCCCCCCCAAAATTCTAATACCCCCCAAATAATTTTTTTGGGGTTTTCATTTTTGTATTTCCCCCCATTCTCCTCATAGGCTTAAATTTTATTTAATATCTACAAGAACCCATTCCTTTTTCTACAATTACTAAATCCCCTGTTCCCCCTTATTTCCTTTTAAAAACTGCCATAACTTGTCCTCAATAATTCTACCCCACTTTAAAAAAAAACTCAATTGCCCAATTTTAAATTTAAATCCCTATTATTTTCCCAATTTTGCTTTTAAAAAAATATTATCAAATTATTGTAAAATTTTTTATTGACCATTTTTATTCCAAACTTTTTTTTTTTAAAATGTATTTTTTAAAATACAATTTTATTTTTATCCTGTTCTACCATCTTTTCCCAGCATATATAACCAAAATCTTTCCCTTTTTATTTTTTTCCCTTTTTTTTTTTTATTTTTTTTGCTACCTTTAAATTTTTGTTTTTATCCGTCAAATTTTAAAACTAAATTTTTACTTAATTTTTTGTAAAAAACTTATATAAAACCTTATTTCAAAATTTCAATTTGGGGAGCTTTTTCCTTATTTATTATTTAAATTAAACACGTTTTACTTAGCCCCTTTCTACTTTAATACATAGTCAAACCAAAATTCCCCTATACTAGGGCCCTTGCAATTACAGTGAGAGACGGTGGAAATTTTTTAATTTTTATTTTTTTATTTTAGAATTTAAACCCATTTTAAAATATAGCTCTTTCTGCTCAATAAAATTTGTCAAAACCAAATTTACTAACTAGACCTATGCAATTACTTGTGAGAGACTGGTGCTATTTTTTAAATTTTTACTTTTATATTTTAATTTAAAACCCATTGAAATATAGCTCTTTTTAGCTCAAACATAGTCAATACCAAATTTTACTTATTAACCATAGTGCAATTTCTAGTGAAGACCCAGGCTATTTTTAATTTGTACTTTTTTTATTAAATTTAAATTTAAAACCCATTGTACTATTTGCTCATTCTAGCTCAAAAAAACCCCCACAAAAAATCATTATTAGGGCCTTATGCAAAAACAAGTGAGAGTCTTGTTCTATTTTAAAAATTTTTATTTTTATATTACTTTTTTATACCTATTGTACTTTAGTTCATTCCAAACACAACACATAGACAACACCAACTTAATTTTGTGTATTTGTGACTATACCACATGACCAAAATACTCTAGAAAATACTTTTCCCAAACTTCCAAACCCTACAGATATCAGTACTAGAAATCAAAACACAAAATTTAGGATATAAATAACCAAATTTAAAACCCCAGAAAATGATTTATCACGTTGCCCCCGATCTAAACCTCCATAATCTGAACCCCAATTTAAAACCCATTGGAAAAATAAAATCCTTTATAACAGCATCCAAAAAGCCCCCCAAATATCCAAACAATGCTAAAAATCTCAGTACTTAAATACAAAAATCAGGTCCTTACAAACACTAAGATACCTCCCGGCAATCCCTTTAAACACAAAGACAAAACCCCTTTTCCTCAATTTTTCTTACTTTAGACCTGGCTTAAGCGGCCCCAATAGATATCAAACCCCCTTCCAGGATAAACACCCAAATTTACAACTGCAAACAAACCCAATTGGGGGTTTGGGATTTTCCATCTATTACTCTAAACCCAAATTTTCTTTTTATTAGCACTAAATTTCTTTAGTGATGAATTTGGGGAATACATTTTTGCAATTTTTCTTTTAAAAAAAACCCTTTAAAACCCTAAACAAACGGTTTCCATTTTACCGGAACCCCCCACAAAAATCCCAAATTTCAGTGAGAAATTTAAAGGGACTAAAAACAAACAGGGCCCAAAAAATTTAAAACACCACCCCTTTTCTTAGCTGGGGGACCTTTAACATCAACCTTGGGTTACTAAATGATCACCTTAATGATTTCAAACAACAATATGAACAACACACTTCTCATACAACAATAACTAAACCAACCAGGTTTACTGAGACAAGTGCAACCTTTTAAAACCAAAATATTGGGGCCCAAAATACTACCCCCCTTAAATCAGGGGTAATCCACGACAGCACTACAGGGCCAACTACCCCACTTCCCCTTAACAAACATTAGTAAATCACCCCTCGAAAACAACCCAAAATTCATTTTGGGCTCCAACCCAACGGGCCTCAATAAGGAAAATTCAAGCTGCCTAAGATTTTAGAATGGCCTAAAGAATTCTCCAAGGGGCCCCCGGTATTGGGGGACGGACCGACATTTTTTTTAAACAAATTCCCTTTGACAAAACAACAAAAAATTGTCCTATAAAAAAGAAACATCACAAACAACGGGTTTTGGGTTCCCAAGGTAACCAAGCACCATTCCCGGGAAACCCATTGACAAAAAACCCCCAATAAAAAAGGGAATATAAAACGGGTTTTTACACAAAAAATATTCCCTTTAAAAAATTCATCAGTCCTTTACCAAAGTAATAAAGAAAGCCAAACAACCCAAAAATACTCCAGTAGATTTACAGCACTAGGGAAATAAAAAAAAAGACCTGGGGGGAAAAAACCTCTCAATTCTAGGGGCCCACAAAAGAAAAAAACCCAAAAATAATTTTTCCTAAATAAACCCAATGAAAAAACCATACTCCCCCTGAAAACAGCTAAACAAATAAAAAAACTTCTTTAAAATAAAGGGTCTAATCTCGCCCGTAAAATCCCCCCATACCAATGCCCCCTGCCCCGGGGGTTTCCCAATGGAAATTTCCCTAATTCCCTTTATCGCACCAACTGAGCCCTCGGGAAATCAAAAAAGATTAATAAAGTCCCTTAAAAAAAAACTCAGGGAATCTGTCTAAGTCCCCCAATTTCTGTTTAAGCGAGCGGGCCCCTATCCTTTTTAAAGCTATTTCCCCTTACTTTTAACAAGTCACAGAAAAATAGCACCCTTTCCCCAAAATAAATAAGTGGCAAGGGGTTAAAAACCCAAAACCAAAAAAGGTGGTGACCCTACAGACTTAAAAAACTAAGGGCCCAAAATCAAACTTTCCCCTTTTCTATCCAAAATCTTTGAGGGAAATCGTTTTTAAAGAAAACTATATTTTTTAAACGGGGACAAAACCTAATCAACCCCTGCCCAATTTTGGGTTCAGGAAAAAAAAAAAAACACTAAGGGTTTCAATCATAAAAATGCTAGTCTGCTTTACACAGCATTGGAAAAAAAAAGGGAAAATCCACTAGGAAATTTTATTGACCTGAGAAAAGCTTTTTTACAGTGGGCCACGACATCCTACTTTCCCCAAACTTTACCTTTTCGGTATAAGGGGGCCATGGCTTGCTTATTTTTAAATTTCCTTACTAATAGGGGCAGAAAGTCACCATTAAAGGGCACAATCAATAACACGGCCACTTGATACTGGAGTTCCGCAGGGAAGTGTCCTTGGTTCCCTGCTCCTTCCTCATATACATCAATGATCTTCCAAACGTATCCCAACCCCTGAAACCCATTCTCTTTGCTGACGACACGACTTATGCCATCTCTCACCCTAATCTTGCCACCCCCAACCCAGTGTTAACGAGGGGGCTGATCAAAATATCGACTTTGGGTGACAGCCCAATAAACTTACGCTTAACACTGACAAAACCTACTATATTATGTTTGGTTTGCAGAGCAGGAGATGCACAAATTAACATTAAGATCGACAACACTCTAATTACCAGCATAATGAGGGCAAATTCCTAGGCCTATACCTTGACAACAACCTGAATTTCAGCCCCCATATCCAACACAAACCAAAAAAGTACCCAAAAACCGGTTGGGACCCTCTCCAAGATACGTTTACTACGTGCCGCAAAATGCCTTTCTCACACTATACCACTCATTTATCCATACCTCATCTATGCTATTTGTGTTTGGGGATCAACTGCAGCACACACCAAAAGCCAATAATAACCCAACAAAAAGCTGCAGTAAGAAAAAATCACTAAATCCCATCCCTGGCAACCCCCCCCCCCCCACTCTTCATAAAATCTAAACTTACTCCCTGTTCAGTACATCCACACTTACTATTTGTGCAATCTACATCTACAGGACCTTAAACTCTAATATCAACCTTGACCTAAAACGCTTTCTTGATAGTTGTGACAGAACCCACAACTCTACGACATTCCCCGTGTCCGACTAAACCTTTACAAAAATTCAATGTATGTAAAGGGCCCAAAAATCTGGAACACCCTACCTGAGAACTCTAGAACTGCAGACACATTCATCACCTTCAAAACTACCATTAGAAAAATCTTATCTCCCTGATACACCCCGTCAACTAAATACACGAATACCACCTGATGGTTCACACTTACACTCACTCACCCATTTGGACCATAAACAGAAATATTAATCTCAATCTTAAAATAAAGAATCCTATGATACCCAATACTGAAACTATGTACTGTGCCAAAACAAAAGCATTCACATTGCTAAACTCACAAACTAGTATTTAGTCACTTAGCCATAATACCAACTTACCTCATAATTTGTAATATTTTAAAATAAAGAATTAAACTAAGTCTGCCCGAAATGCCTAGCCATGCTAGGCGTTCTAGTGGTACACTCTGTAATCATTATTTAACTACATGTAAACCACACAACGACCAAATTCTGTAAATTCAACATTGTAATCTTTATAGAGAATAAACTTTGAATTTGAATTTGAACTTTGAAAAGTTGGAAGGTAAGACACATAGGCAACAGTTAGGCAACTTTATTCCGAAACGTTTTGCCTACACAGTAGGCTTCTTCAGTCGATTACAGAAAGTAGGCAGGAACAGTAGAGATGTGAAGACGATGTAATCAGTCCCTCAGCCTGGAGAAGTTCAGTTCCATAGTCAGTTCCTGACTATGGAACTGAACTTCTCCAGGCTGAGGGACTGACAACCTCAAATTCTACGACTTCAAGGGTGATGGACTGATTACATCGTCTTCACATCTCTACTGTTCCTGCCTACTTGTGTCCTTTTACTTTACATTTCTGTATTCGACTGAAGAAGCCTACTGTGTAGGCGAAACGTTTCGGAATAAAGTTGCCTAACTGTCGCCTATGTGTCTTACCTACCAACCATCAGAGAGTCACAAAACTCCAGACCGTCGCGACGGTCTGGAGTTTTGAGACTCTCTGACCGCAGGTTCTACCCCCGTCCGTGGGATGGTTTGCATTAGTAGTCCTTTGCTTCCCTTCTGTCTGCTCGAAACTCCTCCTCCCCTTCTCCTCCATTTATCTTTCCTGAGGATAGGATACCTATATTGGTGTACCATCCATTCAACTTCTTTTCAAAATTGAATTCTTAGTGGCTTGTGGTGGCTTTAAGTCTTCCATGAAGATTCCGCACATCAAAACGTTTGTGAGTTATTATGAGAACGTCGTCCACATAAGAACATAAAGGAGGAACACTGCAGCAGGCCTGTTGGCCCATACTAGGCAGGTCCTTTACAATTCATCCCACTAACAAACATTTGACCAACCCAATTTTCAATGTCACCCAAGAAACAAGCTCTGATGTGCAAGTCCCACTCAAATCCAACCCATCCCACTCATGTACTTATCCAACCTAAATTTGAAACTACCCAAAGTCCTAGCCTCAATAACCCAACTAGGTAGACGTAACCAAGTAACGTCGGTATTATATACCATTCGTACACAACTTGTCAGACACTGCAACATCATGGAATCTTAATTCTGAGGACATGTACATAACCTTCACGACTACGACAACTACTACTACAACTAACCCATCTCTTTGGGAAGGACCTACTTCCACTGGGGAATCCCGCCTACCAGTGACTATGCCCTCGTCTGCTACACCTGACGTTACTATATAAGCGCCAGGCTCCTTTCTTCTGCTTCAGAATCTCCACGACTATGGTGCTGTTCTCACCTACTCCTAGGTTGAGGGACTGATTACCTCATCTTCTGTACATAGTTCTACTGTCTTCAAGTTATGTCCTAGAATTTGTATTGATAAAGCCACTGGATGGCGAAACGTCTACAATAAAGATACCCAGATGTTGCACATGTGTCTTAATCTCATCAACGCTGGTGGTGATGTTCTTGACGAAGCGTTCAGCTTCTAAGTTTTTATCAAATATACATTGATATTGATTTCCTTTCAATAACATGAGAAAAGTCTTATCGGGTTGAAAATGTTAACATTGAGACAATCCATAATGATAAAGGATTGCACCTAAAAATTAAAGACTACGTAGGAGCACGTTTATAATAACATTAAAATCGATATATGTTTAGAATCCTGTGACTCAGAGAAATTCCTGGATAATGCGGAGTACTCTAGGACCTTCCATGGCACAGTTCTCTAGGATATTCCTTAGCAGAATCTCAAAACTCCAGTCTGGAGTTTTGAGACTCTCTGACCGCGGGTTACATCCCCACCCGTGGTATGGTTTGATCTCGTGAATTTTTGTCTTGATAAATTAGACACATATGGAACTCTTGGGTATCTTTATTGAGGAAACGTTTCGCCACACAGTGGCTTCATCAGTCCATACATAGGAGAAACTTGAAGAACAGGAGGAGAATGAGGTAATCATTCTCCTCCTGTTCTTCAAGTTTCTCCTTCGTATGGACTGATGAAGCCACTGTGTGGCGAAACGTTTCCTCAATAAAGATACCCAAGAGTTCCATATGTGTCTTATTTATCAAGACAAAAATTCACGAGATCAAACCATACCACGGGTGGGGATGTAACCCGCGGTCAGAGACTCTCGTCGCGTTACACAGGTGTTGCCAGTTTTCACGTTTTACAGAGAAACGTCTTTAAGTTTGGTGATAAAATATATTGATTCTGTTCTTCCTGGCTGTTGATAAGATAAGATTTCGTTCTGATTTTTAACTCTGGGGGGTTAGCCACCCAGGATAACCCAAGAAAGTCACTGAGTCATCGAGGACTGTCTAACTTATTTCCATTGTGGTCCTCAATCTTGTCCCCCAGGATGCGACCCACACCAGTCGACTAACACCCAGGTACCTATTTGCTGCTAGGTGAACAGGACAACAGGTGTAAGGAAACGTGTCGGGAATCGAACCCGGGTCCTCCGTGTGTGAAGAGGAAGCTTTACCCACTAGGCCACCGGGCCACCCCCAGGCCACCGGGCCCCCGGGCCACCCCCAGGCCACCGGGCCACCCCCAGGCCACCGGGCCACCCCCAGGCCACCGGGCCACCCCGAGGCCACCGGGCCACCCCGAGGCCACCGGGCCACCGGGCCACCCCCAGGCCACCGGGCCACCCCCAGGCCACCGGGCCACCGGGCCACCCCCAGGCCACCGGGCCACCGGGCCACCCCCAGGCCACCGGGCCACCCCCAGGCCACCGGGCCACCGGGCTACCCCCAGGCCACCGGGCCACCCCCAGGCCACCGGGCCACCCCCAGGCCACCGGGCCACCCCCAGGCCACCGGGCCACCCCCAGGCCACCGGGCCACCCCCAGGCCACCGGGCCACCCCCAGGCCACCGGGCCAAGGGTAATTCATAATATCATTATTCTTAATCCAGACGAGTCGAATCAAAATTCTGGTGGTTATTGATGCAGAAGATTATTACAGATTATTTCGATCCATATAATTGTAAGTATACTACACAGCGAGTAAGTACACTACACAGCGAGTAAGTACACTACACAGCGAGTAAGTACAATATACAGGCACAGTAATTAAATAAGAACTGAAAATACTGATGACTGTTCACATTGTAGTCACTAATAAAAAATTCGCCCCAACCACAACAAAAGATATGTAATACATGAATGGTTTATCTTTATTGTAGACGTTTCGCCCTCCCATGGCTTTATCAATACAAATTCCAGGACACTGAAGACAGTAGAACTATATACAGAAGATGAGGCAATCAGTCCCTCAGCCTTGGAGTTGGTGTGGAGAGCACCGTATTGATAAAGCCACTGGAGGGCGAAACGTCTACAGTAAAGATACCCAGATGTCGCACATGTATCTTAATTTAATCAATACAAATATATACACTTTGAACAAACAACATTCAGTAGAATTAAAAATGTTAAACTGTTGCGAGATCCAAACTATTCGCCTGAGTAAAGAACTTTCCTGGAGGTACGAAATAAATGTTATAAGTAATCAATTGTAATTCATACTAAATGGGAACAATGGAATAATTTAAAGGGAAAATGGGAAAATGTAAATAAATGGTGTACTCAGAAAACAAACTGGTTCAAATTAATTAACAAGTGTCTCACGAAATCGTAAAGACACGGTTGCAAATAAACCATACCACGGGTGGGGTTAGAACTCGCGATCAGATGGCTCAGTGGCTAACGCGTCGGTATGGAGTTTTATGACTCTCTGATCGCGGGTTCTAACCCCTTCCGTGGCATGGTTTAATTTAAACAAGTGTAGCGATCTCATGCTCCAACAACCTACCGTAAGTAGGTTGTTTAAAAGCTAAATGATCAAATGGTATACCGTACTCCACGTCTAGTTATCTCTCATTGAACCCTCAAGGAAGGTTCCTTGACGCCTGTGTTGAACTTTTGTTGAAATGAGGTGAACATAATTCCTTCCGCCTTGGATCGGACCTGATTGCCTGCCATTACCCCAGGAGCTGTATGATCTCACCGGAACTAAACTTCAGCAATATTCATAATGACGCTAGTAATATCAACACATTTAAATGCATTTAAATAACTGAGCAACTGAATTTCCTGTTTGCATCACCAGTCATCTGGCTTCTTGTCAGTCGAGTCAAAGTGTCGACTGCGTCAGCTGGGAGCGATGATAAATATGTTTTTACGTTTCAGCATTTACGCTCTTCAGCGTAAATGCTGAAGCATTAGACCTATTGTTACCCATCTTCAATTGTGTTTGGTCAATCGTAGTTGTTTTCTGCAGTGGAAGGCTTCTATCCTGGAGGGACTGGTCCCTAATCTGCACACAGAAATCACTCCCTACGACAACAAAAGACTTGGCTGGTGACGCAACATACGCCCAATGAAAAGTATGGGCGCCATTAGTACATTAAGAGAAAACGCATTAAGTGTCCGGAACCCAGGACTGTTCAACAGCCTCCAACCAGCCATAAGGGAAATTACCAATAGACCCCTGGTTGTCTTCAAGAGGGAGCTGAATAGATACCTAAAGTCAGTACCAGATCAGCCGAGCTATGGTTCATACGTTGGACTACGTGCAGCCTGCAGTAGCAGCCTAGTTGATCAGGCCCTGGTCCACCGGAAGGCCTGGTCATGGACCACGCCGCGGGGGGGTTGATCCCCGGAATATCCTCCAAGTAGACTCCAGGTAGATATGGTTCTTCATTCTCAATAACCAGAGGTGTTGGGCCGCAACTCCTCTCATTTTAGACTCCTACCACTTACAAGTTACATCTGCCATTTTATGACATATTTTGTTAATGGAGAACTTACGTGGAACTGGAGACAGCATTTTACCTCCATCGGTTTATATAGTGAAGCGGCCGTTCCACTACTGATCCTTTACTCCGGCTCGACAGGTATATACATTAGCACTGTCTTTGTCAAGGTCGGGTTGTAGTGTCAGTCTTCTTCTCTAAGTTTAAAAAGTTTATGACTTTACTAAACCACATCTTAACTCTGGTCCATTCCTTTAGTGATAAATTAGACACATGTACAACTCTTGGGTATCTTTATTGAGGAAACGTTTCGCCACACAGTGGCTTCATCAGTCCATACATAGGAGAAACTTGAAGAACAGGAGGAGAATGAGGTAATCAGTCCCTCAACCTTGAGTCGATGTGGTCAGTCCATCAATCTTGAGTTGCACATGTGTCTAATTTATCAACATGTCGGTTCTCTGAACCATTCATCTACATTCCTTTAGTCTACGAGGCTATCTCCCACTTTTTTTCAAGGCCATCACGACAAATCAACACTTTAGTTTTCCGATCAATAACACTTTTCAAGGCTTAGTTCAAGCAGAAGACATTTGCAATGGTGTTTATTGCAATTTCGTGAGTCAGAAGGCGCCTCACTAGGATGTGTTTTTATTAGTGATTAATCGTCTAGTTTCAGTACTGCCTCGGGGAATTTTGTCCACTTAATTTGTGGCATTTTTTCTTGTCCTTACAAAGATCAATGGATTATTTATCTAGATGGGTAACATCACATTGCTTCACGTTTCTCCATATCTAAAACAAACTTTGTTAAGTATATTTACTCGCGCCATGTTATTTTCCGTCTCGTACTCTTTATGTATGGTTCCCCTGAGCTAGTCTGCCTATCTGTTATATTTCTTGGCTTCCACTTTCATTATAACATGTCCTGTAAAGTACACATTACGGTCTTAAGAGCTAAGTATTTCAGCAGACTCATTTCTCTTAAATTTTGTTACAATTTACATGGGGGACTTGACACTAGCTCGCTTTCATAATGCCTTGCGGCTATTTAAACTTTATTTTCGGAATCAGGTGCATTTATTTGCTTCTACAGCCATTCTCTCCAAGCTTGATTCTGTCCATCATTAAAGACTGTTTTGGTGCCTCTCGCTCGTTCCCAGTCAAAAACCTATATGTAGAATCAAATTTTCCTTCATGGTAAGACCATTTAGATAACCTTCCTTCATGGTAAGACCATTTAGATAACCTTCCTTCATGGTAAGACCATTTAGATAACCTTCCTTCATGGTAAGACCATTTAGATAACCTTCCTTCATGGTAAGACCATTTAGATAACCTTCCTTCATGGTAAGACCATTTAGATAACCTTCCTTCATGGTAAGACCATTTAGATAATCTTCCTTCAGGTAAGACCATTTAGATAACCTTCCTTCATGGTAAGACCATTTAGATAATCTTCCTTCATGGTAAGACCATTTAGATAATCTTCCTTCATGGTAAGACCATTTAGATAATCTTCCTTCATGGTAAGACCATTTAGATAATCTTCCTTCATGGTAAGACCATTTAGATAATCTTCCTTCATGGTAAGACCATTTAGATAATCTTCCTTCATGGTAAGACCATTTACATAATCTTCCTTCATGGTAAGACCATTTACATAATCTTCCTTCATGGTAAGACCATTTACATAATCTTCCTTCATGGTAAGACCATTTACATAATCTTCCTTCATGGTAAGACCATTTACATAATCTTCCTTCATGGTAAGACCATTTAGATAATCTTCCTTCATGGTAAGACCATTTACATAATCTTCCTTCATGGTAAGACCATTTAGATAATCTTCCTTCATGGTAAGACCATTACATAATCTTCCTTCATGGTAAGACCATTTACATAATCTTCCTTCATGGTAAGACCATTTACATAATCTTCCTTCATGGTAAGACCATTTAGATAATCTTCCTTCATGGTAAGACCATTTACATAATCTTCCTTCATGGTAAGACCATTTAGATAATCTTCCTTCATGGTAAGACCATTTAGATAATCTTCCTTCATGGTAAGACCATTTAGATAATCTTCCTTCATGGTAAGACCATTTAGATAATCTTCCTTCATGGTAAGACCATTTAGATAATCTTCCTTCATGGTAAGACCATTTAGATACTCTGTTAATGTTATCTGTCTCACTTTCTTGATCTTCATAATTAAGCGACTTGCAGATATTAGTCAAGGTTTCGCTTTCAATGATCAGATTTCTTTATCAGCCATTTTAATATTCGCCTTTATACTCTACTTAATTTTTCTCACGCTGACTTTTTTTTTCTTAAGAATTCTCATTTCCTTTCTATTCTGTCTTGGGTGATATTGATGATTCGACTATTCATCTCCGTTCCCTTTCCAGAGTTTTGTATTACTGCTGTAGCCGTACACTTCCTGTTCCTTCAGTTACACTCACTAAACCATGGAACGGGTGCGATTTGAATCCATTGCGAATGATTCGTAAAACTCCAGGAGAGTGTACCAGCTACTGGCCTGTAGATTTACTACTCAATTACCATAGGTTCAGATCCCACCCGTTCCATGGCTTGTTTGTAATCGTGTTATTACGATTTCGTGAGTAAGTTACACTCACATTCTACTGCTGTGTTCACGGATGTCTCCAAGTCTCTGGTGTAGGACATTCTCTTGTTTTTCCGGTTAATGTGATATATGGACCCTTACTGGTACTTACATTGTAGATTTAGAGGCACTTCTTTCAGCTATCATTCATATATTATCTCTCCTTACTTCTTTTATTGTAGTCCATAATTCTCAGATTGCATTTCAAGTGCTTCACAGCTCTGAATTCTTGTTTCAAATATTCCTTTGTAAAGTAAAAGGACACAAGTGCAACTAATGTGACATTTATTGTGGCAACGTTTCGCTCTCCAGGAGCTTTATCAAGCTCCTGGAGAGCGAAACATTGCCACAATAAATGTCACATTAGTTGCACTTGTGTCCTTTTACTTTACATATTGTCGGTAATTCTACCAACTTTATTACAAATATTCCTTTACATTTCACACTAGTTGCATCGCCTCTTCAGCAAGCATTAAGACATCTATTTCTGGGTTCCTACACATTCTTGTGTCCAGAACAATTAACCTGCAGACTCTTCTGCACCTTCCCCAGTTCAAGAACAGTAGTGCACCTTTCAGCCGTACGGTCCACTTCTGTATGGTCCAAAATGGCGGCGGTCCCTCCCACCACCCCTTCACACTCAGTTTTGAAAAGTACACTACTAAGAACTATGCATCTCTCCCAGGAATGCTCCCTATTCAGAATATTTTCCAGTTTGCTCTTAGAGTATTCATTATCGGTGACATCATTCGTTCGAGTAGGACGACAAGAAACTGGTTATCGTCACAACACGTGCTAGTTCTTGGCCGGCGAGTTTTGAGAATGTCGTCGTACTACTGTGGATTTAACCATGCAAGACTGACACAGCTATCATAAAGAGAGGCGCTCGGTGCCTCTCTGTGGGATAGTTGAGAGCCCAACATTCGTTGACAGTAGAACACTCTTTGACGGTCAAACACTCGTTGACAGTCAAACACTCGTTGATAGTCGAAGTTCACTCGTCAACAGTAGATCACTCATTGACAGTCGAACACTCATTGACAGTCGAACACTCATTGACAGTCGAACACTCGTTCACAGTTGAACATTGTTGAAGGTCGAGCACTTGTTAACAGTTGAACACTCGTTAACAGTCGAAGTTCACTCGTTGACAGTTGAACATTCATTGCCAGTCGAACATTCATTGCCAGTCGAACATTCATTGACATTCGAACACTCGTTGACATTTGAGCACTCTTTCATTGTTTCATTTATCAGAGATCATGTACAACCAATTTTCCTTGTTTCTCAGCACCTGGGTGATAACTGCTCTCTTTTCAGAACTCCCACTTTCAGGACAGACACTTTCAGAACTCCCACTCTCAGGACAGACACTTTCAGAACTCCCACTCTCAGGACAGACATTTTCAGAGCTCCCCTTTCAGGACAGACATTTTCAGAGCTCCCCTTTCAGGACAGACATTTTCAGAACTCCCACTTTCAGGACAGACACTTTCAGAACTCCCACTCTTAGGACAGACACTTTCAGAACTCCCACTTTCAGGACAGACACTTTCAATGACTTTCTGGCTGAATCTGACTAATTACTCAACTCTGACTGGTCTTATTACCTCATAATTTCATTCGTCGCAGTTCTTCCTTTGACTGATAGCTTCCCTCGGCCTTGTTGCGCTTTATGACCCGTATGGGTTCCCTTCGTTATGTGAATAAATTAATAATAATATAATTCAAGTTACTTGGTGAAGTCACCTTTATCATCATTAAGGTGACATCGTGAAGGTTGTATTGTCTCAAATTTACGTCAAAGTCAAGATTTATTCACTACCTTAAAGTATATTTATTCCAACACAGTATTGTCCACGTGTTATTAACAATATTATTGACCACTGAGAAGAGATGTCAGTCACAACAATGGGACAATTTCCCTCGTAATGTGACAATTAGATTTATAGTCGTGAAGGTTATGTACATGTCCTCAGAATTAAGATTCCATGATGTTGCAGTGTCTGACAAGTTGTGTACGAATGGTATACAATACCGACAAAATGAGATTAAGACACATGTGCAACATCTGGGTATCTTTATTGTAGACGTTTCGCCATCCAGTAGAGTAGGTGCTCTTCGCACCTACTCCTAGGTTGAGGGACTGATTACCTCATCTTCTGTACATAGTTCTACTGTCTTCAAGTTATGTCCTGGAATTTGTATTGATAAAGCCACTGGATGGCGAAACGTCTACAATAAAGATACCCAGATGTTGCACATGTGTCATAATCTCACAATTAGATTTAGCATTGTAGCGGCGAGAGTCAAGGGGAAGGCATTGTATAGACCCAGATGCAGGTGTTAGTCCCCCCAGGGAGGTGCCTGGAAGATGCTGAAGGGCTCTTGATCCATGAAACTGACCTTGTCCCCACTTTCCTTGGATCAAACCTCAGTGCCTCTCATTCCTCAGGCTCAGTTTAACCCCTACAGGTTTAACACTTCCACCAGATTAATTACATGCAGGTGACAGCTGGAGTAAATACAGAGGAACTTTAAGCCTCAAATATAATTTACAAATATTCAAGATTTAAAGACAAATAGAGAGAAAATTTTTTCTGAAAAAGACATAAACTTTCTTATTTAAAATTTTGCTGACTTAAATTATGTTTTTTTATATATTTTCAGGGATGAAATTTATCTCTATTGCAGGATTAGTATCATAGATTTTTATATTTTTTGAAAATTTATGATCTTGACATTTTAATGGAAAGAAATGATGTGCATCTAAAGTTTTATATATATTTTTTTCAGGTGTACCATAGCTTAATTGTTAACGCACTTGCCTCACCAACTGAGGTTCAGGGATCGATCCCCGGTGTGGGTGTGAACATTCGGGCTTGTTTCCATAAGATACTTGCTGTCCTTGTTCACCCATCAGTAAAATGGGTACCTGGGTGTTAGTGGACTGGTGTGGGTAGCATCCTGGGTGTTAGTGGACTGGTGTGGGTCACATCCTGGGTGTTAGTGGACTGGTGTGGGTCGCATCCTGGGTGTTAGTGGACTGGTGTGGGTCACATCCTGGGTGTTAGTGACTGGTGTGGGTCGCATCCTGGTGTTAGTGGACTGGTGTGGGTCGCTTTCCGGGGTGTTAGTGGACTGGTGTGGGTCGCATCCTGGGTGTTAGTGGACTTGTGTGGGTCCATCCTGGTGTTAGTGGACTGGTGGGTCACATTCGGGGTGTTAGTGGATTTGGTGTGGGTCGCATCCTGGGTGTTAGGGGACGGGTGTGGTCGAAATCCTGGGTGTTAGGGACTGGTGGGGTCGCATCCTGGGTGTTGGACTGGTGTGGGTCACATCCTAGTTTTAGTGGACGGGTGGGGTCACATCCTGGGTGTTAGTGGACGGGTGGGGGTCCATCCTGGGTGTTAGTGACGGGTGTGGGTCACATAATGGACAAACTGACCTAATTTTGCGGGAAAGGGTCACATTAACACGGCTTTTATATAGTATTTAATTCCTGATGTCAGCTATGGTTGTATACCTTTTTACATGTACTTGTATACCTTGTACAGGTCTTTGTATACCTTTGTACATGTACTTGTGTACCTTGTTACATGTACTTGTATACCTTTTTCATGTACTTGTCACCTCGTATAATGTAACTTATACCTTGTACAATGACTTGTATACCTTGTACATGTACGTGTGTACCTTGTAAAAATTACTTGTTACCTTGTACAAGTCTTGTGTACTTGTCATGTACTTGTATACCTTGTACATGTACTTGTTTTACCTTGTACATGTACTGGTATACCTTGTACATGTACTTTTTATACCTTGTACATGAACTTGTATACCTTGTACATGTACTTGTATACCTTGTACATGTACTTGTGTACCTTGTACATGTATTTTGTATACCTTGTACATGTACTTGTATACCTTGTACATGTACTTGTATACCCTTGTACATGTACTTGTATACCTTGTACATGTACTGGTATACCTTGTACATGTACTTTATACCTTGTACATGTACTTGTATACCTTGTACATGTACGGGTATACCTTGTACATGTACTTGTATACCTTGTACATGTACTTGTATCCCTTTTGTAAAATGTACTTGTATCCCTTTGTACATTTTACTTGTATCCCTTTGTACTTTGTACTTGTAAACCTTTTTCATGTACTTGTTACCTTTTTACTGTATTTGGTATACCTTGTAATTATTTGTATCCCTTGAAACATTTATTTGGTATACCTTTACTGTACTTGTTTTTCCTTGTACATGAAACTTGTATACCTTGTAAAATGTACTTGTATCCCTTTGTACATGTATTTGTACCCCCTTTGTACATGTATTGTTTTCCCTTTGTCATGTATGGTAGTAAAAAAAGAAATTTTTGATTATTATTATTATTATTATTTTTAAAATTATTATTTTAAATTATTATTTTTTTTATGAAAAAATTTTAACTTACTTTAAAACCTTCTCTTTTTCCCCAAAAACCCTTTCAGTTTTTTAAAACCATTTCTAAACCTTTCATAACTAAAAATTTTTCAACGTTTGAAAGTTTAAAAGACGACGGGAGAAGCTTTTTTAAAAATTACACAGGGAAAAATTTTTCCTTATTCTTTAATAATTTTGTTTTATGCCACCAAAATTTGAAAGAAGATTTTGACTTCTCATCAAGAAGTCAGTAGGTGATGTATTTGCATAACGTACCTAAAAAACTGGAAAAAATTATTTTTGAATATTTTTGGGGAAACAAAAAAATTTTTTTTAGAAAAAACCCGGAAGTTTAAGCTCGCCCATTTTTTATGTTGGACAACACCGGTCAATTTTTTTTAAAAATTGGGAGGAAAAAAGTTGGGGGGAAAAAATGACAAAAGTGGAGAAAAAATCAATAATGGTGGGGAAGGGACAAAAAAAAAAAGGGAAAAATTGATTACTTTAAAATTAAAATAGTTGGTATAAGGGTTTCCCCTTACTAGGGGGAATGTAAAAAGAAAAGACAGTTTCCCTTAAATAAATTTTAAAATGATGGAGTTTTTTTCTTGTAGGTTTTTTTTAAGTGGGTATACGCCAAGAAATTTAAAATTTTTTTAAACGTTCATCACACGTCCTTTGGCATAACATCTTTTGGCAGTCAAATGGTATTTTACTGGAGCAGTTATATAACCCCCCAAATGCTCGGGTTTTAAACTGCCAACTCAAACATAAGGTGATAGTGGGGGAGGTGGTCCCCTACCCCGGCCCTGGGGTGGGCTTTCCCCCCCTAGATGCCTCAACACAAACACTGGTGTATCCCACTGGTTTTTTCTTTCCCTCCGGGGCTAACCTTGACCCCCTTTACACTGGTCGTAACCTGGTCTTTCCCTCCAAGCTAGCCTGCGGGACACATCCCTTGGTCTTTATAAAATGGTTATTTGAGGTCAAAATCAGCTTTAAGGGAGGTTTTTGCTATCTCGCCAATATTTTTTCTTTTAATAATACTTTGTATATACTTAAATATTTTGGGGGAAAGGGGAAATTATATGGTTACTTAAAAACATACTTTTTTACCTTATTTATTTTTTTTGGGTTTTTTCCCTTTGGGTTAGAAAATTTTGTTGTTGTTATTATTATTAAAAAATTTTTATTATTATTATTATTATTATTTTTTTAAATTTTTAAATTATTATTATTTTTAAAATTAAAATTTTTTTATTATTTTTATTTTTTTATTATTTTTTTTTTTTATCATTATTATTATTTATTTTAATTTTTTATTATTTTTTATTATTATTTTTTATTATTTTTAATTTTATTTTTTTTATTATTATAAATTATTATTATTTTTTATTATTATTATTATTATTATTTTATTAATTTTAAATTTTTATCACCCATTTTAAAACATTTTTTTTAAACATTATTAACACAACTGGCCTTTAATTATGCATCTGTTCGTAATATTAAGTCAATGCATTGACCTGTTAAACTTCTAAACCTAAATATTTCCACAGAAAAACCTTTATACCTGTTTTTTTCTTTAATACCATCGACAAAGCGATTATGTGTCCACTACCAGAAACTTTGTCAAATTTCTTAAGACAACATGACATATCAGTCAGTTTTGTGACTCTCTGACCGCGGGTTCTAACCCCACCCTTGGTATGGTTTACATAAGACTCACTGTAAACAATGTTAAAACTTCGTGTCGAATGATCTGTTTACACAAAGGAAGAAACTACATTTGTCTTAGAGTTTATAAAGTTGAACCTTAAACTAATGTAGTCAAAATAATAGCTTGATCCTGCAGGTGTGACAGATTGAAGCTATTATTATTATTATTATTATTATTATTATTATTATTATTATTATTATTATTATAGTTATTAGCATTATCGTATTATTATTATTATTATTATTATTATTATTATTATATTTATTAGCATTATCGTATTATTATTATTATTATTATTATTATTATTATTATTATTATTATTATTATTATATTTATTATTATTATAGTTATTAGCATTATCGTATTATTATTATTATTATTATTATTATTATTATTATTATTATTATTATTATTATTATTATAGTTATTAGCATTATCGTATTATTATTTATTATTATTATTATTATTATATTTATTAGCATTATCGTATTATTATTATTATTATTATTATTATTATTATTATTATTATTATTATAGTTATTAGCATTATCTTATTATTATTATTATTATTATTTTATTATTATTATTATTATTATTATTATTATAGTTATTAGCATTATCGTATTATTATTATTATAATCATTTATCATTATCGTATCGTTATTATTATTAATTTTATTATTATTATTATTATTATTATTATTATTATATTTATTAGCATTATCGTTATTATTATTATTATTATTATTATTATATTTATTAGCATTATCGTATTATTATTATTATTATTATTATTATTAATCATTTATCATTATCGTATCGTTATTATTATTATTAATTATTATTATTATTATTATTATTATTATTATTATTATTATTATTATTATTTTCACCGTTATCATTATTATCGTACTATTATTATTAATTATTATTATTATTATTATTAAAGTTTTTAGGCAACTAGGTAGCGACAAACCCGTAGGGTCATAGCGTGTGAGGGACTAAAAACACACCCAAATTCGATTAAAGAGAGCAAGAATAAATCCAATTCCTTGGATCATCATTCCCTGACAGGCATCAAGGTATTAAGGGACCTGGTGGTGGTAAATCCTGCGCAGCTTGACAAACACTTATATAAACCTCTGGTTATATTGACCAACCAGCTTGACAAACACTTATATAAACCTCTGGTTATATTGACCAACCGGGTGACCGTAGGTTATGGCGGACTATCTCTGTCCTACCCTATTATTTATTTCTACCCTTTCAGTCATCCCTTCGCTTTTATTTCCCGCCTAGTCTCTCATTTTTTTTTTATTTTCCTATTTCCTTTCTTTTTATTTATCTCTCTCTTCTTCTCCTCTCTCTCTCTCTCTCTCTCTCTCTCTCTCTCTCTCTCTCTCCTCTCTCTCTCTCTCTCTCTCTTCCCCTCTTTCTCTTTCTCTCTCATTCTTTAATCTTTCAATTATATCTCTAATTTATTTAATTATCTTAATGGGGGACCACAACCACACAAGAAGAAACAATGGCCGACTTTCTCATAGCCAATTTTATTATTATTATTATTATTATTATTATTATTATTGTTATTATTATTATTATTATTATATTACTGGAGAAGTTTCAAAGTCGTAAGGGTTATACGTCTCCTGGGAGCTCCAGGTAATTAGGTTTGCTCCGGTGGTAATTGCAAATCCTTAAATCAAGAGCCTTGCAGTAGCAAAAAAAACAAACTCAGTGAAGAGAGAGTTTTCAGGAACTTTCCACTCACAAGAGTGGAGTGGGGACTCGTGTAGGGTGGGAACTTATGTGGGGACTGGTGGGGTGGGGACTCAGGCGGAATGGCTACGTATGTATATATCTTTTGTCATTCCATGGGCTTGGGGAGTAGGGGTGAGAAGGGACGCCTTTTGTTCAGCCATAGTGGGCCCATCTGTGCATCGTCCATCAATGTTAGATTGGCTCAGACACCCACTCTTTATTCCTCACATCTGTGTCGTCGAGTCTGACTCTTACATGCACTTCCTGTCCAGTCCATCTCTGTGTCGTCTAGTCTGACTCTTACATGCACTTGCTGTCCAGTCCATCTGTGTGTCGTCTAGTCTGACTCATACATGCACTTCCTGTCCAGTCCATCTGTGTGTCGTCTAGTCTGACTCATACATGCACTTCCTGTTCAGTCCATCTGTGTGTCGTCTAGTTTGACTCATACATGCACTTCCTGTCCAGTCCATCTCTGTGTCGTCTAGTCTGACTCATACATGCACTTCCTGTCCAGTCCATCTCTGTGTCGTCTAGTCTGACTCATACATGCACTTCTGTCCAGTCCATCTCTGTGTCGTCTAGTCTGACTCATACATGCACTTCCTGTCCAGTCCATCTCTGTGTCGTCTAGTCTGACTCATACATGCACTTCCTGTCAGTCCATCTGTGTGTCGTCTAGTCTGACTCATACATGCACTTCCTGTCCAGTCCATCTGTGTGTGTCTAGTCTGACTCTTACATGCACTTCCTGTCCAGTCCATCTGTGTGTCGTCTAGTCTGACTCATACATGCACTTCCTGTCCAGTCCATCTCTGTGTCGTCTAGTCTGACTCATACATGCACTTCCTGTCCAGTCCATCTCTGTGTCGTCTAGTCTGACTCATACATGCACTTCCTGTCCAGTCCATCTCTGTGTCGTCTAGTCTGACTCATACATGCACTTCCTGTCCAGTCCATCTGTGTGTCGTCTAGTCTGACTCATACATGCACTTCCTGTCCAGTCCATCTGTGTGTCGTCTAGTCTGACTCTTACATGCACTTCCTGTCCAGTCCATCTGTGTGTCGTCTAGTCTGACTCATACATGCACTTCCTGTCCAGTCCATCTGTGTGTCGTCTAGTCTGACTCATACACGCACTTCCTGTCCAGTCCATCTGTGTGTCGTCTAGTCTGACTCTTACATGCACTTCCTGTCCAGTCCATCTGTGTGTCGTCTAGTCTGACTCATACATGCACTTCCTGTCCAGTCCATCTGTGTGTCGTCTAGTCTGACTCTTACATGCACTTCCTGTCCAGTCCATCTGTGTGTCGTCTAGTCTGACTCATACATGCACTTCCTGTCCAGTCCATCTCTGTGTCGTCTAGTCTGACTCATACATGCACTTTCCTGTCCAGTCCATCTGTGTGTCGTTGACCTGACTCATACATGCACTTCCTGTCCAGTCCATCTGTGTGTCGTCTAGTCTGACTCATACACGCACTTCCTGTCCAGTCCATCTGTGTGTCGTCTAGTCTGACTCTTACATGCACTTCCTGTCCAGTCCATCTGTGTGTCGTCTAGTCTGACTCATACATGCACTTCCTGTCCAGTCCATCTGTGTGTCGTCTAGTCTGACTCTTACATGCACTTCCTGTCCAGTCCATCTGTGTGTCGTCTAGTCTGACTCATACATGCACTTCCTGTCCAGTCCATCTGTGTGTCGTCTAGTCTGACTCATACATGCACTTCCTGTCCAGTCCATCTGTGTGTCGTCTGACCTGACTCATACATGCACTTCCTGTCCAGTCCATCTGTGTGTCGTCTAGTCTGACTCATACATGCACTTCCTGTCCAGTCCATCTGTGTGTCGTCTAGTCTGACTCATACACGCACTTCCTGTCCAGTCCATCTGTGTGTCGTCTAGTCTGACTCTTACATGCACTTCCTGTCCAGTCCATCTGTGTGTCGTCTAGTCTGACTCATACATGCACTTCCTGTCCAGTCCATCTGTGTGTCGTCTAGTCTGACTCTTACATGCACTTCCTGTCCAGTCCATCTGTGTGTCGTCTAGTCTGACTCATACATGCACTTCCTGTCCAGTCCATCTGTGGTGTCGTCTAGTCTGACTCTTACATGCACTTCCTGTCCAGTCCATCTGTGTGTCGTCTAGTCTGACTCATACATGCACTTCCTGTCCAGTCCATCTGTGTGTCGTCTAGTCTGACTCATACATGCACTTCCTGTCCAGTCCATCTGTGTGTCGTCTAGTCTGACTCATACATGCACTTCCTGTCCAGTCCATCTGTGTGTCGTCTAGTCTGACTCATACATGCACTTCCTGTCCAGTCCATCTGTGTGTCGTCTGACCTGACTCATACACTCACTGCCTGTGGAAATATAAACACAAATGCAGTATAATGTGATCCTTTATTGTCAATAAAGGGCCACATTAAACTGCATATGTGTTTATATTTCCATTGTGTCGGTATTTTATACCATTTATTTCCACTGCCTGTCCAGTCCATCTGTGTGTCGTGTAGCCTGGCGGCTCGTAATCTCACTGACTGTCTGGCTCCCCTCTAGGGAGGTTCCTTGACGCTGGTGAGGGGCTCTTGATCTAGGGAATTGGATTTGTGCTCCGGTTCCCTGAATTGAGCCTGAATACCTTCTATCCCCCCACATGCGCTGTATAATCCTACGGGTTTAGCGCTCCCCCATGATTATAATAATAATAATCACTGACTGGCTCATCTACGTGGTTCATCAGTACCATACATGCTCGTACACTGCTTATTGAAGTGAGTCTTAACATCCTGCCATAACTATCTCTTGTAACAAAATGGTGACCAGTTCACTTGTCGTCGACTTATACAACGGGAATACAATTCACTTGTCGTCGACTTATACAACGGGAATACAATTCACTTGTCGTCGACTTATACAACAGGAATACAATTCACTTGTCGTCGACTTATACAACGGGAATACAATTCACTTGTCGTCGACTTATACAAACAGGAATACAATTCACTTGTCGTCGACTTATACAACAGGAATACAATTCACTTGTCGTCGACTTATACAACAGGAATACAATTCACTTGTCGTCGACTTATACAACAGGAATACAATTCACTTGTTTCAGATTCAGTAAAGTTGACGATTCATCATCGGATATAAAGTCTTTCGGATATAAAGTCTTTCGGATATAAAGTCTTTCGGATATAAAGTCTTTCGGATATAAAGTCTTTCGGATATAAAGTCTTTCGGATATAAAGTCTTTCAGATATAAAGTCTCTCGGATATAAAGTCTCTCGGATATAAAGTCTCTCGGATATAAAGTCTTTCGAATATAAAGTCTTTCGGATATAAAGTCTTTCGAATATAAAGTCTTTCGGATATAAAGTCTTTCGGATATAAAGTCTTTCGGATATAAAGTCTTTCTGATATAAAGTCTTTCGGATATAAAGTCTTTCGGATATAAAGTCTTTCGGATATAAAGTCTTTCGGATATAAAGTCTTTCGGATATAAAGTCTTTCGGATATAAAGTCTTTCGGATATATTTTTAAGTAAATTTGTCTTAATATTGGTAGAATTACCGACAATATGTAAAGTAAAAGGACACAAGTGTAACTAATGTGACGTTTTATTGTGGCGACGTTTCGCTCTCCAGGAGCTTTGTATCGGCTTGATAAAGCTCCTGGAGAGCGAAACGTTGCCACAATAAAATGTCACATTAGTTGCACTTGTGTCCTTTTACTTCACAAATTTGTCTCATGCATTAAGAAAATAAAATTTTCTCTACTTGTATAAACATGTTTCTGTTGATTTTATTTTATTTTTAACGTTGTCAGGTTAAAATTTACAACTAAAACAGGTAAACTTTTTTTTTCTATATTTTAATAATGATATATATTTCTTAAACAACTGAAAATGCAAAATATTTCTTTCTTGTAAATCGTTAAGATCGTAATTTTTTACAAAACATTTTGGAAGATAAAGATAAATTTCATCCCTGAAAATATATGAAAGACATAATTTAAGTCAGGAAAATTTTAAATAAGAAAGTTTATGTCTTTTTCAGAAAAAATTCTCTCTATTTGTCTTTAAATCTTGAATATTTGTAAATTATATTTGAGGCTTAAAGTTCCTCTGTATTTACTCCAGCTGTCACCTGCATGTAATTAATCTGGTGGAAGTGTTAAACCTGTAGGGGTTAAACTGAGCCTGAGGAATGAGAGGCATTGAGGTTTGATCCAACGAAAGTGGGGACAAGGTCAGTTTCATGGATCAAGAGCCCTTCACAATCTTCCAGGCACCTCCCTGGGGGGACTAACACCTGCATCTGGGTCTATACAATGCCTTCCCCTTGACTCTCGCCGCTACAATGCTAAATCTAATTGTGACATTACGTGGAAAATTTTCCCATTGTTGTGACTGACATCTCTTCTCAGTGGTCAGTAATATTGTTAATAACACGTGGACAATACTGTGTTGGAATATATATACTTTAAGGTAGTGAATAAATCTTGACTTTGATCAGGGAACAATTGTTTGGATCAGGGAACAATTGTTTGGATCACGGAACAATTGTTTGGATCAGGGAACAATTGTTTGGATCACGGAGCAATTGTTTGGATCACTGAACAATTGTTTGGATCACGGAGCAATTGTTTGGATCACTGAACAATTGTTTGGATCACGGAACAATTGTTTGGATCACGGAACAATGTGTTTGGATCAGGGAACAATTGTTTGGATCACGGAACAATTGTTTGGATCAGGGAACAATTGTTTGGATCACGGAACAATTGTTTGCATCACGCAACAATTGTTTGGATCACGGAACAATTGTTTGGATCACGGAACAATTGTTTGCATCACGCAACAATTGTTTGGATCACGGAACAATTGTTTGGATCACTGAACAATTGTTTGGATCACGGAACAATTGTTTGGATCACGGAACAATGTGTTTGGATCAGGGAACAATTGTTTGGATCACGGAACAATTGTTTGGATCAGGGAACAATTGTTTGGATCACGGAACAATTGTTTGGATCAGGGAGCAATTGTTTGGATCACGGAAAAATTGTTTGGATCAGGGAACAATTGTTTGGATCACGGAGCAATTGTTTGGATCAGGGAACAATTGTTTGGTTCATGGAACAATTGTTTGGATCACGGAACAATTGTTTGGATCACGGAACAATTGTTTGCATCACGGAACAATTGTTTGGATCAGGGAACAATTGTTTGGATCAGGGAACAATTGTTTGGATCAGGGAGCAGTTGTTTGGATCACGGAACAATTGTTTGGATCACGGAAACTGTTTGGATCACGGAACAATGTGTTTGGATCACGGAAATTGTTTGGATCACGGAACAATGTGTTTGGATCAGGGAACAATTGTTTGGATCAGGGAACAATTGTTTGGATCACTGAACAATTGTTTGGATCACGAAACAATTGTTTGGATCACGGAACAATGTGTTTGGATCAGGGAACAATTGTTTGGATCTCGGAACAATTGTTTGGATCACGGAACAATTGTTTGGATCAGGGAACAATTGTTTGGATCACGGAACAATTGTTTGGATCACGGAACAATGTGTTTGGATCACGGAACAATTGTTTGGATCACGAAACAATTGTTTGGATCACGGAACAATTGTTTGGATCACGGAACAATTGTTTGGATCACGGAACAATTGTTTGGATCAAGGAACAATTGTTTGGATCAGGGAACAATTGTTTGGATCAGGGAACAATTGTTTGGATCACGGAACAATTGTTTGGATCAGGGAACAATTGTGTGCATCACGGAACAATTGTTTGGATCACGGAACAATTGTGTGCATCACGGAACAATTGTTTGGATCACGGAACAATTGTTTGGATCAGGGAACAATTGTTTGGATCAGGGAACAATTGTTTGGATCAGGGAACAATTGTTTGGATCACGGAACAATTGTTTGGATCAAGGAACAATTGTTTGGATCAGGGAACAATTGTTTGGATCACGGAACAATTGTGTGCATCACGGAACAATTGTTTGGATCACGGAACAATTGTTTGGATCAGGGAACAATTGTTTGGATCAGGGAACAATTGTTTGGATCACGGAACAATTGTTTGGATCACGGAACAATTGTTTGGATCAGGGAACAATTGTTTGGATCACGGAACAATTGTGTGCATCACGGAACAATTGTTTGGATCACGGAACAATTGTTTGGATCACGGAACAATGTGTTTGGATCAGGGAACAATTGTTTGGATCACGGAACAATGTGTTTGGATCACGGAACAATGTGTTTGGATCAGGGAACAATTGTTTGGATCACTGAACAATTGTTTGGATCACGGAACAATATTTGGATCAGGGAACAATTGTTTGGATCAGGTAAGAATTGTTTGGATCAGGGAACAATTGTTTGGATCACTGTACAATTGTTTGGATCACGGAACAATGTGTTTGGATCAGGGAACAATTGTTTGGATCACGGAACAATTGTTTGGATCAGGGAGCAATTGTTTGGATCACGGAACAATTGTTTGGATCACGGAACAATTGTTTGGATCAGGGAACAATTGTTTGGATCACGGAACAATTGTTTGGATCACGGAACAATGTGTTTGGATCACGGAACAATGTGTTTGGATCAGGGAACAATTGTTTGGATCAGGGAACAATTGTTTGGATCACGGAACAATTGTTTGGATCAGGGAACAATGTGTTTGGATCACGGAACAATTGTTTGGATCAGGGAACAATTGTTTGGATCAGGGAACAATTGTTTGGATCAGGGAACAATTGTTTGGATCAGGGAGCAATTGTTTGGATCACGGAACAATTGTTTGGATCAGGGAGCAATTGTTTGGATCAGGGAGCAATTGTTTGGATCACGGAACAATTGTTTGGATCAGGGAACAATTGTTTGGATCACGGAGCAATTGTTTGGATGACGGAACAATTGTTTGGATCATGGAACAATTGTTTGGATCACGGAACAATTGTTTGGATCACGGAACAATGTGTTTGGATCAGGGAACAATTGTTTGGATCACGGAACAATTGTTTGGATCAGGGAACAATTGTTTGGATCACGGAACAATTGTTTGGATCAGGGAGCAATTGTTTGGATCACGGAACAATTGTTTGGATCACGGAACAATTGTTTGGATCAGGGAACAATTGTTTGGATCACGGAACAATTGTTTGGATCACGGAACAATGTGTTTGGATCACGGAACAATGTGTTTGGATCAGGGAACAATTGTTTGGATCAGGGAACAATTGTTTGGATCACGGAACAATTGTTTGGATCAGGGAACAATGTGTTTGGATCACGGAACAATTGTTTGGATCAGGGAACAATTGTTTGGATCAGGGAACAATTGTTTGGATCAGGGAACAATTGTTTGGATCAGGGAGCAATTGTTTGGATCAGGGAGCAATTGTTTGGATCACGGAACAATTGTTTGGATCAGGGAACAATTGTTTGGATCACGGAGCAATTGTTTGGATGACGGAACAATTGTTTGGATCATGGAACAATTGTTTGGATCACGGAACAATTGTTTGGATCACGGAACAATGTGTTTGGATCAGGGAACAATTGTTTGGATCACGGAACAATGTGTTTGGATCACGGAACAATGTGTTTGGATCAGGGAACAATGCGTTTGGATCAGGGAACAATGTGTTTGGATCACGGAACAATGTGTTTGGATCACGGAACAATGTGTTTGGATCAGGGAACAATTGTTTGGATCAGGGAACAATGTGTTTGGATCACGGAACAATTGTTTGGATCACGGAACAATTGTTTGGATCAGGGAACAATGCGTTTGGATCAGGGAACAATTGTTTGGATCACGGAACAATTGTTTGGATCACGGAACAATGCGTTTGGATCAGGGAACAATTGTTTGGATCACGGAACAATTGTTCGGATCAGGGAACAATTGTTTGGATCAGGGAACAATTGTTTGGATCACGGAACAATGTGTTTGGATCAGGGAACAATTGTTTGGATCAGGGAACAATTGTTTGGATCAGGGAACAATTGTTTGGATCAGGGAACAATTGTTTGGATCGGGGAACAATTGTTTGGATCACGGAACAATTGTTTGGATCAGGGAACAATTGTTTGGATCGGGGAACAATTGTTTGGATCACGGAACAATTGTTCGGATCAGGGAACAATTGTTTGGATCACGGAACAATTGTTTGGATCACGGAACAATTGTTTGGATCACGGAACAATTGTTCGGATCAGGGAACAATTGTTTGGATCACGGAACAATTGTTTGGATCACGGAACAATTGTTTGGATCAGGGAACAATGTGTTTGGATCACGGAACAATGTGTTTGGATCAGGGAACAATTGTTTGGATCAGGAACAATTGTTTGGATCACGGAACAATGTGTTTGGATCACGGAACAATTGTTTGGATCGGGGAACAATTGTTTGGATCGGGGAACAATTGTTTGGATCACGGAACAATTGTTCGGATCAGGGAACAATTGTTTGGATCACGGAACAATTGTTTGGATCACGGAACAATTGTTTGGATCACGGAACAATTGTTCGGATCAGGGAACAATTGTTTGGATCACGGAACAATGTGTTTGGATCAGGGAACAATTGTTTGGATCAGGAACAATTGTTTGGATCACGGAACAATGTGTTTGGATCACGGAACAATTGTTCGGATCAGGGAACAATTGTTTGGATCACGGAACGATTGTTTGGATCACGGAACAATTGTTCGGATCAGGGAACAATTGTTTGGATCACGGAACAATTGTTTGGATCGCGGAACAATTGTTCGGATCAGGGAACAATGTGTTTGGATCACGGAACGATTGTTTGGATCACAGAACAATTGTTTGGATCAGGGAACAATTGTTCGGATCACGGAACAATTGACTCAAGAAATCGTAATGACACGATTGTTTGGATCAGGGAACAATTGTTTGGATCACGGAACAATTGTTCGGATCACCGAACAATTGTTTAGATCACGGAACAATTGTTTGGATCACGGAACAATTGTTCGGATCACGGAACAATTGTTTGGATCACGGAACAATTGTTTGGATCACGGAACAATCCAACATTTGTAATTCTACTGCATATTGTATGTTTAACGAGAAAATCTTCATGTTGTAATTAACGTTGTATTAATTAGTTTACTGTATTAATTAGTTTACTGTATTAATTAGTTTACTGTATTAATTAGTTTACTGTATTAATTAGTTTACTGTATTAATTAGTTTACTGTATTAATTAGTTTACTGTATTAATTAGTTTACTGAATTAATTAGTTTACTCTATTAATTAGTTTACTGTATTAATTAGTTTACTGTATTAATTAGTTTACTGTATTAATTAGTTTACTGTATTAATTAGTTTACTGTATTAATTAGTTTACTGAATTAATTAGTTTACTGGATTAGTTTACTGTATTAATTAGTTTACTGTATTAATTAGTTTACTATATTAATTAGTTTACTGTATTAATTAGTTTACTGAATTAATTAGTTTACTCTATTAATTAGTTTACTGCATTAATTAGTTTACTGTATTAATTAGTTTACTGTATTAATTAGTTTACTGTATTAATTAGTTTACTGAATTAATTAGTTTACTCTATTAATTAGTTTACTCTATTAATTAGTTTACTGTATTAATTAGTTTACTGTATTAATTAGTTTATTGTATTAATTAGTTTACTGTATTAATTAGTTTACTGAATTAATTAGTTTACTGGATTAGTTTACTGTATTAATTAGTTTACTGTATTAATTAGTTTACTGTATTAATTAGTTTACTGTATTAATTAGTTTACTGTATTAATTAGTTTTAACTGAATTAATTAGTTTACTGTATTAATTAGTTTACTGTATTAATTAGTTTACTGTATATAATTAGTTTACTGTATTAATTAGTTTACTGAATTAATTAGTTTACTCTATTAATTAGTTTACTCTATTAATTAGTTTACTCTATTAATTAGTTTACTGTATTAATTAGTTTACTGTATTAATTAGTTTACTGTATTAATTAGTTTACTGAATTAATTAGTTTACTTGATTAGTTTACTGTATTAATTAGTTTACTGTATTAATTAGTTTACTGTATTAATTAGTTTACTGTATTAATTAGTTTACTGAATTAATTAGTTTACTGTATTAATTAGTTTACTGTATTAATTAGTTTACTGTATTAATTAGTTTACTGTATTAATTAGTTTACTGTATTAATTAGTTTACTGTATTAATCAGTTTTTTCATGAATGTTAATTACCATGCCTTTATATTGTATTTACTCACTTCATACTGTATTTAATATTACGTGAGTCGTATTGTTTTTAATAATCTTCAACATTATTAACTGGTAGAATTTTGTATAAATAATGAGAACGGAAAAAACTGAACTGATCTAAATAGTAATATTTCAAGACTTCTGTTTACCTTAAATTCTAATTAACATTAATATGAAACAGCGGTGGACATCAGCAGTGGACATCAGCAGTGGACATCAGCAGTGGACATCAGCAGTGGACATCGACAGTGGACATCAGCAGTGGATATCAGCAGTGGACATCAGTGGACATCAGCAGTGGCCATCAGCAGTGGACATCAGCAGTGGACATCAGCAGTGGACATCAGCAGTGGACATCAGCAGTGGACATCAGCAGTGGACATCAGCAGTGGACATCAGCAGTGGATATCAGCAGTGGACATCAGCAGTGGCCATCAGCAGTGGACATCAGCAGTGGACATCAGCAGTGGACATCAGCAGTGGACATCAGCAGGTGGACATCGCAGTGGACATCAGCAGTGGACATCAGCAGTGGATATCAGCAGTGGACATCAGCAGTGGACATCAGCAGTGGACATCAGCAGTGGACATCAGCAGTGGATATCAGCAGTGGACATCAGCAGTGGACATCAGCAGTGGACATCAGCAGTGGACATCAGCAGTAATGTTTCAGTGCTGGTTAAATATTGCCAGGTGGAGGTTACAGGGGAGAGCTGGAAAGTACAAGTGTCCTCGGCTCAATTTCTTATAGATTATTCCTGAAATTGGTGTTCGTGGTCTAATTTTATAACCCTGTTTGATCAGTTTTAAAATTTCTGTATTCGTGTGACCTTAGATGAAAGTTGTTATTGTTAATGGAGTGTTGCAGTAAATAATACTTTTAACCTCGAACTGGTAATGAATATTTTTCATTACGTTATTTTGTATCCTAAATTAGACCAGCACATTAAGTCTGTTGCATAATTATTACCGTTAAAAGGTGAATCGAATGATTAATTGTGAATTCATCGCATGAAAGTCAGTATTTAAATCTTTCTAATTTCTGCAATGAAGACAATAATTTTGATGTACACAAGTCAAAATAAATTCAGGTTTTTTCTCGATGCAAGACTGACTGGTATTTCAAATACGTAAGAAAAATGTGCACATTTGAGTTACTTAAGAAGTTTCATTGAAGCTTTGGATGATACATACAGATTCTTTATACAACGGTCTAGACTAGAGATAAGATAAGATAAGATAAGATTTCGTTCGGATTTTTAACCCTGGAGGGCTAGCCACCCAGGATAACCCAAGAAAGTCAGTGCGTCATCGAGGACTGTCTAACTTATTCCATTGGGGTCCTTAATCTTGTCCCCCAGGATGCGACCCACACCAGTCGACTAACACCCAGGTACCTATTTGCTGCTCAGGTGAACAGGGACAACAGGTGTAAGGAAACGTGTCGAAATGTTTCCACCCGCCGGGAATCGAACCCGGGCCCTCCGTGTGTGAAGCGGGAGCTTTACCCACCAGGCCACCGGGTCACCACTCAGATATTACGAGATATTAGATATCAGAGTTTATTTCTTGGGTAACATTGAGGATTGGGTTGGGAAAATTATATAGATTATATAGATTTAATCCAGGATAACCCAAGTTACTTTGAAATTGGGTGAATCTTTTCGAAAAAATCCGTATTATAGAGAACTTTCGATTCTTTTACAGTATCCGCACGAATGAGATTCCACAACTATAACGTTTCTTTCGTTATTATAATCATGGGGAACCGCTAAACCCGTAGGATTATACAGCGCATGTGGGGGGGGGATGGAAGGCATTTAGGCTCAATTCAAGGAACCGGAGCACAGATCCAATTCCCCAGATCTAGAGCCCCTCACCAGCTTCAAGGAACCTCCTTTGACGGGTACATTTCCATCAGTGTTCACTTAAGTGCAGTTTTAGTCAGAAATGTTCAGAGTACCCACGGTGCCCCGTGGCCCGGTGGCACAAACTCTCGCTTCACACGGTGAGGGTCCGGGTTTGATTCCCGGTGAAAGGGTGAAAACATTGGACGCATTTATTTACACCGGTTGTCTACGTTCACCCATCAGTATAAAATGGGTACCTGGGTGTTAGTGGACTGGTGTGGGTCGCATCCTGGGTGTTAGTGGACTGGTGTGGGTCGCATCCTGGGTGTTAGTGGACTGGTGTGGGTCGCATCCTGGGTGTTAGTGGACTGGTGTGGGTCGCATCCTGGGTGTTAGTGGACTGGTGTGGGTCGCATCCTGGGTGTTAGTGGACTGGTGTGGGTCGCATCCTGGGTGTTAGTGGACTGGTGTGGGTCACATCCTGGGTTTTAGTGGACTGGTGTGGGTTACATCCTGGGTGTTAGTGGACTGGTGTGGGTCACATCCTGGGTGTTAGTGGACTGGTGTGGGTCACATCCTGGGTGTTAGTGGACTGGTGTGGGTCACATCCTGGGTGTTAGTGGACTGGTGTGGGTCACATCCTGGGTGTTAGTGGACTGGTGTGGGTCACATCCTGGGACAAAACTGACCTAATTTGCGGGAAATTCTCAGCATAACAAGCGGCTTTCTATATAGTAGTATGTCACTGATGTCAGCTATGGTCTGTATACCTTGTACATGTACTTGTATACCTTGTACATGTACTGGTATAACTTGTACATGTACTGGTATACCTTGTACATGTACTGGTATAACTTATACATGTACTGGTATACCTTGTACATGTACTGGTATACCTTGTACATGTACTGGTATACCTTGTACATGTACTGGTATAACTTGTACATTTACGGGTATACCTTGTACATGTACTGGTATACCTTGTACATGTACTTGTATACCTTGTACATGTACTGGTATAACTTGTACATGTACTGGTATACCTTGTACATGTACTGGTATACCTTGTACATGTACTGGTATACCTTGTACATGTACTGGTATACCTTGTACATGTACTTGTATACCTTGTACATGTACTGGTATACCTTGTACATGTACTGGTATACCTTGTACATGTACTTGTATACCTTGTACATGTACTGGTATACCTTGTACATGTACTGGTATACCTTGTACATGTACTGGTATTAAATACAGATATTATTATAGTATTCTACAGACATAAAGTAGCGGCACCACGTGGGCCAGCGAGTGAAGGATTGGCGTCGACTCTAATGAAGCAGTTGACTGCTGCTGGGGGTCCAAATACACACAAGACCTCAGTTCACTCCCAGCCACGGGAGCATAAGGTGTGGAGGGGTAGGGCTGGCTCACAGGGTCTCACTACTAACAGCGATGTTTTGTTTCTCGATTAGTGTGCGATTTGGCCCGTAGTCTAAAGTGATTTTTGTAATAATGTAAATTCTATTCGGCTGAAAGGATGAAACCATTCTCTTATAAGCGGTAAGCTAATTACAGTTTTTCGTATACTTAGATATTTTTCTGACGAAAAATGTACCAAAAAAAATCGGGATAGTTTTCGGAAACACTAAGATAGTCAGGGAGGACCTGACCAGCAGTTTTCCAAACAGGGTGTTGCGAGGTCAATTTCTATGCAAAGTTCAGTGCAATTTGTTCCTTATGTGCGGAATGAAATCGTTAGTATGTACAAATATACTTGGCATATACTAGCATAGTCCCCTCTTTATACAAATTTTCAATTTTTATCAACGATGTTGTTAGGTAAGACACATATGCAAAAAGTTAGGTATCTTTATTGTGAAACGTTTCGCCTACACAGTAGGCTCTTCAGTCGAGTACAGAAAGTTGATAGAACAGAAGATACTTGAAGACGAAAGAACATCCACCCCTTAAAATTTTTTAGGGGGTCATCCCCCATCTGGAGAAGAGCATTGACTGAAGAAAGCGGTCTGGAGTTTGAAATCAGACGCGGGTTTCTATCCCCGTCCGTGGTATGGATGTAGTTGCAATAGTGTGTCGATTACGATTTCCTGTGTGTCGCAGGGGAGAGAAGATTAACTCAAATGCCTTATATTTTTTGTGTATAAGTTATAGGCCCGTATGGAATCATTCAGAATTACAATGACGACTCGAGCTCTCCTGCTACGTCCTGCATACATAATTTGTTCGCCGTGTTGTGGTGTTAGTGAGACGCAGGGACGTGTAGTGGACAAACTAAATCCTGGGCAACTAGCAAATTCCAAAATAGATAATTTACTGGCTTGAAGGCTGGTGGTGCGTGTAGTAGAATTGTAGACTGAGGTGTTCACGCGGTCTAAACAAGTGGTGAATCCTCCAGTATGATGGAATTGTTGGATGGACGAGAGGTAATGGTTTACGGATGATAGAATCTGATGGAGGACGAGGGTAATGGTTTATGATGATGTTCGTTGGAGGACGAGAGGTAATGGTTTATGATGATGAATCTGTTGGAGGACGAGAGGTAATGGTTTATGATGATGAATCTGTTGGAGGACGAGAGGTAATGGTTTATGATGATGAATCTGTTGGAGGGGAGAGGCTAGGGTAATGGTTTATGATGAATCTGTTGGAGGACGAGAGGTAATGGTTTAAGATGATGAATCTGTTGGAGGACGAGAGGTAATGGTTTAAGATGATGAATCTGTTGGAGGACGAGAGGTAATGGTTTAAGATGATGAATCTGTTGGAGGACGAGAGGTAAATGGTGTAAGATGAATGAATCTGTTGGAGGAACGAGAGGTAATGGTTAAGAATAATGAATCTGTTGGAGGAGAGATTGGTAATGGTTTTAAGATAATGAATCTGTTGGAGGACGAGAGGTAATGGTTTAAGATGATGAATCTGTTGGAGGACGAGAGGTAATGGTTTAAGATGATGAATCTGTTGGAGGACGAGAGGTAATGGTTTAAGATGATGAATCTGTTGGAGGACGAGAGGTAATGGTTTAAGATGATGAATCTGATGGAGGACGAGAGGTAATGGTATAAGATGATGAATCTGTTGGAGGACGAGAGGTAATGGTTTATGATGAATCTGTTGGAGGACGAGAGGTAATGGTATAAGATGATGAATCTGTTGGAGGACGAGAGGTAATGGTTTAAGATGATGAATCTGTTGGAGGACGAGAGGTAATGGTTTATGATGATGAATCTGTTGGAGGACGAGAGGTAATGGTTTAAGATGATGAATCTGTTGGAGGACGAGTAGGTGTAATGGTTTTATGATGAATCTGTTGGGAGGACGAAGAGGTAAGGTTTCAGATGATGAATCTGTTGGCGGGCGAGAGGTAAGGTGTTATGATGAATCTGTTGGAAGGACGAGAGGTAAGGTTTTAAGATGTTGAATCTCCTGCATCTGAAATAAATCCCCAAGTGTTGTCGAGACTTAATCATCCACGTATCAGATATATGTACCTATAATAAACTTAAGACTTGAAGGAAGAATTCTTAACTCCCGTACCATGACACAATTCAACCAAGCCCCCTCCCTCACTCGATATATTTGTCAAGTCTCTTCTTAAAGTTCCCACCCATTTTTGAGGTGGTCCAGTCCCTCCAGTTGGAGAAGGCGCTCGGGAATAAAGATACCTAACTGTTGCCATATGTGTATTACTAACAGACCTGTCGTCCCTTTTTATACCATTTGATGTTCAATCTCTATAATCTCTGTGTAGAAAACCAGTACTTACCTAATGTCTTCATAAATCTGTAAATTTATCAAAACTTAATCACATTATTTCCTGGTTCTTATACCTGGTTCGACACCCTCAGTACTTTATTTAATGTTCTCCCTTGTCTTATGCCGTCATCCACTTATACACTTCATGAATTCCCTCATTCTACGCCTCTCCAGAGAGTGGCGAGTTAGTCTATCTATCATACGGGTAGGTTCATTACACAGTAAATTCATTTTAGGTCATTCTTCTCGGTATGTTCTCTAATGAGTCTATGTCCAGCCTGTAATAAGGAAATCAATAACTGAGCAGGCATAATCTTAATATGAGGCTCACTAGTGATGTATAGAGCACGTGTAAGTAAAATAACTTTTGGGACTTCTCGCTTTTACTTATACTTCTTGAGATAAATCCAAGTTATCTGTCTGGCCTTATTTGCGCACACTAAGCACTGCTCGTCTGTGGCTTTAGATTTCTGTTTACATGACTCCCAAGTCTTTTTCCAATTTTGTTGATCAAGCTCTACTTCACCTTAGATTATAGCTTCGAGGGTGTATGTCATTACCAACGGGCACGTACTGTACACCTAAATCCACATTGGAACTGTCATCTGCCATTTTTTAGACCAAGACATTAAATTTGTCCAAATCGTTCCTGGAGTTCATTGGATATCCTCTCACGAGTGAAAAATTATACGGCCTATCTTTGTATCATCAGAAAAATTTACTCATTGTCACTGTAATCCCTTATCAAGGTCTTTACTGTATATTATGTACAAGAGAGGGACTAGAAAAACTGATCGCCTTGTGGAAACGCCACTAGTAACTAATCCCCATTTAGGTTGCAGACTCCATTCATGTGCTAATCTCCTGCTTTCTGAGGAATGGTATGGTGATACGACCAACGATGTGGCAAAAAGACACTTACTGTACTGTTAAGGACATTTATTAAAGGAAACGTTTCGCCACGAGTGGCTTTCTTCAGTCCTAATACAGACGAAAAACTAAGAAAACACACATATATATAGTGCGTGGAGTCAGGTGAGGTGAGAGCGTGGAGTAGAGGTGGTACTAGTAGTAGTAGAAGTAAATGGAATAAGGAGAGTGTAGGTTAGAGAGGGACCTGCTGGCATCAAGATAACCACCAGTTCCCAGGATGGGTAAGATCCTCTTGCTAGTAATTTTGGAAATACAGATACTCCGGATTTTTGCTTTTTAGTGTCTACTGAAGAAGATTAGTGCAGCTTCAATGGCATTTTCTCCGTCTTAAGTCGTCTTCCTTTAAAATAGTTTTTGCTTGTTGGTTAGATTTCATGAGGTGTCCAACTTCGTCTCTATGTTGAACACATGCGTTTTTGCGCGTATAATTTCTGCAGCCATTTTTGTGTTCTGCTATTCTATTGTCCAGAGTTCTGGCTGTTTCCATACATATACTTTTTCACACTCCCCCACATGGTATAGTGTGTAGATTTCCTGCATTGCTGCCCAGAATTCATGCTTGGGTTTTTTGTATCAGGGATTCCTAATAGTAGAACAGACACTTATCTACAGTTCAGGCATTTATTAAGGAAAACGTTTCGTCCACGAGTGGCTTTTCGTCATCTATATACAGAAAACCCACTAAGAAAACACAACTATTATATAGTGCGGGTGTCAGGGTGTGGTGATGCGTGGGTTAGTGGTGGTAGTGAGTAGTCAGTTGTGTGTAGTAGCTAGTAGTAGTAGTAGTAGTAGTATTAGTACATGAACTAAGGAGAGTGAGGCAAGAGAGGGACCTGCTGGCATCAAGTAACACCACGTTCCCAGGATGGGTAATATGCTCTTGCTTAGTAATTTTTGAACCACTTTAACTACCGGATTCTTTGCTTTATACTGTTACTGACAGAAATTAGTGCGCAGCTTCAATGCAATTTTCTTCCGTCTTAGTCTGCACATAATTTTCTGTCAGTAAGCCCCCTATAAAGCCAAAATCCGGTAGTTACAGTGTTTTCAAAGAATTGAACTAAGGCAAGAGGGAATATTACCCATCCTGGGAATGGTGTTACTGGGATGCCAGCAGGTCCCCTTCTTGACTCACCTCCTCTTAAGTTCCATTATACTACTATACTTACTACTAATATAACACACCTACTACTACTACTTCCCACTACCACGCATCACCTCACCTGACTCCGCCACTATATCTATGTGGGTGTTTTCTTAGTTTCTCTGTTTTTATGGGACTGAAGAAGCCCCTCGTGGCGAAACGTTTCCTGTTTAATAAATGTCCTGAACTGTACATAAGTGTTGATTTTGTTCCACATCTTGTCGGTATCACGCCATACACTATTTCCTCATTTCTCTAATAGTAGTTGAAGAGCTGGTAGATATTTTAGCCAGGTTTTTCTGTCAAAACATTTTTGAAACATTAGTGGCAACGTTGCTGACGGTAAAACGATGTACTTGGAAGGCTTTTCTTCAATTTTGATAGATGACAGGAGTGTTGTCTTGCCTGAGGCGGTGTTGCACGTTTCCTGCAGTCCCCGCTATGAATGTGTAGGGGAAAGTGTAGTGAACTAAAGAATTTGGTGATGTATGTACATTCTTCTTCGTAGGAACTGCGAGACTGGTAATTCTGTAGGCTTCAGAAAGAAGCCAAATACTACCTCTTTATAGTTCTTGTGTCATGGTGAGAGAAGAAATGTTGAAGTCATTCTTGTAGGTAGGACTTCGGTTAGACTTTAAAAGAAAAGTTTGCTTGTTCATAGCCACTTGATCTTCTTCGCGGGTTGATTTAAGATGGATAGAGTTACCTTGTACACCGCCAGATTTTGTGAGCCTTGTCGAACTGTTGTGTTCGTTTTAACTGGTTTTAGGTTCGAGGACAAGAAGTACAAACAACTCTTCGGACTAGCCGATGGATCCCCCCTTAGTGCAGTTATTGCCAATTTATATATGGGGACCTGATACAGAAGGATCTCAATAACATCCCTCGTTCCGAACCTGGGATGCCCGGTTAGTAGATGATATTTTGGTCATTGGTACCCAAAAATCTGTTGTGAAGTACAGGGGCAGCCTCAAACACCAGCAACAATCTGGAATCCTACTATTAAAATTTACTCTAGAGGAGGAGGAAGGACATAAACCAGGTACCTTTTCTCGACGTTCTCTTAGCCACAGGGGAAGAAGCAAACTTTTCTTTTAAAGTCTACCCGTAAGCTACCTACAAGAATGATCTTCTACATTTTTCTCCCAACCTGACAAAGAATAAAAGTTGGGGAGTTATTGGCTTCTTTCTGAGAAGCCTGACAGAATTTCCAGTCCGCAGTTCCTCGAGAAGAACATGGTACATACATCACCAAATCTTTTAGTTCCTATCACTTCCTCTTACTATCTTCATACGGGGACTGCGGAAAACGTGCAACAAGTTATCCTCAGCAAGACCAAACACCTATCAAATTGAGAAGAAAAGCCTCCATAGTTTACATCGTGTTATACCGGTCAGCAACGTTGCCACTTATGTTTCAAAATGGTTTGACAGAAAACTGGCAAAATATCTACCAGCTCTTAACACACTATTAGGAACCTGATAACAAGAAACCCAGAAGCATTGATTTCTGGCACAAGTGCAGGAATCTAACACTTATTACCACTGGGGGGGTGTGGACAAAGTATATGTAGGGGAAACAGCCAGAACTAGGAATTTAGAATAGCAGACACAAAAATGCTTTGGCCAGGGAACATGTACCGCATAATACGCATGTGTTTCAACATAGAGAAGATTGTTGGCACCTCATGAAAGTCATGAAGCCTAAACTAGTTTATTAAAGAAGGGCGACTTAAGCGGAGAAACTTGCATTGAGCTGCTCTTAATTTCTGTCAGTAACTCTATAAATGCAAAAATCCGGGTGTTACAGTATTTCATAATTACTATAGCAGAGGATATTACCCATCCTGGGATACTGGTGGTTACTTGATGCCAGCAGGGTCCCTCTCTTACGCCTCAACCTCCTAGTTCATTACTACTCACATACTCTACTATACCACCTCTTCCCACGCTTCACCTCACCTGACTCCCACATATATATATGTGTGTTTTTCTTAGTTTTCTTGTATTAGGCACTCACTGAAGAAGCCATCGTGCTCCGAAAACGTTTCTTTAATAAATGTCCTGAGCTGTACAGTAAGTGTCTTTTTCTCCACATCTCTGCTTTTCTATTGGTAAGACCATGCCTCAATCCATGCTAGAACTGTACCTTCCCTATACCATGCAGCTGTCCACTTTTTTGAGTCTCTTTGTGAGGTACTCTATCGAAGGTTTACTAAAATCCAAAATAAAACAATGATCATATTTCTTTATCACTGCAACTGCTCGCAGAATGTTTATTGAAGAAACGTTCAGTATGTTTGTCAGGCGAGGAGGCGCCCTGTCTCGAATATCCATGCTGAGATTCATTTATCAAGTTATGCTCTTCAAGGGGTGACTTCTGATAATGTCAGCTATAATTGATTATAATAACTTGCCCACTATAGATGTATCAGGCCTATGGACGGTCAATTTGATAAGGAGTGGACTTATCCCCGTAAGGATGGACTATTCACTCCCTAGTCATCTGTGTGCTGGTTGCGCAGACAGTGCTGTTTAGTGCGCGAACTTGTAATCTTTGTGGTGGTGCGCAAGCCATGGCTGTGTTAGTGCGCAGAACTTGATAATCTCTTACTGTGCTGGTGTGCAGCCATGCTGGTTAAGTGCGCAGAACTTGATAATCTCTTGGGACTGGTTGCGGCTCAGCCACTGCGGTGTTAAGTGCGCAGAATTGATTAATCTCTTGTGCTGGTTGCGCAGCCTATGCTGTGTTAGTGCGCATGAACTTGATAATCTCTTGTTGACTCGGTGCGCAAGCATGTGTGTTAGTGCGCAGAACTTGATAAATTGCTGGTGCATGGTGCGCAGCATGCTGGGTTAGAGATGTAGATAAAATTTATTAAGTTATTAGGTACGAATTCATAAAACAGGTACTCAAATTATCATACATGAGTAACTGTGTGTAATTTGCCCTGTCCTGTCTGAGATGAGGACCGGGTGTCTCAAAGGGGACTCCCTCCCAGGATGTATCTCTGTATGTCTGTCTCTCTGTCTTGTCTCTGTCTCTCTGCCTCTCTCTCGCCTCTATCTCTGCCTGTCTTCTTTGTATTCTTCCTCTGTCCTCTCTCTGTTCTATCTCTCATGTCTTCTCTCTCTCTCTCTGTCTCTCTGTCTCTCTCTGTCGCTCTCTCTCTCTGTCTCTCTTCTCTGTTCTCTCTATCTGTCTCTCTCTGTCTCTGTCTCTGGTCTCCTCTGTCTCTGTCTATCTCGGTCTCTGTCCTCTACTCTGTCCTCTCCTCTCTTGTCCTAGTCTGTCTGTCTGTCTCTGTCTCTGTTCGTCGTGTTCTCTGTCTCTCTGTCTCTCTGGCTCTGTCTCTTGTTCTGTCTCTCTCTCTAGTCTCTCTCTGTCTTCTCTTCTGTCTCTCCTCTGTCTATCTCTCTCTGTCTCTCTCTCCTGATCTCTCTATTGTCTCTCTCTCTGTCTCTCTCTCTCTTCTGTCTCTCTGTTCTCTCTCTGTCTCTTCTTGTCTCTGGTCTTATCTAGCTCTCTCTCTCTCTCTCTCTCGGTCTCTCTCTCTCTCTCACCAATGACAGAAAGTGTAGTTAGATATTTGTTCAGAGAATCGTGCAGGTTTGATTAGATACTTCTGCCAACACTTGGGTTTACTTGTCCGGCTTATGCTGTGAATCTTTCAAACTTGTTGGACAGATCAGTCATCGATCTCGCAGGCGTGAGATCTTTCAACCATTCTACTCTTGTATTCGACTGAGGGAAGCGCTTGGAAGAAACGTTTGACACTCAAGAAATTTCCTTCTGTGTTGCACAAGTGGTTCTGACTCAGGGTTAAACAGCTATTTGAGCAAGGAGTGTGAGGTGTGTGTAATATATTTTATTTGCTTTTATTAACATAGGCCGTCTACCACCAAGGCAGGCGTGGCCCGAAAAAGAAAAACTTTCACCATCATTCACTCATAGACTGGTTCTTGCAGAGGCGTGTTTGTAACTATAATCATAAAAGACCTGCAACTTAGAGTTAATTATCTAGGTAAAGTTGAAACGGGACACAAGTGCAACTATGTGACATTTATTGTGGCAACGTTTCGCGCTCTCCAGTGTGCTTTGTCGAGCCATTAATCGGCATAACGAGGATATTCTTCATACAGTCAACGCAACTGTCAACCACCCTCCCCTAAGGGCCTTGATAAAGCTCTGGAAGAGCGAAAACGTGTGCCACTAATAAATGTACATTCGTTGCACTTGTGTCCTTTACTTTACATATTGTCGGTTAATTCTACAAACTTTACTACAATTATCAGTATTAATTATATAATATTGCAATACTTGGACAGTCCTGATGAAGGACATTTCTAACAATTAGTGGCTGAATATGTCAGAGACAAAAACAAAGGTTTCTGTCAGAAAAGATATATGGTTATACAGAGGTTGGGCTCGAATTTGCTTGTGTATGCAGTAAATCCGTAGTTATGCAGTGTCATTCGCTTGTCCTGACTACGGTGGAGGCGGTTGTGCCCTAAGCACCTCTGCTGTTTTTCAGGCGAGCTAACAACAGTTACATCAACAACCATTGAGTTAGTGTGGAGTGCGATGCTCATTTTGGGATATCAAAAATTGCGAACATACAGTACGGAGAGTAAATACTATCTGCTTTAGGCTGGTTCGTGCGTACGTTAAGTGGAGATACGATGAACGTACTTCTCCCTAAATCATCAGGGACACTTATGGTATCATCAACGATGGAATTATATGGCCGTCGCCTCTTACTGGGTTGGTCATGAGATTCTTCGTGGAAATTTCTGAGAGCAGGCTTTTACACAAGGAATTGTCGAGCCAGTACCACAGGAACAAACGAGGGAGTGTGAAGTCCAGCGATGGATGTTGTGTTACATTGATGTTACTAAGTACTTAACAAGGGTGAAGGTATGGAATGTACCCTTCGAGGTACGGCGTATGGACTAAAGGAGTTTTTCGCGATATGGGACAGTGCATTCTTGCAACCATGGGGGTATGGAGGGATGTATCCGTATGAAGGAATGATGGAAGGTTTCTACCACCATTAAAATGTCTTTAACAAGGCCTTATACCATCCTATGTAACGATAACCGGTTGTAGAACAAAGGTTTTATGTGTATTTGCGGGTCAGAGAAAAACTGTCGTCTGTGGCAGCTTATGAGCACATGGCAGCCCAGTGTCCTAGGAGGCTCAGGCTCTAGAGATTCTGTGAAACTGCGAGGTGATTCAACAGTCGTGGTGATTTGGTGACCTTGGCTACTGTTGCTCTGAGAGGGCGGAGGCCGTGATCTCCTGGAGCAAGGAGGTGCGACCGGGAGGTGGCGGTAGGAGGAGACGTGTGTCACTATGCCCAGGGGTGTCGGGGAGTCGAAGGTGTTATCTGAGTGAGTCTTTAGTCCAGGAAGCTTCGACTCAGGGGGGTTCTCTGGACAGATGTCATCAAGGATTTTTTGGACATGGGGATGGAGCCAGGTGTAGAAGGTGTCTCTGTTTATGTGAAAGTTGGACGGAGCTGGAGGGACAACAAATTGTGGAGAAGTCTTGAGTAAGAAAAGGCTGGGTGTGTGTGGTGGCCGTGGAGGTACCAGGAGGATTCGTTCTGAGGTGAGATGGTGTGTAAGTGGAAGTTCTAGGAATGAAGAAATGCACGGCATCAGAGAATAGACGGTTATTACCCGGGGCAGACGGCCTGGGAAAAGATAGTCATGGGGCAGCGGTGTGGAGCGATGCCACATAGTGCTTTGCTAGAGGTGCGCCCTGAGTTGCACAGTGTGGAGGTGGGAGGGGGGAGAGGTGATGCACTGGATAACTCGTAGAGTGGTAAGGGAATACGTAATGTGAAAAAGCTGCAGCGCGATAAATACCAGCGGACTTAGGCGGAAAGCCGCGAGATTCTTAACTTTTCAGAAGTGTGTCATCGCTTAAGTCACATGACTTAAGACTGTAGGATTAAGAAAGTTTGGTTGGAGTGGTTTTTACGGCGGTTTGAAGTAGATATTTGTTTTTGCAAGAGCATGATCATAGGGCTTGGTTGTGTTGTTGCGGTTAAATGGATATTCGGGTGTATCGTTACCAGTGGTTTGATCAATTGAAAACAGGTGAGGATTAGCAGTGGCGATCAAGAGGAGACCAGCCCCTTGCGTTGTCATCGGCTGGGAAGTGGGGGGGCCGGTGGGAAGGTGTGAGGGATGGATGGTGTATGTGGTGGAGAGTCGAGCTAGTTTTGAGGAGTTTAAAGCCAGCAATAGAATACCAGGGTAAAATGTAGATTTTGTCAGAGAGGTATTGCTGTATCACTTGAAGAGGTTTGCCTGCTATAACAGTAATAGTGGTAATGATTGGAATTGTGTGATTAGGAGTGGTGATGTCGAACGGAGAGGGCGGGTTTGTGTGCTGAGTGTGTCTGAGGGATGAATTGCGAGGATATTGGGTTGATTGATGTCGGTGGGGGGGGGTGATACTCGTGGAGCCACACGTTCGTCCGTAGGGATATTTGAAGCGCGATTGGGACAGAATTTATATTAAGCAGGGTATAGATGTGTTGAGGGGGTGCAAACCTTCGATGGGGGTTTTCTGATCACAGGGCGGTAATAGCAGAATATGATGTGGGATGGAGTGGTGCAGTATTTATTCTGGGTACTGGAAATTAAATGAGGAAGGAGGGAGGAGGGTGCCTTTTTTCCAGTGATGGTGGTTGCTCTGTTTTAGGGTGGATAGGGACAGGAGATAGATCTGTTAGATTGGTGGGAAATTGCAGGCAAAACCGGGGAATAGCGGAATTTTATTTAAAGGTTAGGGGGATGGGAAGAGGGCAGAGGTGGCGTTTTGTGGTTGCAAAATTATGGAGGACAGTTGCAGATTGTTATGTTGGGGGAGGTGGTAGGAGGGATGACATGGACTGTATAGCAGAGCAGGATCGCTGAAATTACCACAAATGAGAGTAGGTTTGATGCAATTAGGGTTAGGGCGGGGTTAGAGGATGTATTGTGGGGGGTGATAAGCCGTTGGTTTGTTTTACGTAATTTAGGGACCGGACAGTGTTGTAAACCACATTCCTACAACTGGGTGACAAGCCTCATGGGGGTGGAGGGAGGGTATCCAGTGGGTCGAGTCCTATCAAATACTGGAAAGTATGAGTCTATATGCTGATAGTTGGTTTAGGGAGAAATGGAGAGTTTGGAGGGAGGGGGTTCCTGGGAGGGTATGTTTTTGGAAGGGGCGGTTCATATAGCGTTTTAATGTGAGCAGATGGATAGAGGTGGGTTGGTGGTTTGGTATAAGTGAGGTTGAGGTGGAAGAGGCAGTTTTCAGGATGAGTGTACGGGAAAAACACCAGGGGATAGGACGGTAAACCAAATGATATTTATAGAAAGCACCACTTGGGTGTGTCATTAGGCAGTGCTTTGTTAGGCTATTGCGAGTCATATGTTATATAGCTGGGAGTTGGGCATCATCCGCAAAGTACGGGGTGTACATAAGAATTTTGGTGCAATGATGATGGGGGGTGAGAGAGAGTTGAGTGGCTTACCGAGCAACTATCTTTGATGTGTAGCAGTAGTTTACAAGGTTTTTGCGATAGTTAAATATTTGGGTATAGACTGCAGAAGGTCATCGGGGTTCGGTGATAATGGGGGACAATTGCGTATCGGGGAGGTAGTATGCGGGTAGGTCATGGACCGTATCGGGATGTTCCTTGAGGGTAGTAGTAAGGGAGTATTCTAGGTCTGGATTGGGAGAAAGCTTATGAATTGTGTGGATAGGGACTTTTTGTTTGAGGGAGTATTGGTTTGAGAATGGGTTTTTGGAGCCATAGGGAGGGTGTGGTTGGATGGGTGAGGTACTTTGTATGAGAATGCATCGATGAGAGTACGGTAAATGGAAGGTTAGGGATAGTTCAGTAGCATGGGAGGGGTTTTTATGGCAGGGTGTCCACTCTCCCAAAATATCTTTGCATGTGATGCAGATCTCCTTTCTATGTTCTGGTTGATGGTGGGATGGAGAAGGATGGGCAGAGAGGTGGATTTTGTGGGATTACTTCGTTGGTTATGTAGATGAATACAAACTGTTTACTTAAGAGATTAGAAGTTCTTATAGTAAAGTGGGAAGAGGTAATTGAGGATTTTTGGGAATGCTACTGGGACTGTAGAGTTAATAAGCAAGAAATCACGGTTGTTGGAGGGTATAGGCAATTGGGTAGGAGGGACTTGGGGGAGAGAGTTTGGTGGATAACTGTAGATAGGCTAAGATTTGTGGGATTTTGTATTAAGAGATGTACAGGAGAGCCGGAGGGTTTGATCAGAATGGTGTAATGGGGACAGAGCTTTGCAGTATGGCTCAGGAGTCTAAGGGCCACGGGGATGTAACCTTGCATCAAAGGGTTGTTGAGTGGTAAATACGCTGATTTATGTAAGGCTTGTGGGGAGTGGCGGGAAATTTACCCTTAAGTAAGTCTGGATATTATGGAATTACAAAGAAGAGTTAAGAGGTATGTGGTGGGGTTTTGGGAGGGCGTTGGTTGGGTAAAGATGTATGGTAATGTCTGCGGCTAAGGACAGGGAGGATTGCGATTGATGGGCATTCAGGGGTCTAGAGGTGAAGCGCGTATATGTGAAGCAGAGGTATATTCGGGCAGCGGGGGAAAGGGAGGTCCTTCGGGTGGGGGAGGTGTTGGGGGATATCCGCAAATGGTGGGGTGAGCAGGGACTTAGTGAGTGTGAGAGTTATTGTTGCGGTTTATGGGAAATGTGTTCGCATTGTTAAAAAACTCAAGGTAAAACGGTTAGTGGGGTGTGGGCCGTCGTCAGGGGGGAGAATCATGCAAGGGATGGCAGTGTACTCCACATCTGATGGGAGAGTGATTATGGGGTGGTATTTAGTAATTAAAAACGTGCAAGCGCTGAGGGAAATTAGTTTTAGATTTTCTTATGGGACGGTTAGCATCCGAAAGAGGTGCTAAGCGTTTTGGGAGAGAGGCATCATGCGGTTTTTTGTGGGGACGGTTTGAATCGGGTTTTCATGTAGTAATATTTTTGAGGTGGTAGGATGTGGTGGTTGAAGAGGTTTTCTTTTTATTGGGGGGGGGAGACAATTATCTACACTCAGCGGCTTTAAATTGTTAGATATAGGGGGAGGGGGTACCCAAAGAGTGTGGGAGAGGGCTATCAGTTAATATAATAGATGATTTACTATGTCATGTTTCTTGGGGGGAGGCGGGAAGGTGGAGCGGGAACATAGGATAACGCGTGTGGCGGCGTGTTTTCTATTAGGGAAGCATGTAGGAACAAACAATTATATGGTGGAAGGTGGGTAATTGTTTTCCGGAGGGATTTCGTGAACTTACTGTTGACGTGTACTCAGTTTGGTGACGGTGTGAGAGGCAGGGATTTTGGTCTCTGCAGGTGGTGTGTCTTCTTGGAGTGATTGGAAGCTGATGAGGAAGGTTGCTTGGTTTGCAAGGTGGTAGATGTGGGTAAAGATTTTTTTTGCAGTGGAGCAGTCGGGGGCTCCGGGGGTATGTAGGCCTTTATGAATTTTGTAAAATCACAGAGTCAAAAGTATGTATGTGATTTTTTGTTTTTTCTGTATTGTGATAAGACCCATTTAGATAGGGGGGTTTTATTTATATTGTGTATATTAGTGAGGATATGTTTTATACATTCGATATGCGATGTTAGATTTATTCCTTGTCGATATGTCTCTTTTTTAGCGTATTGATGGGCATACAAAAGGAGACTATGTACCAAAATATAAAAGTATTAATGGTGTTTATATATACCTTCATATGACTGGAAAGGTCATATTAAAATTGAGTGTTAATCGGTAACATTAATTTTGTGTGGTCGTAGGTGTGTTTGTGGGAACCAATGTCTTTAGGTATAGTTCTATCTTGTATATTTTTTAGCTGTTTATTTGGTGAAAAGTCATTTAGTGCTTTATTCTATGTATGATCAGTTTTTTCTGTGCGAACAAATGCCATACACGTATGTGTGTATAAGCATTGCGTATTATGTGAACTTATGTGGTTATATATATATGTGTATATATATATATATTATGCTATATATAATATATATATATATATATCATATATATTATAGTTATTATATATATGTATATTTTAATGTTTGTTGGACTCATTCTCATGTTTTAATAATGACTCCGGACTGTCTTGTTTGGAAGTCGGTTAGGTTGGGTATTTTAGTCGAACTTTGTTATCTCCCTGAGTTACGCAATGTTTCTTGGTGTGTTACCTGAGATTGTCTGCACTTCTGTTTTGGATGCTTATGTATTTAGTTTGTCTAGTATTTTTTTTTATTGATAAGTCTTCTTTTGTTTGTTTTGTATGTTCTAGTGTATACACCCAGTCTGTGCCCCCCCCCCCTGATAAGAACATAAGTGCACATACATGTAGGTGTATATGTGCATGGTGTATATATCTCTTATGTATTATCCTATATAAACATGATAAATAGGACTTTTCCTACATGTTTATGATCCGACGTTCTTTTTTGTAGTAGGTCCGGTATGTTTTTTTTTTTTCTCCGTAAACGGGCTTTCGGTTTGCTTACACGGTAAGAATTTCGTTATATCATTATGTGTTTTTAAATGTTTTTTTTGTTTATTGTGTGTGTACTGAAATGTCTGTCACGGTTTAGGATTTGTTAATTGTCGGACTTGTATACTTGTGTATGTTGTTTTTAACTAAAATATACAAAAAAAAAAATGTTATGCATAGTATTTTGGTTACCGCAGGAAAGCGTACTTGAAGATGTAGTGGAATGGTTCAGAGAACCGACATGTTGATAAATTAGACACAATGTGCACTCTGGGTATCTTTATTGAGGAAACGTTTCGCAACAGTGGCTTCATCGTACATACGCATAGGAAAACTTGATGAAAACAGGAGGAGAATGACGGTAATCAGTCCCTCAAGCTTGAAGTCGATGGTGTTCAGTCATCAATTCTTGAGTAGAATACGGCAGATGAGCGGAGAAGCAGCTTATAAACGTGTATGGCAGGAGGATGAGGTGCAGCAGTCATGGTAGTGTACATTTGTACAATGTGGAAGTAGGGTCGGCCAAGAATTAGGCAAGCGAAGAATTTCTACGTTATAGATCCCTCAAGAAGTTGCAGTGTCTCCCCGACAGGTTTTGTGATTGACTGGTTAGAGAACGGACCACTGCAACTTCTTGGGATCTTAATACTTAGGCGCAATTCTCTCGCTTGCCTAATTCTTGGGCCACAACCTACTTCCCCCCCTAGCCCCCCCACTTGTGACACTACCTATGGCTGCTGCACCTCTCCTGCCATACGGTTTATAAGCTGCTTCTCCGCTCATCTGCCGTCTATTCTATCAAGATTGGATGGACTGACACATCGACTCAGAAGTTGGGGGGAACTGATTTCACCTCATGCTCCTCTCTGTTCTTCAAGGTTTCTCCTATGTTTTGGATGAGTGAAAGCACTGTGTGGGCGACTGAAACGTTTCCTCCAATAAAGATACCCAAGAGTGGCACATGTGTCTAAATTTTCATAACTTGAAGATGTTTGATGCGGTAAGATTTTGAGGTGTTCCACTCTGCCTCGTTAGCTCTGTCGTTAGCTTAGATAAAACTCGTTACCCCTTCACTACTACCAACTACAATTATGTAATCTGTGTTTCACGATATCGTTAGTGACACGTATTGCAAACTTAAAACCCATGACCAACGGACACGGGGACTAGAACCCGCGATCGTGTCATAAAACTCCAGACCGAGCGCGTTAGCTACTGGACCAGTGGTTGGCGCAGTCGGTCTGGAGTTTGAGGACTCTGATCGCGGGTTCTAACCCCACCCGTGTATCGTGGATCACGGATGTTACCACTCTGTAGCCACATCGCCCGAACTTTTCCCTGGGTATACCCAACACTTAATTCCACATATCCCATTATTAAGCAATAGTGATAGGCTTTTATATACTAATGATCAGTCTAACAATACATACACTACTATCATACCACAGGGACAAGCATACAGATATAACTACAAAAGTTACCAATCATACAGGAACAGCAATAAGAGTCTCAGCATACAGGGCACAGCTATATGAGTCTCAACATACAGGGTACAGCTATAAGTCTCAACATACAGGGTACAGCTATAAGTCTCAACATACAGGGTACAGCTATAAGTCTCAACATTACAGGTATCAAGCTATAAGTCTCAAAAAGTACGGGTACGACTATAAGTTCAACATTACAGGGGTACAGTATAAGTCTCAACATACAAGGGTACCGCTATAAAGTGCTCGCAACATACAGGGTTTACTGCTACACCACAGGTCCGCTGTATACACCAAACTTACTGGCAATTCACATGGGGATATACGTCATAAGATTAAATATGCAGTGCATGGTCAGATTTCATCAACTTCAAATAGACTGTAGTTTTTCAAGAATTAAAGGATTTCATTATTGAAAAAAGTTTAACAGAGACTGTTGTTGACTAATATTAGTTGTGGCATAGCTGGTCCCAGTGGTAGCGCGAGCGGTCTGGAGTTTGAAATCAGACGCGGGTTTCTATCCCCGTCCGTGGTATGGATGTAGTTGCAATAGTGTGTCGATTACGATTTCCTGTGTGTCGCAGGGGAGAGAAGATTAACTCAAATGCCTTATATTTTTTGTGTATAAGTTATAGGCCCGTATGGAATCATTCAGAATTACAATGACGACTCGAGCTCTCCTGCTACGTCCTGCATACATAATTTGTTCGCCGTGTTGTGGTGTTAGTGAGACGCAGGGACGTGTAGTGGACAAACTAAATCCTGGGCAACTAGCAAATTCCAAAATAGATAATTTACTGGCTTGAAGGCTGGTGGTGCGTGTAGTAGAATTGTAGACTGAGGTGTTCACGCGGTCTAAACAAGTGGTGAATCCTCCAGTATGATGGAATTGTTGGATGGACGAGAGGTAATGGTTTACGGATGATAGAATCTGATGGAGGACGAGGGTAATGGTTTATGATGATGTTCGTTGGAGGACGAGAGGTAATGGTTTATGATGATGAATCTGTTGGAGGACGAGAGGTAATGGTTTATGATGATGAATCTGTTGGAGGACGAGAGGTAATGTATATGATGATGAATCTGTTGGAGGGGAGAGGCTAGGGTAATGGTTTATGATGAATCTGTTGGAGGACGAGAGGTAATGGTTTATGATGAATCTGTTGGAGGACGAGAGGTAATGGTTTAAGATGATGAATCTGTTGGAGGACAGAGGTAATGGTTTAAGATGATGAATCTGTTGGAGGACGAGAGGTAATGGTTTAAGATGAATGAATCTGTTGGAGGAACGAGAGGTAATGGTTAAGAATAATGAATCTGTTGGAGGAGAGATTGGTAATGGTTTTAAGATAATGAATCTGTTGGTGGACGAGAGGTCAAGGATTATAGATGATGAATCTGTTGGAGGACGAGAGGTAATGGTTTAAGATGATGAATCTGTTGGAGGACGAGAGGTAATGGTTTAAGATGATGAATCTGTTGGAGGACGAGAGGTAATGGTTTAAGATGATGAATCTGTTGGAGGACGAGAGGTAATGGTTTAAGATGATGAATCTGTTGGAGGACGAGAGGTAATGGTTTATGATGAATCTGTTGGAGGACGAGAGGTAATGGTATAAGATGATGAATCTGTTGGAGGACGAGAGGTAATGGTTTAAGATGATGAATCTGTTGGAGGACGAGAGGTAATGGTTTATGATGATGAATCTGTTGGAGGACGGAGATGAGTAATGGTTTAAGAGGATGAATCTGTTGGAGGACGAGTAGGTGTAATGGTTTTATGATGAATCTGTTGGGAGGACGAAGAGGTAAGGTTTCAGATGATGAATCTGTTGGCGGGCGAGAGGTAAGGTGTTATGATGAATCTGTTGGAGGACGAGAGGTAATGGTTTAAGATGATGAATCTCCTGATCTGAATAAACCCAAGTGTTGCGAGACTTAATCATCCACGTATCAGATATATGTACCAATAATAAACTTAAGACTTGAAGGAAGAATTCTCTCACCCAAATGAAAAGTGATTTAATAATTTTGTTCAGAGAAGGGAGGTTGTTTAGATACTCCCCTTTGAAACTTTGGGTTACTTGTCCGCGTTATGCTGTAATTTTTCCCAAAACTTTTTGGGACTGATCAATCGATCCACTGAATCTTAAACCATTTACTCGTATTCGATGAGGAAGCGCTTGGAGAAACGTTTCCACAGCAAAATATTTGTGTTCCCCCAGTTTTTGAGTAACACTTTTTGAGCAAGGAGTGGAGGTGTAATATAATTTTATTGCTTTTATTAACATAGGCCGTCTCCCACCAAGGCAGGGGTCCCGAAAAAAAAAACTTTCCCATCTTTCACTCCATCACTGTTTTGCCAGAGGCGTGTTTTTACCTATAATCAAAAAATGCAAATTGTATAATTATCTTGAAAAGTAAAAGGACAAAAGTGCACTAATGTGACTTTATTGGGGGCAACGTTTCGTTTCTCCAGGAGCTTTGTCGACCATTACTTGCATAACTAGGGGATTTTCTTCATACACAAGAAACTGTCACCCACCTCAAAAGGTTGATAAAGCTCCTGGAGAGCAAAACGTTGCCACAATAAATGTCACATTAGTTCACTTTTTCCCTTTTACTTTACTATTGTCAAATTCTACAACTTTTACAATTCTAATAAATTTATATATAAAAATTATTTTGGACGTCACTAGAAGACATTTTCCCAATAGGGCTGAATAAGTCAGAGAAAAAAAAACAAAGGTTTCTGTCGAATGAAAAATGGTTATACAGAGGTGGGTGACATTTGCTTGTGTATGCAGAAAATCCGTAGTTATGCAAGTCATTCGCTGCCTGATAGGGTGGAGTGCGGTTTGCCCAGCACCCCCTGCTTTTTTTTCAGGCGAGCTACACGTAATCAAAAACCCTTTGAGTAGTGTGGACGTGCGTCCCTTTTTTGGGGATTAAAATGGCTGAACATACATACGGAGAGTAAATACACTGAAGAGTGGTTGTGTACTTAAGTGGAGATACGATGAACGTATTTTCCCCCTAACAATCGGGGACACATATGGTACCCCCCAACGAGGAATTATATGGCGTCGTCTTAATGGTTTGTCAAGAATCTTCGTAAAATTTTCTGAGACCCGGGCTCTACCAAGAATTGTCGAGCAGTACCGGGAACAACGCATGAGTGTAATTCACGATGATTTTGTTTTACGATGTTTCTAAACTACACGGGGGTAAGGGTAGGGAAATGTACCCTTCGAGGCTACGGCTATGGATACGGGTTTTTTTTTCGCAGTTAGGGGACAGTGCATTCTGAACCAGGGGTATGGGGATGGCCGTAGAAGGAATGCTGGGGGGTTCTTTACACCTTTAAAAAATGTCTTTAACAAGGCCTTACCATCCATGTAACGATGCCCGGGTTGTAGAACACGGTTTAGTGTCTTGGGTCAGAAAAAAAACATGTCGTCTGTGCAGCTCTTATGAGCACATGGCAGCCCGTGCCCCTAGGAGGCGGGCTCCTCAAATTCGGGAAAACCCGCCGATTTGTAAAACAGTCGGTGTTTTGGTGCCTGGCTTGTTTGCCTCGGAGGCCGGGGGTGACCTGGAGCAAGGGGGTCGCCCGGGAGGTGGCGGAAGGGGGAACGGGGTGTCACTATCCCAGGGGATTGGGGGGATCGAAGGTGTTATCTGGAGTTTTTAGTCCAGGAAGCTTCGACGGAGGGTTTACTGGCAGATGTCATAAAGGGTTTTTTTTGGAGGGGGATGGCCCGGTGTGAAGGGTCCTCGTTTATGTGAATTGGGAGCGGGAGGGACAAAAAATTGTGGAGAAAGACGAGTAAAAAAAGGCGGAGTGTGGGTGGCCGGGAGGTACACCAGGGGGATTGGGTCTGGGGGGAGAGTGTGTAAGGGGAAGTTCTGAAAAGAACTGCGGCTCAGAATAGACGAGGTTATTCCCCCGGGGCAAGGCCGGGGAAGAAGTCAGGGGCAGGGGGTTGGGAGCCGATGCCACATAGTGCTGAGGTGCCCTGAGTTGCAAAAGGGGGAGAGGGAGGGGGGAGGTATGCACAGGAAAATCGATGGTAAGGGAATACGAAAGTGAAAAGTGCACGAGTAAATCCCGCGGCTAGGGGAAAGCCGCATTTTAAAAATTTTCAGAAGTGTCACGCTTAATGTCAAAGGACTTAAGACTGGGGTTTAAAGAAATTTTGGGTTGGAGGGGTTTTTTTTCGGCGGTTTGATGTAGTTTGCTTTTTGCAAGAGCATAATCTGGGCGGGTTGTGTGTTGGGGTTAAAAGGTTGGGATGTATGTTACCAGGGGTTTTTGCAATTGAAAGGTGGGGTAGCATGGCAAAAAGGAGACCAGCCCCTTGCGTGTCATGGGCGGGGAAGAGGGGGGGGGTGGGAGGGTCGTGAGGGTGGATGGTGTCGGGGGGTGAGAGTCGAGCTGTTTTGTAGAGTTTACATGCCAGCAACAGCAATACCGGGGTAAAAGAATTTTTGTCGAGAGGTATTGCGTATCCTTAAAGGGGTTTTCCCTGCTAAAACAGTAATAGGTGGTGATGGAATTGGTATTGGGAGTGGTGATGTCAAACCCGAGGGGGGGGGTTGGTGTGATTTGGGGGATGTTTTGCGAGTATTGGGGTTATTGATGGGGGGGAGGGGGGGATACCTAGGGGAGCACACTTTTCGCCCTAGGGATATAAGGGCCGATTGGCAGAATTTATTTAACAGGGTAAGATTTTTGTGAGGGTCAAACCTTCGTGTGGGGTTTTGATCCGGGGCGGTAATAGAGATTTGATTGGGATGGGGGTGCGATTTATTCGGGGTATGGAAAATTTTAAATGAGGGGGGGAGGGGGGCCTTTTTTCGTGATTGGTGGTTGCCTTTTTGGGGGTAGGGACAGGGAATGATCTGTTGATTGGTGGGAAATGCAGGCAAACCGGGAAAGCAAATTTTTTTTAAAGGGTTTTGGGGGAGGGGAAGAGGCGAGGTGGCGTTTTGGTTGCAAAATTATTTGGAGGGACAGTTCAAGATTGTTATGTTGGGGGGGGGGGGTAGGAGGGATGACAGGGACGTTGCAGAGCGGACGCTAAAATCACAATAAAAGGTTTGATGCAATTGGGGTTAGGGCGGGTTGGAAAGTATTGTGGGGTGAAAACCGTCTGGGTTTTTTTTAAAGTAAATTTTTAGGACCACGTGTGTAACCACCATTTAAAATTTGGGACAACCCGGGGGTGGGGGGTATCCAGTGGTCAGTCCTATCCAATATGAAAGTATGGTCTCTATGTATAGTTGGTTTAGGGAGAAATGGATTTTGGAGGGAGGGGGGTTCCTGGAGGGTTTTTTAAAGGGGGGGTTCCATAGCGTTTTAAGTGAGCGGATGGTGGGGTTGGAGGTTGGTATAAATGAGGTTGAGGTGGGAAAAGGCAGTTTTCGGGTGATACCGGGGAAAAAACCAGGATAGACGGGATACCAAAAGTTTTTTTTAGAGCCATGGGGGGGTTTAGGCTGCTTTGTTAGGTATTGATCATATGTTAAATAGTGGGAATTTTGGGGACTGCAAAGCGGGCATGTTTTGGTGCCAAAGAAAGGGGGGGAAAAGAGTTGAGTGCTTACCGGCATATCTTTTTATGTGTGCAGATTACAAGGTTTTGCGAAAATTTGGGTAATGCTGAAGAAGGTCATGGGTCTGATACTGGGGGACAATTTTGGGTTTCCCGGGGAGGAGATCGGGTAGGTCATGGACGTATTCGGGATTTTCCCCGAGGTAGTGTAAGGGGGGTATTCTGGCTGGATTGGGAGAAAGCTTTGATTATTTGGGGGTAGGGACTTTTTGTTTGAAGTATGGTGAGAAGGGGGGTTTTTGGGGGGAGGGTGGTTGGATGGGTAGGACATTGTATGAGAAGCATCGAGAGAGTACAGGTAAATGTAGTTTTGGGGTTCAGTAAGCTGGGGAGGGGTTTAAGGCAGGGGTGTCCACTCCCCAAATACTCTTTTCATGTATGCAGAAAACCTTTTTTATTCTGGTTTTATGGTGGGATGGGAAGGGTGGGGGGGAGGGTGGATTTTTGGAATATTGTTGGGTTTTGTAGATGATACAATGTTTTACTTTAAAGAGATAGAAATTTAAAGTAAAATGGGAAAAGGGTAATTGAGATTTTTTGGGAATGTACTGGATGAGGTTATAAACAAAATCACGGTTTTGGGTAGGCAATTGGGTAGGAGGGCCTTTTGGGGGGGGATTTGGGGTAACTTAGATAGGCAAAAATTTTGGGGTTTTGTATTTTCAATGTACAGGAGAGCAGGAGGGTTTTAATTTAGAAATGGGAATGGACAAGCTTTGAGTAGGTCAGGATCCCAAGGGCCGGGGTGTAACCCTTGATCAAAGGGTTTTGGTGGTAAATACGTGATTTATAGAAGGTGTGGGGTGGCGGAAATTTACCCCTTAAGAAAATCAGGATATTATGGGAAATTTCAAAGAAGAGCCCAAAAGGGATGGGGGGTTTTGGGAGGGCGTGGTTTTGGGGAAAGAGTGGTAATGACTGCGGAAAACAGGGGGGATTTGGGGTTGATGGGGTTAGGGCTAGGGTGAAGCGCTATATGGAAGAGAGGTATTTCGGGGGCGGGGGGAAAGGGGCTTCGGGTGGGGGAGGTGATGGGGGATATCCGCAAATGGGGGGGTGGCAGGGACTTAGGGTGGAGTTGAAATTGTTGCGGTTTATGTTAAAGGGTTTGCAATGTTAAAAACTCAAGTAAAACGGTTAGTGGGGTGGGGCCGTCGTCAGGAATCAATGCAAGGGATGGGAGTGTATCCCACATATGATTGGAGAGGGTTGGGTGGAATTTAGTAAATTAAAATACCGGCAAGAGCGAGGGAAATTTGTTTATAGATTTCTTTTGGGGACTTAATCGAAAGAGGGGCTAAGGTTTTGTGAGAGAGGCTATGCGGGTTTTTGTGGGGGAATTGAAACGGCTTTCATGTAGTATTTTTTGAGGGGGTAAGATTTTGGTTGAAGAGGTTTTCTTTTTATTGGGGGGGGGGGGCAGTATCAACCCCCAGGGTTTTTAAAGTTAGATATGGGAGGGGTTTTCCCAAAGGTGGGGAGGGCATCAAACGTAATTTGATTATTTTATGTTTTTGGGGGGTGAGGGGTGGAGGGGAACATTTGGATAAAAGCGTTTTGGGGGGTGTTTTTATGGACAGCAGTGGGAAAAACAATTATATGGGGGAAGGGGGGTAATTTGTTTTCCGGGGGGATTCTGAAATTACTGTTGAACGTCTACTCCGTTTGGTGACGGGGTGAGGGCAAGGGGGGGGGTCTCTGCAGTGGTGTGTCCCCTTGGAGTGAATGGAAGCCTGATTTTGATTGGGGTTTTCAAGGGGTAATGTGGGGGAAAAATTTTTTTTTTCAGGAGCCGTCGGGGCTCCGGGGTATGTGACCCTTTTTGAATTTTGTAAAAACCAGAGTCAAAAGTATTGTGATTTTTGTTTTTTTTTCTTATTGTTTTAAAAAACCATTTTATATAGGGGTTTATATTTATATGATATTTTAGGATTGTTTTTACATTTGAACGAGTTAATTTATCCTTGCATAGTCCTTTTTTATCGTTTGAAGGGTACAAATGACCTAGTACCAAAATATAAAAGTATTTGATGGGGTTTAATATACCCTTCATTTGACTGGAAGGTCATATTTTATATTGAGTGTTAACGGTAACATTAATTTTGTGTGTGTGTAGGTGTTTTGTGGGAACCAATGTCTTAGGTATAGTTCTATCATTGTAATATTTTTTTAGTTTATTTGGGTGAAAAATCTTTTTGCTTTAATTTCTAGTAGACCAGTTTTTTTTTGTACGAACAAATGCACTACACGTATGTGTGTATAAGATGCGTAATTTTTACAAAGTAATATAATGTGTATATATATATATATATATTAATATAATATATAATTATATATAATATATAATATATATATATGTTTTATATATATTTTGTAGACCATTCCACATGTTTTATAAAAGACTCCGACTTTTGTTTGGAAGTCGGTTGGTTGGGTTATTTTAGTAAATTTGTTATATCACGTGTTTCAATGTTTTTGTGGTCCTGACTTTTTTCCCTTCTGTTTTGGATGTTTGTATTTGTTTGCTATTTTTTTTTTTTGTGAAAGTCTTTTTGTTTTTTTTGTTTGTTCTAGTATAATCCTCTTGCGTAAGAAATAGTCACTCATGATGTGTATTGCAGTGTATGTATATACATATATACATATTATAGGATTATTCCCATGTTTTATGACTCCGACGTTTTTGTTTTTTTAGTCGGTTTTTTTTTTTTTTTTCCCCCTAAAAGGGTTTGGTTTCTTACGGTAGAATTTTGTTAATCAAATTTAAAATGGTTTTTTTTTGTTTATTGGTGTGTAGACATTTTCTGTCACGGTTTTTTATTTGTAATTGGGCTTGTATCATGTGTTGTTGTTTTAAAAAAAATATAAAAAAAAAAAAGTATGAGGTATTTGGTTACAAGAAGAGATACTTGAAGATGAGATGAATGGTTCAGAGAACCCACATTTGATAAATTAACAATGTGCAATCTTGGGTATCTTTATTGAGGAAACGTTTCGCCCACAGTGGGTTTTAGTCCATACATAGGAAAACTTGAAGAAAGGGGGGAGAAGAGGTAACAGTCCTCAGCTTTAGTCGATGTGTTTTAGCCATCAATCTTTAGTAGAAACGGGAATGGGG
>NC_069457.1:12970431-13136955 GCF_026875155.1 Cherax quadricarinatus
TCAAAATTTTTGCCCGTCCTCTGTTTGCCTTGGGTTTTTTTGTGATTTTATTACTTTTTGACTAGAAAACTTTTAGTTTTGGTTTTTATTAATTTTTAAAAAACTTAAAATTTAAAAACCCGTTCTCACTGTAAATTTTATTTGGTTTTAGTTATGTTTTTTTTTACTATTTTGAGCTGAAAACTAGGTAAAAAAAGTTTTTTTATTTAAAAGGGGACCTCTTGTAATTTTTTTAATCTTTAAATTTTTACAAAAAGGAAAAATTAATTTAAATTTCAGGATAAAAAACACAAATTAAGTAGAAAAGAATAATAAAAAAATATAAAAATAAAAATTTTCAATGACTTGGTTTAATTTAGAAGATGGTAGACAGGATAATAAAAAATTTGTATTAAATACTTTTTAAAAAGTATGGAAATAAAAATGGTAAATAAAAGAAGTTTCAATAAGTTTTTAATATTTTAAAGAAAAATTAAATAGGGATTTAGAAAAAATTGGGCAATTAGTTTTTTTAAAGTAGGTTTTGAAAATTGAGGAAAAAGTTATCTTTTTAAAAAAATTAAGACTATGAGGTGAATGGTCTGAATACAACAATGAAAATAAAAGTTTTGGGGGTAAAAAAATTTTAGGGGGGCACAAATTTATGACAATATAACACTAACGGTGGACTATGGGTATTATTGCACTTTACTCTGATCTGTTAGTCCAGCCTCACTTAGGAATGTTTTAAGGTCATGTTCTGTAGAGATGTCGGTATTGTATACCATTTTGACTCTCTGATCGCGGGTTCTATCCCCGTCCGTGGTATGGTTTGTTTGCAATCGTGTCATTACGATTTCGTGAGTCAAGTTGACTACTAATGCAGTTGAACTGACTGTCCAGTTTACACGAGAATAATCCAGTGACAAGTTACCTTTTCAGACGTCCTCATTCACAAAGTGAATAACATCGTAAGATTTCAGCTTTACCGGAAACCTACAAACAAAAATGATCTCACACACTTCTATTCCAGTCAAGATACTAAGACAGAGGTCATTCATCTTCAAATTTTTACACCAACCGGCAAATCGAAGACGAGGTAGTTTACGACGACGTTTCGGTCCGACTTTTACATAGTGACTTTGTTAATGGTCCAACTCGGACCAAAACGTCGTCGTAAGCTCCTCTCTTCTATTTAAGGTTATTTGTGTATCGTTCCAGTCACGGTTTTGTGCCTTGTTTGTTATTTATCAATAATTTTTAATATTAGAATACCGAATATACAGTCCAGAGTTTCTTGACGAGTGTACACACATAGTGTACACAGTGTACACACAGTGTACACACATAGTGTACACACAGTGTACACACAGTGTACACACATAGTGTACACAGTGTACACACAGTGTACACACATAGTGTACACACAGTGTACACACAGTGTACACACAGTGTACACTCATAGTGTACACACATAGTGTACACACATAGTGTACATACATAGTACACACAGTGTACACACATAGTACACACAGTGTACACACAGTGTACATACATAGTGTACACACATAGTGTACACACAGTGTACACACATAGTGTACACACATAGTGTACACACAGTGTACACATACAGTGTACACACATAGTGTACACACATAGTATACACAGTGTCAACACCAGTGTACACAGTGTACACAATAGTGACACACCATAGTATACACACAGTGTACACATACAGTGTACACACACAGTGTACACACATAGTGTACACACATAGTGTACACACAGTGTACACAGTGTACACACATAGTGTACACACAGTGTACACAGTGTACACACATAGTATACACAGTGTACACACAGTGTACACAGTGTACACACATAGTGTACACACATAGTATACACAGTGTACACACAGTGTACACAGTGTACACACATAGTGTACACACATAGTATACACACAGTGTACACATACAGTGTACACACATAGTGTACACACATAGTATACACACAGTGTACACATACAGTGTACACACACAGTGTACACACATAGTATACACACATAGTATACACACATAGTATACACACAGTGTACACACATAGTGTACACACAGTGTACACAGTGTACACACAGTGTACACACATAGTGTACACACATACACCAAACATTAACCAAGCTATTTTCCTTCCTTTTTCACCTAGACTGCAAGAAAAAAGCCCTTTAGATCATTAGTTCTCCACTGAACCAGTCAATCCCCTCAAGGGAGGTTCCTTGATGTTGGTGAGGGGCTTTTGATCTAGGGAATTGGATCTGTGCTCCAGTTCCCTGAATTAAGCCTGAATACCTTCTACATCCTTCTACATACTTTCTACATAATAATAACATTGGTAATGATAATGAACCAGTTAATGCAGGGGTTAAATTATCCCCTGTGGAGGCTGTGGCAGATTATGGGCGAAACATCAAAAGAGCTCGAAACACGTCTCGATAAACACATTAACACTTGTATTAATGTTAGTAGAATTAACGACAATATGTTAAGTAAAAGGACACAAGTGTAACTAATGTGACATTTTATTGTGGCAACGTTTCGCTCTCTAGGAGCTTTGTCAAGCCGACTTCGGCAGCAAAATCTGAAGAAGTATATGAAAATAAAGACAGGTCTGGAAATACTCATTCATCCGGATATCTTCCTGGCCATCCTTTCTCTTTTCTTTCGAATTCCCTCAAAAAGCGATAACATTTCGCCGTTATCCTTGCCCGCTCTACGAGTTCGTGAACTGGTTTAATGTATGATATTACATCGAATGACTTACTGTCTATGAATACGCAGTCCATCCAGCCTTTCAGTTACTGTTTTATCTCTGGTAAGTTTACGAGGTAATACTTGCTTATTTTAAACAAATGCTGGTTACTGTTTGATAAGCTATTTACCTCTTCTGTACTACACATCTCATGATTATTGTGTATCTAAAATGTTATAGAAGTGTGTGTGTGTGTGTGTAGTCAACTGGTTGTACTAATTTAATTCTTCGTACCTATTATATTTGTTCTTAAAAACTCTGTATGGACTCTTTTCACCACTTCATTATTCAGACCCTTCCATTTATTGCTGATCTTCAGACTGTTGGAGGTCTCCGTGACATCCAAAGCCCAATACATCAAATGTTGTCGACCTTATGGTGCAGTTGTCAGCTTTACTGACGCTCTCACTCTAGCGTGTTCGAATTCCCGAATATTTCGAGTACGTGATGGCTATTACAGTTATTTCAAATTCATTGACGATTGTGGCACAATAGCTTGAGTCTGTTACTGTCTGTGGGATCGGAATCAAATTCGTGTGCTAACCTTTACTGGGAAGCATCATATTTTGAAGCCTTAATTTCGGGCTTTCAAACACTGTTTGTGTATCATTTACACATACTTTTCCTATATCTCTCGGATTTCATTCATTCATTCATTCATTAGAGATTCGCCGGTACTTCCGGCCCGGGTCTTCTCCATATTGCGACCCGGCTGTGGCCCCCGGTTGGGGGTGTCCCGGATTTCATGATACAGTGGACCCTCGAATTTAGTCCTGTCGTTTCTGTATGCAAAACTATTTTTATTATCTATAAAATGTATTTTTGTTAATATATTTGGGTGTCTGGAATGGTTTAATTGAATTTACATTATTTCCTATGGGAAATATTAACGAAAATTACATTTTATAGATAAAAATAGTTTTGCATACAGAAACGGCACTACTAAATTCGAGGGTCCACTGTACTTGTTAGATATATTAGTAAGACGAAATATGTGGTTAATGGCGTTCGTGGCATGCTAAGAGTACGTTATATTTGACCCATGTCACACACCCATATAGACATACCCTCCCGACCAGCCAACCAGGTGCTAAGAGAATAACATGAGTATAACATATACTCAAGATTGATGGACTGAACACATCGACTCAAGGTTGAGGGACTGATTACCTCATTCTCCTCCTGTTCTTCAAGATTCTCCTTTGTATGGACTGATGAAGCCACTGTGTGGCGAAACGTTTCCACAATAAAGATACCCAAGAGTTGCACATGTGTCTAATTTATCAACATGTCGGTTCTCTGAACCATTCATCTACAAACCTGTCAGACACTGCAACTTCTTGGGATCTTAATACTTGGGAATTCTTCGCTTGCCTAATTCTTGGGCACGACCTACTTGGGCACGACCTACTTCCACATTGAACAAATGTGACACTACCTATGACTGCTACACATCTCCTGCCATACGGTTTATAAGCTGCTTCTCCGCTCATCTGCCGTATTCTACTCAAGATTGATGGACTGAACACATCGACTCAAGGTTGAGGGACTGATTACCTCATTCTCCTCCTGTTCTTCAAGTTTCTCCTTTGTATGGACTGATGAAGCCACTGTGTGGCGAAACGTTTCCACAATAAAGATACCCAAGAGTTGCACATGTGTCTAATTTATCAACATGTCGGTTCTCTGAACCATTCATCTACAAAGGGGCCTCCTAGTTAACACCTTGGTTCAGCCCGGTCAATCACAACGAAGCCGCGATGTTGGGGTCTCATGAAGCAACACTGGCAAACTTACCTCTAGTCTGGTCACCCACAGTTCTCACTGTGTGTCTTGCTTGCAAATCTTGCTTTGTATTTATTGCATATTTAACAAAAAAAAGGCACAATACCGTGACTGAAACGATACACAAATAACCCGCACATAGAAGAGAGGAGCTTACGACGACGTTTCGGTCCGACTTGGACCATTTACAAAGTCACACTGTAAGTGCATGCTGTTTAGTAAAGGAAATATAAGTAATTTCCGCTGACTTCTCACTATTTCTCATTTCTATACTGGTTGTCTTACAACCAGGTGTGCAGACCACAAGACAACACCTGTGTTCATAACAGCGTTTTAATGAGAAAGTTCTGCATCCACGAGGGACTTCATATCATTTCTCTTTATGTAACCTAACGGGATGTTTTAGTTGAGGACAACAATGGTGTCAAAATTCTTCCATTATTGTCCTACAACAGAAAGAAACGATAGCCCCGTAGCTCGATCGCTAGCGAACTCAGCTCACACACTGAGGTCCGGAGTTCGAATCTCCTCCAATACGGCTGGATTATTATTATTATAATAATGGGGAAGCGCTAAACCCATAGAGGTACGGCTGGAAAACATTAGGGACGTGTTTCCATAAGATACTTGCTGTCCTTGTTCACCCATCAGTAAAATGGGTACCTGGGTGTTAGTGGACTGGTGTGGGTCGCATCCTGGGTGTTAGTGGACTGGTGTGGGTCGCATCCTGGGTGTTAGTGGACTGGTGTGGGTCGCATCCTGGGTGTTAGTGGACTGGTGTGGTCGCATCTGGGTGTTAGTGGACTGGTGTGGGTCGTATCCTGGGTGTTAGTGGACTGGTGTGGGTCGCATCCTAGGTGTTAGTGGACTAGTGTGGGTCGCATCCTGGGTGTTAGTGGACTGGTGTGGGTCACATCCTGGGTGTTATGGACTGGTGTGGGTCACATCCTGGTGTTAGTGGACTGGTGTGGGTCACATCCTGGGTGTTAGTGGACTGGTGTGGGTCGCATCCTGGGTGTTAGTGGACTGGTGTGGGTCACATCCTGGGTGTTAGTGGACTGGTGTGGGTCACATCCTGGTGTTAGTGGACTAGGTGTGGGTCACATCCTGGGTGTTAGTGGACTGGTGTGGGTCGCATCCTGGGTGTTAGTGGACTGGTGTGGGTCACATCCTGGGTGTTAGTGGACTGGTGTGGGTCACATCCTGGGTGTTAGTGGACTGGTGTGGGTCACATCCTGGTGTTAGTGGACTGGTGTGGGTCGCATCCTGGGTGTTAGTGGACTGGTGTGGGTCACATCCTGGATGTTAGTGGACTGGTGTGGGTCACATCCTGGGTGTTAGTGGACTGGTGTGGGTCACATCCTGTGTGTTAGTGGACTGGTGTGGGTCACATCCTGGGTGTTAGTGGACTGGTGTTGGTCACATCCTGGGTGTTAGTGGACTGGTGTGGGTCACATCCTGGGTGTTAGTGGACTGGTGTGGGTCACATCCTGGTGTTAGTGGACTGGTGTGGGTCACATCCTGGGTGTTAGTGGACTGGTGTGGGTCACATCCTGGGTGTTAGTGGACTGGTGTGGGTCACATCCTGGGTGTTAGTGGACTGGTGTGGGTCACATCCTGGGACAAAACTGACTTAATTTGCTGGAAATGCTCAGCATAACAAGCGGCTTTCTATATAGTAGTATGTCACTGATGTCAGCTATGGTCTGTATACCTTGTACATGTACTTGTATACCTTGTACATGTACTTGTATACCTTGTACATGTACTGGTATACATTGTACATGTACTGGTATACCTTGTACATGTACTGGTATACCTTATACATGTACTTGTATACCTTGTACATGTCTTGTATACCTTGTACATGTTTCTTGTAATGCCTTGTACATGTACTTGTATACCTTGTACATGTACTTGTATACCTTGTACATGTACTTGTATACCTTGTACATGTACTTGTATACCTTGTACATGTACTTGTAAACCTTGTACATGTACTTGATCCCTTGTAACATGTACTTGTAATTCTTTTTCGTGTATTTGTTTTCCTTGTAAAATTTACGGGGATACCTTTGGGTAAAAGGACGGGAAAAACCTTGTACATGTACTTGTATACCTTGTACTTTGAACTTTTATCCCTTGACATGTATTTGTATACCTCTTACATGTACTTGAAATCCCTTTGTACATTACTTGTTTTAACCTCGTACATGTATTTTGTATACCTTGACATGAAATTTGAATACCTTGTACATGACTTGTATCCCTTTGTACTTACAACAAACCTTGTACATGTACTGGTAAACCTTTACAGGTATTTGGTAAAAAACCCTTGTACAGGGTATTTGGGTATACCTTGAAACTTGAACGGTTAAAAACCTTTGGTACATGTACTTTTAAAACCTTTGAAACCATGTACTGGTAAAAACCCTTGTCATTTCTTTTATCCCTTGACATGTCCTGGAAAACCTTGAAAATTTATTTTAAAAATCCCTTTAAAAGTAAGGTAAAACCTTGTACATGTACGGGTAAAAAACCTTTTGAAACATTTATTTGGTAAAAATTTTGGGTACATTTTACTGGAAAAACCCTTGTAAAAGCCCCTTGTATACCCTTTGTAAATTTTACTGGAAACCTTGTAAAAAGGGTTACTGGTATACCTTGTACATGTACTGGTATACCTTGTAAAAGTACGGTTAAAACCTTTTGACATTACTTGGGTATACCTTTAAAAGTCTGGAAAAACCTTGTACATGTACTTGTAAACCTTGTAAAATGAATTTGGAAAACCCTTGTAAAAGAATTTGGTTACCTTGTACATTTACTGGTAAAACCTTTGACATGTACTGGTATACCCTTGTACATGTACTTGTATCCCTTTGTACAGGTAGGGTTAAAAAACCCTTGTACATTTTCTGAAATACCTTGAAACATGAAATGGTATACCTTGTACATTACTTTTAAAACCCTTGTACTTTAAATTTGTATACCTTGAACTTTGGTACGGAAATCCCTTTGTACATGTACGGGAGAAAATAAAGATATTTTTAATTTTTAAATATAAAGTTTTCAGGTTGAGGCAGCATCTGGGTTAAAATACCAGGAACCTCATAAAATGTTTTAAAAGACTTTTTAAATTGTACCCTGAAACCTCGGAAAATTTGTTCCATCTCACGGTTTTTCCCCAGAAGTGAGTTTTTAAAAAAAGGCAGCAAGAAAATTTAAAAAAATTTTGGGGAAAATTTTTTAACCGACAATAGTAAAGTAAAAGGGACACAATGCAACTAATGGACTTTTAAATTGTGGCAACGTTTCGCCTCCGGGGAGCTTTATAAACCCCATTAAAAAACAATCCCAAAAACCCCTTTTTGTTCCATGATTTTTTGTAATGGTTTGGGAAAAAAAGCTCCGGAGAGCAAAAACTTTTCCCCACAATAAATTCACATTATTTTGCATTTGTGTCCTTTTTTTTTTACAAGAGAAATGTAAAACCAAAAACCAATTTTCATTTTAAATGTGACCCTTTTTTTTTCCCAACTTTTCCGCCCAAAACAGGGGGTTTTTTTTCAAGTCCAAAAACAGATCTACCTGGGGGGAAGGGTACGGGAAAGTATTTATAGTATTTTAAGCCCTTTTATAGTTTTTTATAACCTTCCACCCCAGGTACCGTGGGACTTTCAAAGCCCACGGGAAACAGTGACATTTTTGAGAAAATGAAATTAAACGCCCAATCCATTGACACACTCATTTCACGGAGTTCACCCCTTTAAACACAAGATAGGCCCCAGGGTTTTCTGCCGAAAAGAAGGGGTCACTTTGTAAAATGAACACAACGGAGGACCCCAGATTTGGAAATGGGGGGCAAATTTCCCAAAGCGAAGAAGTTCCCGAAAAGGAAGAGGAAGACCCCTCTCCCATTGTACTTTAAATTATTTTTAATTATTTTTCAAGGGGGAACCCCAAAAAACCCCGGAAGGTTATACAGCCCCCTGGGGGGGGGGGGATGTGGAAGGAATCAGGTTTAAATTGGGGGGGAACTGGAACACAGATCCAATTCCCAAAACAAGACCCCTCCCCAAACCATAAAGGAAACCCTTTCCCCTTTGGGGGGGCCACTTTGGAAGCAGATCGGGACAGTCCCAAACTTTGGCCATCGACAATAGAAACCCGGGTGGGGGAAAAAAAACCCCGCGCACCCCCCGAAAACCCAAGAGGAGGGAAAAAACGTGGACAAGAAGAAGAAGGGGGCCCGTCCGCCCCAAGGAGCAGGAAAACCAGCTAAAACCGACCGGGAAAATTTAAAGGGTTGAAGTCAAGGGGGACCACAAACCCCAAGGGGGTTTTTTTCTTTAACCTGGAACACGACACAACCTAAAGTTCAAGAAGGGTTCAATTTTGGGGGGAAACCCAATTTTTGACCCCCTCTAAAACAAGGAAATGTTTACCACCTGAAAGATCAGGGAGACAGATCGCTAAAACCCACCCTAAAAGGAACTGGACTCTCGCAATTGACCCCAAAGGGGGTGTAGTGATCGAAAACCCCCCTATGATGCCCATCGGGGCAGTACCCACTCACCCCGTGTGGTGTCAGCTCAAACGTCCCAAAGGAAAAAGACGGCAGGCAATCCCCAAAAAACCCCCAGGCCCTCATTCAGCATGTAGGACCAATTTCCCATCCCAGCGGGACCTCGGTTCTTGGGGCAGGTCCCGAGGGTCAGGCCCTTTCACAGCAAAACCCCATTTCCCCGCTTTTTCCAAGTGCAGCTTTTTAAGGACACGGGGTCCCCTTTTCCAAAAAAGAGAAATCGCGGTGTCTGCACCCAAAACCACCCAAACCCGGAGGAATGCATCACCAAGCTAAAAAATCCCTCGCCACCCATTTCCACAATGCCCGAACTGCGGGCAGAAACCCCAGGGCCCGGGGAATCCCGATGCCCCGAAGGCTGGGCCAAAAATTCAAGAAGTCTGGAAACCCCAAAAAACTGGGAAAACGGGCTACGAGGGATAAACACCTCAGCAAACGATGGGTGAAAGAAAACCCTCCCAAACCGCAGATCTCTCAGCAGCTAATCCAAGTCAATGCCCGGAAATTCCCCAACCCTAAAGCCTAAACCCAGGCGAAAGGTCAAAAAACCTCCTGCCCCCCCTACCTCAACGAAAAAACAGAAAAAAAGGGGAACAGGAGGCGTCAAAAAGGGGCATCGGGTCAATGCGATCAGAGGCGGCACTAAACGACCCCCACCGCCTTTGCACGACAACGCGGGCACCCCTTTAAAACCCGGGAAACGGGCACTTTGCAGACTCAACGGGCCCCTCACCGGGATTTCCCCCGGCTCCCCCAACCTGGTATACAGCAACAGACCACGGTGCATACAATAAAGAAACCCAAACCCCCTCAGCAGCCCCTACAGACCAAAAACAACCCAGATAATACCACTCTTTTCACCCCAACCCCAAAGCGGGCCCCCCCCGGGAGGATCCCGTAGCACTCATAAAGGGGTTTTTTCCCCAGATCTTATTTTGCAACACAATAAACTCCATGGAACAACAGAGCGCTTTCCCCCGGCAGAGGGTTTCCAGTACGCTCCGAGAGGGGTGTTCTTTCTGCCGAAGAGGAAAACAGGGGAAATGCCATAATTTGCGGGTTCTCAAAGCGGGAAAGGACTCATTTCCCCAAACTCAGGAAAAAACCATGGGGGGGAATAACCTCGGTCCCCAAATAAACCACCCTAAAAGGCCCTACATGGAACATTCGGGGCCCGAGGGAAAACAGCACCTCCTGCGGAGGCAGAAATTTTCGGGATGGGGTTTGATATCGCTTGCTACAAGAAACCTGACTGCCCCGAATGTCCCCAAAACTCCCCGGGTTTTGGCCGGGAAATTTTCGGCACCCCGGACCCGGGCTTTCACTGCAGAGACGAGCTGAAATTTGTATCCAATACAAAAACCTCACTGGGGGTTATAAAAAACCCTGTTGGTTTTTTGGGGAATGTCGGTACAGACCACCCTTTGCACATACCGGGGGCGCCCATTCCCACTAAAAACCATCTACAAGAACCCAAGACACACCTTGACCATTGCGAGCCCCTCGCACTAGCACGCCTGATGTAATTTTTGGTGGAAAATTTCAACGCCCATCACCCAATGTTGCACTCTCAAATCCCGCAAACCCAATTTCTTTTCTGGCAGACCATAGCCAAAAACCTTTTCCCACAAAGATATTCCGAGGTAAATTCTAAAAAAATGGAGACCCCAAAAACACCTTTGGGTGGCTGGGCCCCCGAAACCCTTTTCCTTGGGTCCCAAAAACAAATCACAGCAGGAAACCAAAAGGGAAAAATCATCCTCACCTTGAATGACCACTTTTCAGTGATACCACCTTTAACATCAAAAAGCCTCCCACAGTTTTTTGCTGCCTCCTAGATTGGGGGGGGAAAAAAGGGCCAAAATGGGAAGGTTTTTCCAGGAATTTTCTTTTTTGACTGGTGGGCCACATACCCCTAATTTTGAAGACTGTGATAAGCTGAACAAGGGCTAAACACTGTTCCCCATCCAGGCAGCAGAGTGCGCAAATTTCCAAAAAAGTCCGCAGGGCCCCTCACAAAAGAACTGGGGGTTTTACAAACCGAGGGGCGGGAGCAGAACCCCCCAAGCATCAACTCTTTTTGAAGCAAAAAAAGGCAAACCCAAAGGGAGAGAACAGGGAAAACTCTAGAGCCATTGTGGGAGCATCCCGCAGAGTCTCTCTCAGAGTAAAAACTGAGGAAAAAGGGTTTTAGTGGTTTCTCAACATTTGGGACATCACACCACCTTTTTCAAGATAAAGGGGGAAACTCAACATAGCAAATGGCAAAGCAAAACCCCAGGGCCCCCAGCACACCCAAAACCCCTCCCGGAAGCTGAGAAACTATGGAGCTTTTCACTTTTGGGGGGCACCCCCTCAGCTCCCCCAGACAAACCGGAAAAAAACAGACGGGTCTTCTGCCACAAGGGGGCCACTAACGATACAACGCATGTGGGGTCGGGAAGGGTGTGAAATGATGAAGACCTCACGGAAATTTGGGAAATCCGACTGCCATTAAAAAAACACAGGTGACAATCGCCCCGGGGATCCGATGGTGTTTTCAAAACTCCCAAAGATTTGCACCTTGGGGAGAGTGGATGGGAAAGGCCCTACTAACTCATTTAAAAAGTCCCTGGAGGGCCAGGGCAAATCCCAGCAGCTTGGGAAAAAGCTTTAACCCCGTACCAACCAAACCCAAGGGCCCAGGCAGTATTTAGAAACCCCTATCGCGGGCCAGCTGCTTAGCCCCAAAACTTTCCGAGAGGTGGTGTTAAAAACCCCCCCTATGGAAACTTGGGCCCCCCTCATCATCACATAATTTTTCTTCAAACCAAAGGAGTGGGTGCAGCAGAGTGCATAACCCCTCTACTAAACCAGAAATTGGGGACAGAAAAAAAATACCCATATTGGGCGTCCCACCTCACCTTGAAAAGGCCTTTGAGCTGGGCCCGCCCCCCCAGCAATTCTTTGGGAAAACTAGCTCGAAGGGAATCAAAAGGGCGCCTCCTGGCCTGGATAGATCCCAAACCCTTGGGGCCCGGGGAGGCCCGTGTCCTTTTAAAGGGCCACCCTATTCCTTTAAATCCCCGGGAAAAAGGAACCCCCACAAGGTTGGGCTTTATTTCCCACCCTGTTAAATCCTTATGCAGGAACTTGTTTACCTTCCCTTTCAAAAGTGGGACAAAAAGCTCCTCAGCTATGGGGTGATGATCTGCCTCTAGTGAATGGGAAAAGGGAATTTAGAACGAAAGGCTCCGAGAGCTTTGGAAACCCAATTACGCAGTCCCTTTCAAGGAACTAGCCTCAAATCCGGCCCAGAAATCCCCTTGCAATGATGTTCAAAGGGGCCCAAATCCTGTAATAGATTATAATTCGATATTTGAACTTTTTTTGGACAGGGTCCTACCTGTACTTTGGAATCTACATTGATAAAAAACTTTCCTTTTTAGAAAAAAGGGCCCAGTATGTCCCGGTCACGTGCTCTACTCCGACCAAAAGCCATGGAAGGGCCCTGAAGAGGCAAACCCTGCAGGGGCCCGCAAAGATGTACTTCGTTTGTACTAAAATACAAGCTATACGCCGCTCATTGGGCACGGTGCACCGGGGGTTTAGCTCATCTCCTTTTCCCCCAGACAGGCAAAAAAGTGGAGGGCGCAAAATTTATGGGGATTTAAAAACTAGCTTGGGGCCCCCCCTCTGGGCCCCAAAACAGTATGTCCCAGATCCAGGCCCGGGGTTCCTTCCTTGGGTGACCGAGTAAGATACATAAACACCTCCCAAATTTCCCCCGATTCTGCATAGGCAGCAAGGGACCCCACTAAGGGGACGGATAAATTTACAACCATTGGGACAAGATCCCCCACTCTTCAAAGGACCCACTCCCCGGGTTCGTTCGGGTTTTTTGCTGCTGGGGCGGAAACTGCCCGCCCATACAACTACCCTTTAGATATTTTTGACCTTTTCCCTTTTTCTGGGTCCAACCACCACCTCCCTTTGGGGCCCAGACCCAGCCGATGTTTTGCATCATTGGCAGCTAAACCCCTCTCTAACGTCTCGCAGTCAAGAACCAACCCGCAATCATGGCTGAGACAAGCAAGGCACTGGCAGGGGAGGCACAAGTCATGTATTTCCCCAGATGGTTTTTTGCGACCCTGACAGGAAAGAGCAAACAGCTGGACTGGGAAACCCCAAAGGTCACCACAAGGCTGGCAAATTTCCCCGACCACTGGGACGATCCTTCCCAAACTTTAGCTGGGGGCCCATTCAGGCAGGCATTGTTTACAAAGCCCCCACGACATCGACCTCCGGGCCTGTTTAAACATGTTTGATTCCACGTTCCCGCAAAACAATGCCCTCCCCCCATCCTCAACCAAAGGGCAAAAGTTCACCTCATCACAAACGATCCCGACATAATGACAGCCTTTGAAGTTCCCGGGTAACAGGGGGGACAAAGGGAACCCGGATCCCCCCCCATGGGGGCACCGGGGAAATGAGGCGGCCCGATGATGCAGCCAAGGGAGCAAACTATCCACATGTTTGGGGTTTCGTCCCAATCCCCCTTCGACAGACCAAACTGGTGGCTGCCAGAGCCATGAAACCCTTTTGGGGGAGGGCCCTTTGTGATACCCCATCTCAACATTTGGGACCGGAAACACGACTCAGGGAGGGAAAACCCCCCCCATATGAAAAAGGAAAACTGGTCCAAGCGCAGTGTAACCCCCAAACCAACGGGTTCGTTTGGGCTTTCCCACAGCCAAATGATTTGGGAACAAGGGTGAGGAGGGGATTGCCCGTACTGTCAGCAAAGTTGGGGCCACGGCCCCCAAACACTATCTTCTTGGGGTGCGAAGTTACTGGAAAACTCCCCAGGCAACTAGGATTAAATTCCCTCCCGAAGAGGAACCCAAAAATGACTGCCGGGCCCCACAAATGTACCATTGGGGCCCAACCCAACAAGCTGTTGGGCCTTGGAAAAACGACATATCCTCCCCTCGCTAGTGTCCATAGTTTGGATTTTCATAAAGGGGGTTTTTTTCGCTTATGAAATGCACCAGTTGAACTGACCAGAAGTGTGCTTGAGGGAGCATATGTCCCCATCATTGTAAAAACCTTTCTCCCCGGAGCCCCAAAACGGGCACGGCCCAAAATTGAGCCCGCCAGGGGCTACGGGCTTGGCGAACATTATACATACATACACCCCCCCCGGTTTGATCTGTGTGTGACTTGGGAAAAAACCCAATGTTTTTGGGGGGGAAAAAAGTTGTCAATATAGGACACATTTAAACTGCATATGTGTTTTTTGTTTCCAGTGTGTCGGTATTTTATACCCTTTATTTTCCCAAAAGAAATTTTACTTGGGGGCTTCTGGGCACCTGTAACAATTTTTCCCGCCCAAAACTTGTTTTAGAACTGCATGATAAACCCATTAAACAAACCAACCACGGCAGGGATAGAACCCGCGGGCAAGAGTCCAAAACTCCAGACCGACGCATTAGCCCCCTGGACCACAATAAACAATAAAATTCAAACCAAACTAGGTAAAATTTTTCCAAACCCTAGGAAGGTTTTTCAAGCCAACCACGTGGACCCAAAAAATGCAAGTTTTTACAGACAATTCCCAGCTAGCGGGGCCCGGAAATTTCCTATGGTGTAGAAAATACCTAGTTGGACAATCTTTTGTGGCAGCGGTTTCCCGTAGCCAACGCCCAAAATTTTTGGAGTTTCATGACTCTCTTATCGCGGTTCTTAAAACCCCTCCGTGGTAAAGGGTTTTTTTGCAATCGGGGTCAATTTCGATTTCCCTGAACCCTGTTTAAAACGCTGAGAAATTTTTTGAGCGGGTTACCTACTTTTTGCCCAGACTCGCATCCTGGTTTTATACTTTTTGCTAGGGGCCCTCCCTCCTCGGGACAAAACTTTTTTGCTAGGCCGCACCCGGGAAACCCCCGTTTTTTGCTAGCTCGCACCCTGGTACCTTTCTTAAAACCCAGGCCCCGCAAACCCCGGGACCCAAATTTTTTGCAGGCCCCGCACCCTGGTACCTTTTTTGCGGGCCGAACCTTGGTACCTAATTATTGCAAGGGTCGCACCCCCGTTCCTACTTATTGCTAGGCCGCACCCTGGGACCAAATTAAATTCTAGGCTCCACCCGGTACCTACTTTTTGCAAGGCTCGCATCCTGGTACCTACTTATTGCTACCTCGCACTCTGTACCTACTTTTTCAAGGCTCGCACCCTGACACCTCTTATTGCAAGGCTCGCACCCTGGCACCTACTTTTTTCAAGGCTTTGCACCCGGCACCTACTTTAAAGCAAGGCTCCACCCTGGTACCTTTCTTTTTTGCAAGGCTCGCACCCTGGCACCCACTTATTGCAAGGCCTTTGCACCCTGGACCTACTTATTGCAAGGCTCCCACCCGGGACCTACTTATTGCAAGGGTCCACCCTGGCACAAAACTTAATTGGGAAGGGGTTTGCACCCCCCGGCACCTACTTATTGCAAAGGGTTTGCACCCTGGTTTCCTACTTATTTGCCAAAGGGTCGCACCCTGGTTTCCTTATTTCTGGGGTCGAACCTTGGGGACCAAAATTTTGCTAGGCTCGCACCCTGGGACCTTATTTCGGGGGCCCAACCTTTTGGGACCTTACTTTTTGCAAGGCCCACCCCGGTACCTACTTAAATTTCAAGGGTCGCAAACCCCCCGGTACCTCCCTTTTTGCAACTCGCACCCTGGTAAACCCCTTATTGCAAGGGTTGCACCCTGGTACCTACTTAATTTTTAGGGTCGCACCCTGGGACCTACAAAATTTTCAAAGGGCCCCACTCTGGTACCTACTTATTGCTAGGGTTTGCCCCTGGTACCCCACTTTTTGCAAGGGTCCACCCCGGCACCTTTCTTATTGCAAAGGCTCGCACCCTGGGACCTACTTACTGCAAGGCTCGCACCCTGGAAACCACTTAAAATTCTAGACTCGCTCCAGAGTAACTCGGGGCCTTTGGGTTTTTTAAACCGAGACTCTACCACCGAGCCATGAAAACCCGCCCGTGTCTTTAAAAACCCTTTTTTTTACACGTAATAATAAAGGGGAGAATTTAACCCACAATATGTCAAATAAAAAAAAGGGCACAAGGGGCAACTAATTGGGCATTTTATTGTGGCAACCCTTTTTTGCCCCCCAGGACTTTGTCAAAAAAGATTTGGGTTGACAAAGCTCCTGGGGGAGCGAAACTTTTTCCCCAAAAAACATGTCACAATTTGTTGCCTTTTGTCCTTTTAAATTGACATAATTTATTTAGGGGAGAGAAAGGATTTCAGGTTTTACTTAAATTAGTGTTTTTTGTATTAAATATCAAGGCTAAGGGCAGGGGCATCCTTTAAAAATACCCCTAAACTACGATAAACATAAAAACATATCATATAACTACAATAAATGGTTATAAAAAGACGATAAATTTTAAAGGGGGTGGGCCGGGAAGCCAAACGGGAAAGGCCCCCGACAGATGACCCCAAAAACCCAAGGGTGGTCAACAACAAAACCCGCCCTCAGGAAAAAACTTTCCCTTTCCCTGAAAGAAGCTTACCTAAACCTAACCAAAACATTCCCCGTGCAAAAGTTTAACAGTCCCATTGTATTTGAAATGAACCAACCCCACTGATCAAGAGAAACGTCTAAATAATAAGGTTTCCCCAAGATTTAAAACATTTTCTTTTTTGATCAATAATAAGGTACCCAAGATTACACATGTCCTTATTGATCAGTAAAAAAGGGACCCCAAAAAGGGTTTCACATGGCTGATTTATCATAATAAAAAGGTTTCCCAAGAGTTCCCCAAGTGTCCCCTTTTTGATCAGTAATAAGGTACCCCAAAATTACACATGTTTCCCCTTTTTGAAACAGTAAAAAGGAACCCAAAAGTTACACATGTTCTTTTGATCAGAAAAAAGGGACCCAAGAGTTCCCCATTTTCCCTTTTTGATTTATAAAAAAGGTACCCAAAGGGTTTCACATGTTTCCCTTTTTGATCAGTAAAAAGGGACCCAAGAGTTACACATGTTCTTATTGATCATAACAAAAGGGGACCCAAGAGTTTTCACATGGGTCTTATTGATCAGTAATAAAGGGACCCAAGAGTTTCACTGTGTCTTATTGACAGTAAATAAAGGTACCCGCATTGCACATTTTCTTATTGATCAGTAACAAAAGGGACCCCCAAACTTTCACAATTTTCTTATTTATCAGAAATAAAGGGGACCCAAGAGTTACACATGTGGGCTTTTTGATCATAATAAAAAAGGGAACCCCAAACGTTTTCACATGTGCCTTAATTTTTTTAGTAAAAAGGAAACCCCAAAGTTTTCACATGTGTCCCCTTTTTGATCATTTAAAAAAGGTACCCAAGGGGTTTAAAATGTGCCTTATTGATCAGTAATAAGGTACCCCCAAAAGTTTCAATGTTCCTTATTGATCAGTTAATAAGGTATCCAAATTACACAGTGCCTTATTGGGCAGTAATAAAGGTAAACCCCAAACGTTTTTGAAAAGGGGCCTTATTGATCGTAAAAAGGGAAACCCCAAAAGTTACACATGTGCCTTTTGATCCGTAAAAAAGGGGCCCAAGTGTTACACATGTGTCTTATTGACAGTAAAAGGGGCCCAAGATTACACATGTTCTTTTTGATATTTTAAAGGTCCCCAAACGTTACACATGTGCCTATTGATCAGTAATAAAAGGGACCCAAGGGGGTTTTCCATTTTTCTTATTTATCAGTAACAAAGGGACCCCAAGCGTTACAAAATGTGTCTTATTTATCAGTAATAAAGGTACCCCAAAATTTTCACAAAGGGCCCTTTTTGATCAGTAATAAAAGGAAACCCCAAAGTTTCACATGTGCCTTATTTACATTTAAAAAGGTATCCCAAAGTTTACACATTTGCCTTAATTTTATCAGTAATAAAGGTAAAACAAACGTTTGAAAATGTGCCTTATTGATCAGTAATAAAGGGGACCCAAGAAAATTTCACAAGTGGGCCCTTTTTGATTTAGTAAAAAAAGGAAACCCCAAAAGTTTTCACATGTACTTAATATCAGTAAAAAGGGAAACCCAAAAGTTACACATGTGCCCCTTTTTGATCAGTAAAAAAAGGGACCCAAAGGTTTCACCAAAGTGCCCCTTAAAATCAGTAACAAAAGGGAAACCCCAAACGTTACACATGTGTCCCTTAAATTTATCAGTAACAAAGGTACCCAAGCGTTTACCCAATGGGCTTTTTTGACATAAAAAAGGGACCCAAGCTTTTCAAAAGGGGCCTTATTGATTAAGTTTCCCTTTAGGGACAGATGTATTCAATTTTATTACTTCCTTTGCAAAAGAGTTGAAGTCCCTTTGGGAAACCCACCTGAGAGGCCAATTTTTAGGCGACCCCTCGTCTTCTCGTTCTTTGTACTTTAAAATTTTAAAACTGGCTTTTGTCTCAATCGTTAAAAACCCTTTTTTTAGCTTTACCCTCGTGTTGCAATATGCTGCCAAAGGGGCTGCAAAGCTGCATCTTTGGGAGCTGGTAGTGGGCCTCCCCCACCTTGCTGTTGGGCAGCCCCGAACCCCCCACCACAGCAACCAAAGGTTTTGGTAGCAGCTGGGGAGTGCCTCCCAAACCTTCTGATCACAGCCAGAAAACCCCCACCAAAAAAACCCCCGAGGTCGGTACAGGGTATTGGGCCCCTAAACCTTTCTGATCACAGCCAAACCTTTACCACAGCAACCCAGGTCTGGGAGCAAACTGGAAATGCCTCCACACCCTTTCTGTGACAGCCCCAACCCCCACCACAGCAACCCCGAGGTCCCGGTACACGGTAGTGGCCCCCCACACCTTGCGATGCAGCCCGCCCTCACCACAGCACCCCCAGGGCTGGGACAGCCGGGATGCCCCCCACACCCTTTTCCGATGACCCGCCAACCCCCACCACAGCACCCGAGGGCTTGGGGAGCAGCTGGTAGTGCCCCACAAACCCGGGGAAGACAGCCCGACCCCCACCACAGCAACCCCAGGTCTGGACACTGGTTTGTTCCTCCCCCACCTTGCTGATGACAAACCAACCCTCAAACCAAAAGCACCCAGGGCTGGTAAACACTGGTTTTGTTTTCTTTCCCCACCTTGCTTTTTGACAGCCAGAAACCCCCCACCAAGCACCCGAGGTCTGGTAGCAGCTGGAGTCCGCCCCAAACCAACCCCCATTTACAAGCCCGACCCTCACCACCAACATCCGAGGGCGGTAACAGCTTTGGGGTTCCCCTCCCACCGCTCATCACAGCCAGGCCCCACCCCCAGCACCCCGAGGCTGGTTTGCAGCTGGTAGGGCCCTTCCCCACCTTGCTCAACAAAGCCAGACCCTCACCACAACACCCCCGGAGGAAAAACCCAACTTTTTTTCAACCCAAAGTGACGTGACCCAATGAAATTACTCCACGCTTTTTCAGTTCTTCTCTTCCCTTCCTGTTCCTACCCCAAAACATTTTCTTCAGACCCCAGTTTTTACAAACCCCAAAAAACATGCTTGGTTTTTTTTCAGTAATTTTTTTTTCACAAAGACGTTTCAAATTTTTTTTGTTAGCTAATTTGGGCTTTTAAAAGGCTTATCAACTACTCGAAGGGAGATTTTCCAGACCAAACCCGTCCAATATCATTAAAAAAAACTTTTATTTCCCCAAAAAAGGGAATTAAAATCATCCAATCCCTCCAATTTTAAATTAAAGTTAAATGGATCATCCCGTCACAAGACTCACAAAAGGGAAAATTCCCAAGGGATCCACCTTTACAGTAGCCTTTAATTCCCCCGACACAAAATACAACAAAACACCAAAAAATTTTTCCCGGACTGTAAGGGATACTATCAAAGATAAAATTACTACGTTTCCCCAATCAGCCCCTCCCCGGCAACTGTGCCAATTTACTCATAAAACCCCTTTTCTTACATATGGGAAAATTTTTCATGGGGGTCAACATCATCCAAACACCTAAAAACCCCCAAAAAACCCAGCAAAAGGCAGCATAAGAAAGATAACAAATTTCCCCCCCCCCCAGCGAAAATCCACCAATTTTTTAAAAGCTGAATCTGCTCACCATTTTAAAGCACCATACTTATTCATGTGCCTGCTACATAAAACAGAAAAATACACTCAAATATAAACCCTCCACTCAAACTTCTCCTCACCAAACCCAAACCCAAAACATGACCACAAAACCCAAGACAACAAATCTTTTTCTGAAAATACCTCGTTTCCCATAACCCCACTGTGTAAAAAAATCTAAAGCACATAAAGGGCTCAAAAAAATTGAAATTCATTACCAAAAAATAAGGAAAATAACACAGTCTGAAAAACAATTTAAAACTTTTTCTCAAAAACCCCCTTTAAACCCCAAAGACTAAACTCCTTTAAAACTCAGTACCCTTATTATTTTCTTTCCCCATCATAACTTCAAAAATCACTTTGAACCTTTTATCCATTGTTGACAGGAATATAATTGAATCATTGTTTTCACAAAATCATTTTTTGGATATGAGAATATATCTTTTGTCTTATATAAATTAGATTCACTTACAATTAATAATCTACTGTACAACTATGATATAATTTTTAGTATTAAGTAGACTGTAAGCCAATAATGTTAAGTTGGCCCATAATGCCTAGGTATAATAGTCTCTCTCTCTTTGCATGCAATCCACTATTGTTGGTAGGTAAGACACATAGGCAACTTTATTCCGAAACGTTTCGCCTACACAGTAGGCTTTTTCAGTCGAATACAGAAATTAGGCAGGAACAGTGAAGATGTGAAGACGATGTAATCAGTCCATCACCCTTGAGGTCGTAGAATTTGAGGTTGTCAGTCCCTCAGCCTGGAGAAGTTCTGTTCCATAGTCAGGAACTATCTGAACTGAACTTCTCCAGGCTGAGGGACTGATTACATCGTCTTCACATCTTTACTGTTCCTGCCTAATTTCTGTATTCGACTAAAGAAGCCTACTGTGTAGGCGAAACGTTTCGGAATAAAGTTGCCTAACTGTTGCCTATGTGTCTTACCTACCAACCTGTCGGTATTGTATACCATTTTGATATTCACCCCACTATTGTAAACTCAAAATCTCAATGTACTATTTGCAAAGACATAAATAAATAAATATATACATAAATATATATATACATAAATATATACATATGAAACACACATCTCTGTGTATATATCCCGTGTTAATTAAAATACCCGACTGTATATATCCGTGTTAACTAAAATATCCTTCTGTGTGATCTGTACTATTTGGTACAGGTCATGCTTGCCATACTTGCCATACTCCGTAGTGGAAGGGGGTGGAGCTGCCAGCCACAGGGAGACCCAGAAGATCCGCAAATATGAAGACCTTCCCCCTTGCTATAACTTCATCCCAATAGGGTCGGAGACCCTTGGAGCATGGGGCACTGTGCTCTAAAGTTCCTAATAGAGCTGGGTGAAAAGCTCATCATAGAAACCAAGGACCACAGGGTGACCAGCTTCCTCTTTCAGAGACTCAGTGTTGCGATCCAGAGAGGAAATGCCTGCAGCATTCTGGGCACGCGGCCCACCGCAGGGGAGCTGGACGAAGTATTAGAGATGTAGCTCTGAGTTACCTATGTTGTTTTACTTTGTATCATATTTTTGTGAATGTTTTGTCAATGTAGTTTGTCTTTAAATAAAATATATATAAAATATAGGGGGTGGTAGGAGAAAATTCTCAAACAGCTTCAGGGAGAACCTTGAGTTTTCCCTGAAGCAAGTTTATTCTTTTCTCTGAGGATGAGGGTCACCAGGACAGTTCTAGAGGTGGTACCTCCCTATATATACATATATATATATATATATATATAATATATATATATATATATATATATATATATATATATATATTATATATATCGCGCAAAATAGGTAAAACTGGTCAGTTAGCAAGAACTCATTTAAAATTAAGTCTTTTCCAAAATTTTGTCTTATACGTTTAAAAACATATTATATAGTATTATGTATTAAAACAAAACCAAAGTAGAACACTGCACTAGTTTTATCTATCAAAACAAAACTAAACCACAACACTCCACTAGTATTATCTATTAAAACAAAACAAATAGAACACTCCTCTAGTATTTAAACCACTTTGATCAACCACTTGAACACCCACTTATGTACCACTCAGTATTATCCAAGGGGAAGAAGATTCTCCTCGTCTCCAGACACAAGATTTCTTATTAACAGGACGATTGTCACATCCAGTATTTCTGTGACATGTTCGCATAAAAAAAATATAGACCCAAAAATCAAAATTTCAAACTGCATATCAAACACTGATAACAGGTTATAAAACGATTACAAAAGATAGCAGGGTAGAAAAGGCAGACAACCGTACCAAAAAGACTAGTGCCTGGAAAGCCTGCTAATGCCTGGAAATCCTGCTAGTACCTGGAAAGCCTGCTAGTGCCTGGAAAGCCTGCTAGTGCCTGGAAAGCCTGCTAGTGCCTGGAAAACCTGCTAGTGCCTGGAAAACCTGCTAGTGCCTGGAAAACCTGCTAGTGCCTGGAAAGCCTGCTAGTGCCTGGAAAGCCTGCTAGTGCCTGGAAAGCCTGCTAGTGCCTGGAAAGCCTGCTAGTGCCTGGAAAACCTGCTAGTGCCTGGAAAACCTGCTAGTGCCTGGAAAACCTGCTAGTGCCTGGAAAACCTGCTAGTGCCTGGAAAACCTGCTAGTGCCTGGAAAGCCTGCTAGTGCCTGGAAAGCCTGCTAGTGCCTGGAAAGCCTGCTAGTGCCTGGAAAGCCTGCTAGTGCCTGGAAAACCTGCTAGTGCCTGGAAAACCTGCTAGTGCCTGGAAAACCTGCTAGTCCTGGAAAACCTGCTAGTGCCTGGAAAACCTGCTAGTGCCTGGAAAACCTGCTAGTGCCTGGAAAACCTGCTAGTCCTGGAAAACCTGCTAGTGCCTGGAAAACCTGCTAGTGCCTGGAAAGCCTGCTAGGCGATAAAGCAGCAGAGTGGACGGAAGGCGTACGAGGATTGACAAAGTTTGCTACACGGAAAGTTCTTTGCTGGAAATTAGATTTTGCTGTCTCGGCATGGCAGGAAATTATCTTGAAAAAAGTCTCAGGTTTCTCTGGAAATACTACTCGGTAAAATTTCTGCCTCGCATACTATTTGCAATGAGTTCTGAGATTACAGAAGGATTATTTCTGAGAATCTGGCATAAGTTGAAATTGCAGAATGATTATTTCTGAGAATCTGACATAAGTTAAAATTGCAGAATGATTATTTCTGAGAATCTGGCATAAGTTGAAATTGCAGAATGATTATTTCTGAGAATCTGCATAAGTTGAAATTGCAGAATGATTATTTCTGAGAATCTGGCATAAGTTGAAATTGCAGAATGATTATTTCTGAGAATCTGGCATAAGTTGAAATTGCAGAATGATTATTTCTGAGAATCTGGCATAAGTTGAAATTGCAGAATGATTATTTCTGAGAATCTGGCATAAGTTGAAATTGCAGAATGATTATTTCTGAGAATCTGGCATAAGTTGAAATTGCAGAATGATTATTTCTGAGAATGTGTCTCAAGTGGAAATTGTTTCACTATTTGCCAACAATATTCAGAAGAAGCTTCAGGTGGCATTTCGGTTCTTTCTGATTCATTATCAAGTGGAAAAGTGAAGAAGAAATGAGAAAAAATGTCAGATAAAGAGGGGAGATAAAATAAGAAAACAAATGAAAGAGATAAGGAAAATATCAAGAAACAAATCAGGTAAGAAACGGAAGAAAAGGTCGAAAAATATGTCAGGTGAAGAGGTCAGAAACAGTCATTAGACAGGTCAGGTAAGAAGTAAACAGTCATTAGACAGGTCAGGTAAGAAGTAAACAGTCATTAGACAGGTCAGGTAAGAAGTAAACAGTCATTAGACAGGTCAGGTAAGTAGTAAACAGTCATTAGACAGGTCAGGTAAGAAGTAAACAGTCATTAGACAGGTCAGGTAAGAAGTAAACAGTCATTAGACAGGTCAGGTAAGAAGTAAACAGTCATTAGACAGGTCAGGTAAGAAGTAAACAGTCATTAGACAGGTCAGGTAAGAAGTAAACAGTCATTAGACAGGTCAGGTAAGAAGTAAACAGTCATTAGACAGGTCAGGTAAGAAGTAAACAGTCATTAGACAGGTCAGGTAAGAAGTAAACAGTCATTAGACAGGTCAGGTAAGAAGTAAACAGTCATTAGACAGGTCAGGTAAGTAGTAAACAGTCATTAGACAGGTCAGGTAAGAAGTAAACAGTCATTAGACAGGTCAGGTAAGAAGTAAACAGTCATTAGACAGGTCAGGTAAGAAGTAAACAGTCATTAGACAGGTCAGGTAAGAAGTAAACAGTCATTAGACAGGTCAGATAAGAAGTAAACAGTCATTAGACAGGTCAGGTAAGAAGTAAACAGTCATTAGACAGGTCAGGTAAGAAGTAAAGTCATTAGACAGGTCAGGTAAGTAGTAAACAGTCATTAGACAGGTCAGGTAAGAAGTAAACAGTCATTAGACAGGTCAGGTAAGAAGTAAACAGTCATTAGACAGGTCAGGTAAGAAGTAAACAGTCATTAGACAGGTCAGGTAAGAAGTAAACAGTCATTAGACAGGTCAGATAAGAAGTAAACAGTCATTAGACAGGTCAGGTAAGAAGTAAACAGTCATTAGACAGGTCAGGTAAGAAGTAAAGTCATTAGACAGGTCAGGTAAGTAGTAAACAGTCATTAGACAGGTCAGGTAAGTAGTAAACAGTCATTAGACAGGTCAGGCAAGAAGTAAACAGTCATTAGACAGGTCAGGTAAGAAGTAAACAGTCATTAGACAGGTCAGGTAAGTAGTAAACAGTCATTAGACAGGTAGGTAGTAGTAACAGTCATTAGACAGTCAGGTAAGTAGTAAACACTCATTAGACAGGTCAGGTAAGAAGTAAACAGTCATTAGACAGGTCAGGTAAGAAGTAAACAGTCATTAGACAGGTCAGGTAAGTAGTAAACAGTCATTAGACAGGTCAGGTAAGTAGTAAACAGTCATTAGACAGGTCAGGTAAGAAGTAAACAGTCATTAGACAGGTCAGGTAAGAAGTAAACAGTCATTAGACAGGTCAGGTAAGTAGTAAACAGTCATTAGACAGGTCAGGTAAGAAGTAAACAGTCATTAGACAGGTCAGGTAAGTAGTAAACAGTCATTAGACAGGTCAGGTAAGAAGTAAAACAGTCATTAGACAGGTCAGGTAAGAAGTAAACAGTCATTAGACAGGTCAGGTAAGAAGTAAACAGTCATTAGACAGGTCAGGTAAGAAGTAAACAGTCATTAGACAGGTCAGGTAAGAAGTAAACAGTCATTAGACAGGTCAGGTAAGAAGTAAACAGTCATTAGACAGGTCAGGTAAGTAGTAAACAGTCATTAGACAGGTCAGGTAAGTAGTAAACAGTCATTAGACAGGTCAGGTAAGAAGTAAACAGTCATTAGACAGGTCAGGTAAGAAGTAAACAGTCATTAGACAGGTCAGGTAAGTAGTAAACAGTCATTAGACAGGTCAGGTAAGAAGTAAACAGTCATTAGACAGGTCAGGTAAGTAGTAAACAGTCATTAGACAGGTCAGGTAAGAAGTAAACAGTCATTAGACAGGTCAGGTAAGAAGTAAACAGTCATTAACAGGTCAGGTAAGAAGTAAACAGTCATTAGACAGGTCAGGTAAGAAGTAAACAGTCATTAGACAGGTCAGGTAAGAAGTAAACAGTCATTAGACAGGTCAGGTAAGAAGTAAACAGTCATTAGACAGGTCAGGTAAGAAGTAAACAGTCATTAGACAGGTCAGGTAAGAAGTAAACAGTCATTAGACAGGTCAGGTAAGTAGTAAACAGTCATTAGACAGGTCAGGTAAGAAGTAAACAGTCATTAGACAGGTCAGGTAAGAAGTAAACAGTCATTAGACAGGTCAGGTAAGAAGTAAACAGTCATTAGACAGGTCAGGTAAGTAGTAAACAGTCATTAGACAGGTCAGGTAAGTAGTAAACAGTCATTAGACAGGTCAGGTAAGAAGTAAACAGTCATTAGACAGGTCAGGTAAGAAGTAAACAGTCATTAGACAGGTCAGGTAAGAAGTAAACAGTCATTAGACAGGTCAGGTAAGAAGTAGAGGAAACAATCATAAAGTGCATCAGGTGAAGATAATATCAGTATCAGGTGAAGATAATATCAGTATCAGGTGAAGATAATATCAGTATCAGGTGAAGATAATATCAGTATCAGGTGAAGATAATATCAGTATCAGGTGAAGAAAATATCAGTATCAGGTGAAGATAATATCAGTATCAGGTGAAGATAATATCAGTATCAGGTGAAGATAATATCAGTATCAGGTGAAGATAATATCAGTATCAGGTGAAGATAATATCAGTATCAGGTGAAGATAATATCAGCATCAGGTGAAGATAATATCAGTATCAGGTGAAGATAATATCAGTATCAGGTGAAGATAATATCAGTATCAGGTGAAGATAATATCAGCATCAGGTGAAGATAATATCAGTATCAGGTGAAGATATCAGTATCAGGTGAAGATAATATCAGTATCAGGTGAAGATAATATCAGTATCAGGTGAAGATAATATCAGTATCAGGTGAAGATAATATCAGTATCAGGTGAAGATAATATCAGTATCAGGTGAAGATAATATCAGCATCAGGTGAAGATAATATCAGTATCAGGTGAAGATAATATCAGTATCAGGTGAAGATAATATCAGTATCAGGTGAAGATAATATCAGCATCAGGTGAAGATAATATCAGTATCAGGTGAAGATAATATCAGTATCAGGTGAAGATAATATCAGTATCAGGTGAAGATAATATCAGTATCAGGTGAAGATAATATCAGTATCAGGTGAAGATAATATCAGTATCAGGTGAAGATAATATCAGCATCAGGTGAAGATAATATCAGTATCAGGTGAAGATAATATCAGTATCAGGTGAAGATAATATCAGTATCAGGTGAAGATAATATCAGTATCAGGTGAAGAAAATATCAGTATCAGGTGAAGAAAATATCAGTATCAGGTGAAGAAAATATCAGTATCAGGTGAAGAAAATATCAGTATCAGGTGAAGAAAATATCAGTATCAGGTGAAGAAAATATCAGTATCAGGTGAAGATAATATCAGTATCAGGTGAAGAAAATATCAGTATCAGGTGAAGAAAATATCAGTATCAGGTGAAGAAAATATCAGTATCAGGTGAAGAAAATATCAGTATCAGGTGAAGAAAATATCAGTATCAGGTGAAGATAATATCAGTATCAGGTGAAGATAATATCAGTATCAGGTGAAGAAAATATCAGTATCAGGTGAAGAAAAATATCAGTATCAGGTGAAGAAAATATCAGTATCAGGTGAAGAAAATATCAGTATCAGGTGAAGATAATATCAGTATCAGGTGAAGATATCAGTATCAGGTGAAGAAAATATCAGTATCAGGTGAAGAAAATATCAGTATCAGGTGAAGATAATATCAGTATCAGGTGAAGATAATATCAGTATCAGGTGAAGAAAATATCAGTATCAGGTGAACATAATATCAGTATCAGGTGAAGATAATATCAGTATCAGGTGAAGAAATATCAGTATCAGGTGAAGAAAATATCAGTATCAGGTGAAGAAAATATCAGTATCAGGTGAAGAAAATATCAGTATCAGGTGAAGATAATATCAGTATCAGGTGAAGATAATATCAGTATCAGGTGAAGAAAATATCAGTATCAGGTGAAGAAAATATCAGTATCAGGTGAAGATATCAGTATCAGGTGAAGATAATATCAGTATCAGGTGAAGATAATATCAGTATCAGGTGAAGATAATATCAGTATCAGGTGAAGAAAATATCAGTATCAGGTGAAGAAAATATCAGTATCAGGTAAAGATAATATCAGTATCAGGTGAAGATAATATCAGTATCAGGTGAAGATAATATCAGTATCAGGTGAAGAAAATATCAGTATCAGGTGAAGATAATATCAGTATCAGGTGAAGATAATATCAGTATCAGGTGAAGATAATATCAGTATCAGGTGAAGATAATATCAGTATCAGGTGAAGAAAATATCAGTATCAGGTGAAGAAAATATCAGTATCAGGTGAAGATAATATCAGTATCAGGTGAAGATATCAGTATCAGGTAAAGAAAATATCAGTATCAGGTGAAGAAAATATCAGTATCAGGTGAAGATAATATCAGTATCAGGTGAAGATAATATCAGTATCAGGTGAAGATAATATCAGTATCAGGTGAAGAAAATATCAGTATCAGGTGAAGATAATATCAGTATCAGGTGAAGATAATATCAGTATCAGGTGAAGATAATATCAGTATCAGGTGAAGATAATATCAGTATCAGGTGAAGATAATATCAGTATCAGGTGAAGAAAATATCAGTATCAGGTGAAGATAATATAAGTATCAGGTGAAGATAATATCGTATCAGGTGAAGATAATATCGTATCAGGTGAAGATAATATCAGTATCAGGTGAAGATAATATCAGTATCAGGTGAAGATAATATCGTATCAGGTGAATATATCATTAAAAACGTCAGGTAAAAAGGTAAAGATTTTTTTTTTAAATTCCGCTAGAAGATCAAGGTCGGGCAAATAAGGCAGTTTTAAGGTCACAGCCATTCACTTGACGTTTCGTTTTTTCCCATAGATAAATTTTGATATCTCTAACCCACGGAGTAAAATAATTTTTCAAGACATTTTAGGTTAATTACGTCATATTATTGTTGACGTTAAATCCGACTTCATTGTCTCGATCTCGACGTGAAAATGTTCTCGAATCCTGTGTCGACAGCAAACCAAATTTCAAGACCACTACCGCAGTACTGTAGCAAGAACACTATCGCAACACTATAGCAATGTTTAAGAAAAATCGTATTTTTTGATTTGACAGAAAATCAGTACTGAGTTTTCGACTTCCGGTTGTGACCTCTTGTTCCTCTTTCCCATCTCTCAAATAATCTGTCATTATTCACGCAATAAGTTTCTCTCAGTATTTTGTACGTTATTATATTACCCCTGCCAAACCATACCCCCGGCCGGGATTGAACCCGCGGTCATAGAGTCTCAAAACTCCAGCCCGTCGCGTTAGCCACTAGACCAGCTAGCCACAATAAGATTCATCCAACTAGGTATATTTCTACACCATAGGAAGGTTAGCATAGGCACCTCTGTGACCACAAATGCAAGTTTTTACAGACGAATCTCCAGCTAGCGTGGCCGTGACGAACTCTAGCTCAATCCCGGCCGGGGGTATGGTTTGTTTGCAGTCGTGTCATTACGATTTCTTTAGTTATATTACCCCTGGTTTCTCAGTCCTCCAGTGACATCAGACTGACATCCCTTAACCTTTCCACACAGCCTGAGCTGTGATGCTTCAGTAGAGTGATTACAGCGTCAAACATTACGTTAATGATTCTATAGATACGGGAGGTTGGTGCCTCTGTTGTTGACAAGAGTATTGAATCATCTCAGTATTCCAAATACTGAGTAAATATTATAATATTCTTTCAGGATGCCATCCTCTTTGCGTTTCTTCTGCTGTTTTCATAATGATCTCCTAAACATATCACGGGCGGGGTTAGAACCCACGATCAGAGAGTCGTAAAACTCCAGACCGACGCGCTAGCCACTGGTATGGTTTGTTTGTAATCGTGTCATTCCGATTTCGTGAGTCAATGTTCTCCTGTTCCCTTATGAGCTGTTGTTCTTCTGGTAGTTTTCTTTTCTGGCAGCCTATTGTCTTTCTGTTAGTCTGTATTTTTCTCCTCGACTATTTTTTTTCCTGCTAACCTGTTGTTTCTTCCGTAGTCTTTTGCATTACTGTTTGGTTGAAGTTTTTTTGCATTTCTCTGTTGTCCTAAAATTCACGAAATCATAACACGAGTGTAAACAACTCAAGGTGCAGGAATAATATGAACCCATATGAAGCCAGACTAACTTAATCCTATCACAGCCATGTAGGTGTGAGATAAGTCTGAAAATGTTTCTGTGGTCACTGTTTAACTTTCCTAGTGTACAAATACATACTTAGCTGAATGAATGTTATTTAGCCAGTAAGCTACAGTGGTTCCTAACCTAATAGTCTTAGGACAGACTTGAAATTGGTTCGAATTCCTCAGCTTCTGAGAATATGCTGTTTCTCAGGGGTTCTGATGTTTTCTTGACTTGCTGAGTTGGAGATTTTCTTTTCTGGATGTCTTGTCCAGATGATTCTCCAGATATCGGTTACAACACGAGACCCAGAGTGGTGGTTTGTTCGCTGAATGGTTGTAAGACGAGACGCAGAGTGAAGGTTTGTTCCACAGAGTGGTTACGAGACCCAGAGTGAAGGTTTGTTCCACAGAGTGGTTATAAGACGAGACGCAGAGTGAAGGTTTGTTCCACAGAGTGGTTATAAGACGAGACCCAGAGTGAAGGTTTGTTCCAGATTAGTTATAAGGCAGGAAGGGAGACAAGCAGAAAGGTGACAAACAGGGAGAGAGGGTGGCTGGAAGGGAGGCAAGCAGGATGGGAGGGAGACAGGAAGGGAGACAAGCAGGAAGGGAGGGAGGCAGGAAGGGAGACAAGCAGGGAGAGAGGGAGGCAGGAATAGAGACAAGCAGGAAGGGAGACAAGCAGGGAGAGAGGGAGGCTGGAAGAGAAACAAGCAGGAAGGGAGGGAGGCAGGAAGGGAGACAAGCAGGAAGGGAGGGAGGCAGGAAGGGAGGCAAGCAGGGAGAGAGGGAGGCAGGAATAGAGACAAGCAGGAAGGGAGACAAGTAGGAAGGGAGACAAGCAGGGAGAGAGGGAGGAAGGGAGACAAGCAGGGAGAGAGGCAGGCAGGAATGGAGACAAGCAGGAAGGGAGGGTGGCAGGAAGGGAGACAAGCAGGAAGGGAGGCAGGAAGAGAGACAAGCAGGAAGGGAGGGAGGCAGGAAGGGAGACATGCAGGGAGAGAGGTAGGCAGGAAGATAGACAAGCAGGAAGGGAGGGAGGCAGGAAAGGAGGGAGGCAGGAAGGGAGACAAACAGGAAGAGAGGGAGGCAGTAAGGAGACAAGCAGGAAGGGAGGGAGGCAGGGAGACAAACAGGGAGAGAGGGAGGCAGGAAGGGAGACAAGCAGGAAGGGAGGGAGGCAGGAACGGAGACAAGCAGAAAGGGAGACAAGCAGGAAGGGAAGCAGGCAGGAAGGGAGACATGCAGGGAGAGAGGTAGGCAGGAACGGAGACAAGCAGGAAGGGAGGGAGGCAGGAAAGGAGGGAGGCAGGAAGGGAGACAAACAGGAAGAGAGGGAGGCAGTAAGGGAGACAAGCAGGAAGGGAGGGAGGCAGGGAGACAAGCAGAGAGAGAGGGAGGCAGGGAGACAAGCAGGAAGGGAGGAAGGCAGGAACGGAGACAAGCAGGGAGAGAGGGAGGCAGGGAGACAAGCATAGATGGAGGGAGGCAGGAAGGGAGACAAGCAGAAAGGGAGACAAGCAGGAAGAAAGGGAGGCAGGAAGAAAGACAAGCAGGGAGAGAGGGAGGCAGGAAGGGAGACAAGCAGGAAGGGAGGGAGGCGGGAACGGAGACAAGCAGGGAGAGAGGGAGGCAGGGAGACAAACAGGGAGGGAGAGCAGGAAAGGAGACAAGCAAAAAGGGAGACAAACAGGAAGGGAGGGAGGCAGGAAGAGAGACAAGCAGGAAGGGAGGGAGGCAGGAAGGGAGACAAGCAGAAAGGGAGGGAGGCAGGAAGGGAGACAAGCAGGGAGAGAGGGAGGCAGGGAGACAAGCAGGGAGGGAGGGAGGCAGGAAGGGAGACAAACAGAAAGGGAGACAAGCAGGAAGGGAGGGAGGCAGAAAGGGAGACAAGCAGGATGGGAGGCAAGCAAGAAGAGAGGGAAGCAGGAAGAAAGACAAGCAGGGAGAGAGGGAGGCAGGAAGGGAGACAAGCAGGAAAGGAGGGAGGCAGGAACGGAGACAAGCAGGGAGAGAGGGAGGCAGGGAGACAAGCAAGAAGGGTGGGAGGCAGGAAGGGAGACAAGCAAAAAGGGAGACAAGCAGGAAGGGAGGGAGGCAGGAAGGGAGACAAGCAGAAAGGGAGGGAGGCAGGGAGAAAAGCAGAAAGGGAGGGAGGCAGGAAGGGAGACAAGCAGGGAGAGAGGAGACTGGAAGGGAGACAAGCTGGAGAGAGGGAGGCAGGAAGGGAGACAAGCACGAAGTGAGGGAGGCAGGAAGGGAGACAAGCAGGATGGGAGGCAAGCAGGGAGAGAGAGAGGCAGGAAAGAAGACAAGCAGGGAGAGAGGGAGGCAGGAAGGGAGACAAGCAGGAAGGGAGCAGGGATACAAGCAGGGAGGGAGGGAAGCAGGAAGGGAGACAAGCAGAAAGGGAGACAAGGAGGGAGACAAGCAGGGAGAGAGGGAAGCAGGAAGGGAGACAAGCACGAAGTGAGGGAGGCAGGAAGGGAGACAAGCAGGATGGGAGGTAAGCAGGGAGAGAGAGAGGGCAGGAAGGAAGACAAGCAGGGAGAGAGGGAGGCAGGAAAGGGAGACAAGCAGGAAGGGATGAGGCAGGAACGGAGACAAGCAGGGAGAGAGGAGGCAGGGAGACAAGCAGGGAGGGAGGGAGGCAGGAAGGGAGACAAGCAGGGAGAGAGGGAGGCAGCAAGGGAGACAAGCAGAAAGGGAGACAAGCAGGAAGTGATTGAGGCAGGGAGGGAGACAAGCGGGAAGAGAGGGAGGCAGGGAGACAAGCAAGAAGGGAGGGAGGCAGGAAGGGAGACATGCAGGGAGAGAAGAAGGCAGGAAGGGAGACAAGCAAGAATGGGGGGGATGCAGGAAGGGAGACAAGCAGGAAGGGAGACAAGCAGGAAGGGAGGGAGGCAGGAAGGGAGACAAGCAGGGAGAGAGATAGTCAGGAACGGAGACAAGCAGGAAGAGAGGGAGGCAGGTAGGGAGACAAGCAGGGAGACAGGGAGGTAGAAAGGGAGACAAGCAGGAAGGGAGACAAGCAGGAAGGGAGACAAGCAGGGAGGCAGGCAGGAAAGCAGGCAGGGAGGCGGGCAGGATGGCAGAAAGGGAGACAAGCAGGAAGGGAGGGAGGCAGGAAAGGAGACAAGCAGAAAGGGAGGGAGGCAGGAAGGGAGACAAGCAGAGAGAGAGGGAGACGGGAAGGGAGACAAGCAGGGAGAGAGGGAGGCAGGAAGGGAGACAAGCAGGAAGGGATGGAGGCAGGAACGGAGACAAGCAGGGAGAGAGGGAGGCAGGGAGACAAGCAGGGAGGGAGGGAGGGAGGCAGGAAGGGAGACAAGCAGGGAGAGAGGGAGGCAGGAAGGGAGACAAGCAGAAAGGGAGACAAGCAGGAAGTGATTGAGGCAGGGAGGGAGACAAGCGGGAAGAGAGGGAGGCAGGGAGACAAGCAAGAAGGGAGGAGGCAGGAAGGGAGACATGCAGGGAGAGAAGAAGGCAGGAAGGGGGACACGCAAGAAGGGGGGGATGCAGGAAGGGAGACAAGCAGGAAGGGAGACAAGCAGGAAGGGAGGAGGCAGGAAGGGAGACAAGCAGGAGAGAGATAGTCAGGAACGGAGACAAGCAGGAAGAGAGGGGAGGCAGGTAGGGAGACAAGCAGGGAGACAGGGAGGTAGAAAGGGAGACAAGCAGGAAGGGAGACAAGCAGGAAGGGAGACAAGCAGGGAGGCAGGCAGGAAAGCAGGCAGGGAGGCGGGCAGGATGGCAGAAGGAGACAAGCAGGAAGGGAGGGAGGCAGGAAAGGAGACAAGCAGAAAGGGAGGGAGGCAGGAAGGGAGACAAGCAGAGAGAGAGGGAGACAGGAAGGGAGACAAGCAGGGAGAGAGGGAGGCAGGAAGGGAGACAAGCAGGAAGGGAGGGAGGCAGGAACGGAGACAAGCAGGAGAGTGGGAGGCAGGGAGACAAGCAGGAAGGGTGGAGGCAGGAAGGGAGACAAGCAGAAAGGGAGACAAGCAGGGAGACAAGCAGGGAGGCAGGCAGGAAAGCAGGCAGGGAGGCGGGCAGGATGGCAGGAAGGGAGACAAGCAGGAAGGGAGGGAGGCAGGAAAGGAGACAAGCAGGGAGAGAGGGAGACAGGAAGAAAGACAGCAGGGAGAGAGGGAGTCAGGAAGGGAGACAAGCAGGAAGGGAGGGAGGCAGGAACGGAGACAAGCAGAGAGAGAGGGAGGCAGGAGACAAGCAGGAAGGGTGGGAGGCAGGAAGGGAGACAAGCAGAAAGGGAGACAAGCAGGAAGGGAGGGAGCAGGAAGGGAGACAAGCAGAAAGGGAGGGAGCAGGAAGGGAGACAAGCAGAAAGGGAGGGAGGCAGGAAGGGAGACAAGCAGGGAGAGAGGGAGACTGGAAGGGAGAAGAGCTGGGAGAGAGGGAGGCAGGAAGGGAGAGACAAGCACGAAGTGAGGGAGGTAGGAAGGAGACAAGCAGGATGGGAGGCAAGCAGGGAGAGAGAGAGGTAGGAAAGAAGACAAGCAGGGAGAGAGGGAGGCAGGAAGGGAGACAAGCAGGAAGGGAGCAGGGATACAAGCAGGGAGGGAGGGAAGCAGGAAGGGAGACAAGCAGAAAGGGAGACAAGGAGGGAGACAAGCAGGAGAGAGGGAAGCAGAAGGGAGACAAGCAGGAAGTGAGGGTGGCAGGAAGGGAGACAAGCAGGATGGGAGGCAAGCAGGGAGAGAGAGAGGCAGGAAGGAAGACAAGCAGGGAGAGAGGGAGGCAGGAAGGGAGACAAGCAGGAAGGGAGGGAGGCAGGAAGGGAGACAAGCAGGAAGAGAGGCAGGCAGGAAGGGAGACAAGCAGAAAGGGAGACAAGCAGGAAGTGATTGAGGCAGGGAGGGAGACAAGCGGGAAGAGAGGGAGGCAGGAAGGGAGACAAGCAGGAAGGGAGACAAGCAGGAAGGGAGGGATGCAGAAAGGAAGACAAGCAGGGAGAGAGGAAGACAGTAAGGGAGACAAGCAAGAAGGGGGGGATGCAGGAAGGGAGACAAGCAGGAAGGGAGACAAGCAGGAAGGGAGGGAGGCAGGAAGGGAGACAAGCAGGGAGAGAGATAGTCAGGAACGGAGACAAGCAGGAAGAGAGGGAGGCAGGTAGGGAGACAAGCAGGGAGAGAGGGAGGCAGGAAGGGAGACAAGCAGAGAGGGAGACAAGCAGGAAGTGATTGAGGCAGGGAGGGAGACAAGCGGGAAGAGAGGGAGGCAGGGAGACAAGCAAGAAGGGAGGGAGGCAGGAAGGGAGACATGCAGGGAGAGAAGAAGGCAGGAAGGGAGACAAGCAAGAATGGGGGGATGCAGGAAGGGAGACAAGCAGGAAGGGAGACAAGCAGGAAGGGAGGGAGGCAGGAAGGGAGACAAGCAGGGAGAGAGATAGTCAGGAACGGAGACAAGCAGGAAGAGAGGGAGGCAGGTAGGGAGACAAGCAGGGAGACAGGGAGGTAGAAAGGGAGACAAGCAGGAAGGGAGACAAGCAGGAAGGGAGACAAGCAGGGAGGCAGGCAGGAAAGCAGGCAGGGAGGCGGGCAGGATGGCAGAAAGGGAGACAAGCAGGAAGGGAGGGAGGCAGGAAAGGAGACAAGCAGAAAGGGAGGGAGCAGGAAGGGAGACAAGCAGAGAGAGAGGGAGACGGGAAGGGAGACAAGCAGGGAGAGAGGGAGGCAGGAAGGGAGACAAGCAGGAAGGGATGGAGCAGGAACGGAGACAAGCAGGGAGAGAGGGAGGCAGGGAGACAAGCAGGGAGGGAGGGAGGGAGGCAGGAAGGGAGACAAGCAGGGAGAGAGGGAGGCAGGAAGGGAGACAAGCAGAAAGGGAGACAAGCAGGAAGTGATTGAGGCAGGGAGGGAGACAAGCGGGAAGAGAGGGAGGCAGGGAGACAAGCAAGAAGGGAGGGAGGCAGGAAGGGAGACATGCAGGGAGAGAAGAAGGCAGGAAGGGAGACACGCAAGAAGGGGGGGATGCAGGAAGGGAGACAAGCAGGAAGGGAGACAAGCAGGAAGGGAGGGAGGCAGGAAGGAGACAAGCAGGGAGAGAGATAGTCAGGACGGAGACAAGCAGGAAGAGAGGGAGGCAGGTAGGGAGACAAGCAGGGAGACAGGGAGGTAGAAAGGGAGACAAGCAGGAAGGGAGACAAGCAGGAAGGGAGACAAGCAGGGAGGCAGGCAGGAAAGCAGGCAGGGAGGCGGGCAGGATGCAGAAGGGAGACAAGCAGGAAGGGAGGGAGGCAGGAAAGGAGACAAGCAGAAGGGAGGGAGGCAGGAAGGGAGACAAGCAGAGAGAGAGGGAGACAGGAAGGGAGACAAGCAGGGAGAGAGGGAGGCAGGAAGGGAGACAAGCAGGAAGGGAGGGAGGCAGGAACGGAGACAAGCAGGAGAGTGGGGGCAGGGAGACAAGCAGAAGGGTGGGAGGCAGGAAGGGAGACAAGCAGAAAGGGAGACAAGCAGGAGACAAGCAGGGAGGCAGGCAGGAAAGCAGGCAGGGAGGCGGGCAGGATGGCAGGAAGGGAGACAAGCAGGAAGGGAGGGAGGCAGGAAAGGAGACAAGCAGGAGAGAGGAGACAGGAAGAAAGACAAGCAGGGAGAGAGGGAGTCAGGAAGGGAGACAAGCAGGAAGGGAGGGAGGCAGGAACGGAGACAAGCAGAGAGAGAGGGAGGCAGGGAGACAAGCAGGAAGGGTGGGAGGCAGGAAGGGAGACAAGCAGAAAGGGAGACAAGCAGGAAGGGAGGGAGGCAGGAAGGGAGACAAGCAGAAAGGGAGGGAGGCAGGAAGGGAGACAAGCAGAAAGGGAGGGAGGCAGGAAGGGAGACAAGCAGGGAGAGAGGGAGACTGGAAGGGAGAAGAGCTGGGAGAGAGGGAGGCAGGAAGGGAGACAAGCACGAAGTGAGGGAGGTAGGAAGGGAGACAAGCAGGATGGGAGGCAAGCAGGGAGAGAGAGAGGTAGGAAAGAAGACAAGCAGGAGAGAGGGAGGCAGGAAGGAGACAAGCAGGAAGGGAGCAGGGATACAAGCAGGGAGGGAGGGAAGCAGGAAGGGAGACAAGCAGAAAGGGAGACAAGGAGGGAGACAAGCAGGAGAGAGGGAAGCAGGAAGGGAGACAAGCAGGAAGTGAGGGTGGCAGGAAGGGAGACAAGCAGGATGGGAGGCAAGCAGGGAGAGAGAGAGGCAGGAAGGAAGACAAGCAGGGAGAGAGGGAGGCAGGAAGGGAGACAAGCAGGAAGGGAGGGAGGCAGGAAGGGAGACAAGCAGGAAGAGAGGCAGGCAGGAAGGGAGACAAGCAGAAAGGGAGACAAGCAGGAGTGATTGAGGCAGGGAGGAGAGACAAGCGGGAAGAGGGGAGGCAGGAAGGGAGACAAGCGGAAGGGAGACAAGCAGGAAGGGAGGGATGCAGAAAGGAAGACAAGCAGGGAGAGAGGAAGACAGGAAGGGAGACAAGCAAGAAGGGGGGGATGCAGGAAGGGAGACAAGCAGGAAGGGAGACAAGCAGGAAGGAGACAAGCAGGAAGGGAGGGAGGAAGGAAGGGAGACAAAGCGGGAGAGAGATAGTCAGGAACGGAGACAAGCAGGAAGAGAGGGAGGCAGGTAGGGAGACAAGCAGGGAGAGAGGGAGACAAGGCAGGAGAGAGGGAGGCAGGAAGGGAGACAAGCAGGAGGAGGAGGCAGAAAGAGAGACAAGCAGGGAGAGAAGCAGGAAGGGAGACAAGCAGGGAGAGAGGGAGGCAGAAAGGGAGACAAGCAGGGAGACAAGCAGGAAGGGAGACAAGCAGGGAGGCAGGCAGGAAAGCAGGCAGGGAGGCGGGCAGGATGGCAGAAGGGAGACAAGCAGGAAGGGAGGGAGGCAGGAAAGGGAGACAAGCAGAAAGGGAGGGAGGCAGGAAGGGAGACAAGCAGAGAGAGAGGGAGACAGGAAGGGAGACAAGCAGGGAGAGAGGGAGGCAGGAACGGAGACAAGCAGGATGGGAGGCAAGCAGGGAGAGAGAGAGGCAGGAAGGAAGACAAGCAGGGAGAGAGGGAGGCAGGAAGGGAGACAAGCAGGAAGGGAGGGAGGCAGGAACGGAGACAAGCAGGGAGAGAGGGAGGCAGGAAGGGAGACAAGCAGGAAGGAAGACAAGCAGGAAGGGAGGGAGGCAGAAAGGAAGACAAGCAGGGAGAGAGGGAGACAGGAAGGTAGACAAGCATGAAGGGAGGGAGGCAGGAAGGGAGACGTGCAGGGAGAGAGGAAGGCAGGAAGGGAGACGAGCAGGAAGGGAGGGATGCAGGGAGACAAGCAGGAAGGGAGACAAGCAGGAAGGGAGGGAGGCAGGAAGGGAGACAAGCAGGGAGAGAGATAGCCAGGAACGGAGACAAGCAGGAAGAGAGGGAGGCAGGGAGACAAGCAGGGAGAGAGGGAGGCAGGAAGGAAGACAAGCAGGGAGAGAGGGAGGCAGGAAGGGAGACAAGCAGGGAGAGAGGGAGGCAGAAAGGGAGACAAGCAGGAAGGGAGACAAGCAGGAAGGCAGGCAGGAAAGCAGGCAGGGAGGCAGGCAGGATGGCAGGAAGGGAGACAAGCAGGAAGGCAGGCATTGAGGTAAGCAGGAAGACAAGGGGGAAGCAGGCAGAGAGACAGGCAGTCAGGAAGGCATGCATTAAAGCATTCAGGACGGCAGGCAGGGAGGCAAACAGGGAGGCAGGCAGGGAGGCAGGAAGAAAGACAGGCAGGAAGGCAGACAGAAAGGCAGCAAGCGAGGCAGGCAACCAGGCAAACAATAGGGCAGGCTGGAATGCAGGCATGGAGGCAGGCAGGGAAGCAGGCAGAATGGCAGGGTATTGTAGTAACCAGGAAGGCAGGCGAGGAAGCAGGCAGAGAGGCAGGCAGGCAGGCAGGGAGGCAGTCAGGAAGGCAGGCAGGGAGGCAGGCAGGGAGGCAGGCAGGCAGGGAGGCAGGCAGGGAGGTAGGGAGACAAGCAGAATGGCAGGGCATTGTGGTACCCAGGAAGGCAGGCGAGGAAGCAGGCAGAGAGGCATGCAGGAAGGCAGGCAGGGAGGCAGGCAGGGAGGTAGGGAGACAAGCAGGTTGGCAGGCAGGGAGGTAGGGAGACAAGCAGGATGGCAGGCAGGAAGCCAGGAAGAGAGGCAAGCAGGGAGGCAAGCAGGGAGGGAGACAGGGAGGCAGGAATGGAGACAAGCAGGAAGGTAGGTAGGAAGGTAGGCAGCAAGGCAGGCAGGGATGCAAGCAGGGAGGCAGGCAGGAAGGCAGCAGCGAGGCAGGCAGGGAGGCAAGCAGGTAGTCAGGCAGAAGGGCAGGCTGGGAGGCAGGCAGGGAGACAGGCAGGAAGGCAGGCAGAGAGGCAGACAGGGAGGCGGGCAGGGAGGCAAGCAGGGAAACAGGTAGAAGACAGGCTGGAAGGCAGGCAGGGAGGCAGGACAGGGAGGCGGGCAGGGAGGCAAGTAGGGAGACAGGAAGAAGGCAGGCTGGAAGACAGGCAGGGAGACAGGCTGGAAGGCAGGCAGAGAGGCAGGTAGGGAAGCATGTAGGGAAGGGAGACAGGCAGGAAGGCAGGCAGGGAGGCAAACATGGGTGCAGGCATTAAGGCAGGCAGGAAGGTAGAAAGGGAGATAGGCAGGAACGAAGGCAGGGAGGCAGGCAGGGAGGCAGGCAGGGAGGCAGGCAGGGAGGCAGGCAGGGAGGCAGGCAGGGAGGCAGGCAGGGAGGCAGGCAGGGAGGCAGGCAGGGAGGCAGGCAGGGAGGAGGCAGGCAAGGAGGTAAGCATTGAGACAGGTAGGAGGCAGGCTGGAAGGCAGGCATGGATGCAGACATTAAGGCAGGCAGGGAGGTAGAAAGGGAGATAGGCAGGAACGAAGGCAGTGAGGCAGGCAGGGAGGCAGGCAGAAGGCAGGCAGAAGGCAGGCAGAAGGCAGGCGACTACCTCTTCAGATCAGGCAGTCTTAATGTCCCTCAAGAACATAAAATAACACCAGCTCTCTTCGCCCTTATTGTGTTGCTGTCAGATCTTTGTAAAGTGATGCACCAGGTGAGTCACTATATTGATGTGAGAGTCACTGTGTTGATGTGTGAGTCACAATATTGATGTGTGAGTCACTATATTGATGTGAGTCACTGTGTTGATGTGAGAGTCACTGTGTTGATGTGTGAGTCACAATATTGATGTGTGAGTCACTGTGTTGATGTGTGAGTTACTATATTGATGTGTGAGTCACTATGTTGATGTGTGAGTCACTATGTTGATGTGTAAGTCACTATGTTGATGTGTGAGTCACTATGTTGATGTGTGAGTCACTGTGTTGATGTGTGAGTCACTATATTGATGTGTGAGTCACTATGTTGATGTGTGAGTCACTATGTTGATGTGTGAGTCACTATGTTGATGTGTGAGTCACTATGTTAATGTGAGAGTCACTATGTTGGTGTCCGAGTCACTGTATCTGTGTGTGAGTCACAATGTTAGTGTTGGAGTAACACTGTGTTGGTGAATCACTGTGTTGGTGTGTGAATCATTATGTTGGTGTATGCGATTCACCATGTTGGTGTGAGAGTCACTGTGCTGGTGTGTGAGAGACTATGATGGTGTTATTCCCTATGTTGGTGTGTGATTTACTTTGTTAGTGTGAAAGTCACTATGTTGGTGTGAGAATCCTTATGTTTGTGTGAGTCACTATGTTGGCGTGTGATTATTTTGGTGTGTGTGTGTTCCTATGTAGGTGTAGGAGTCCCTGTGTTGGTGTTAGAATCACTGTGCCGAGGTGAGAATCACCATGTTGGTGTGTGAGTCCTTATGATGGTGTGTGACACAGTATGTTGCTGTTGGTCACTATGTTGGTGAGTCACTACGTTGGCGAGGGTCACTTGGTTGGTGTGTGAGTCACTACGTTGGCGAGAGTCACTATGATGGTGTGTGAGTCACTATGTCGGTGTAAAATTCACTTGGTTGAGTCTCAGTCACCATGTTGTTGTGCGAGTCGCTATGTTGTGAGTTAATATGTTAGTGTATAAGTGACTATTGAGCTGAGAGTCACCATGTTGATGTGAGTCACTACGTTGGTGTAATAATGACTGTGTTGGTCTAAAAGTTCCTATGTTGGTGCGAGAGTTACTGTGTTAGTGAGTCACTATGTTGGAGTGAGAGTCACTGTGTTTGGGTGCTTGTCACTATATTCGTGTGAGATTCACTGTATTGGTGTATGAGCTCCTATGTTGGGTGAGAGTCATTATGTTGGTGAGTGAGTCACACTGTAATTGTGTGAGGTACTAGTTGGTGAGTCACTCTTGGTGTGAGTCACTATGTTGGTGTGTGAGTCACTATGCTGGTATAAGAGTCACAATGTCAGAATGTTTATGTAAGAGTAGCAATGATGGTGTGAGAGTCACTATGTTGTTATAAGAGTCACTGGTTTGGTGTAAAAGTCACTACGTTGGTGTAAGCCACTATGCTGGTGTAAGAGACAATATTTTGGTGTAAGAGTCACTGTATTTGTGAAAGTGTCACTATGTTAGTGTGAAAGTCACTGGTAATCCCTTCCTTAGATCTTATCTGACGAAGCCAGTTATTGATAATTCAGTAATCCGGGGAAAAAAGTTAATGAACAAGTGTTATGTATTAAATTTCAGTTGGATTGTCCATAAAAAAGGGACCCTGAAAGTAAATAAAGAATATATCTTTGGTGCGTCTGTGTCTAACATTAGTAATAATATTAGTAGATAAGTAAAAAATGAAACAATGTTGCAGGTAACATGACTCACGAAATCGTAATGACACGACTTACGAAATCGTAATGACACGATTGCAAACAAACCATACCACGGCCACGCTAGCTGGAGATTCGTCTGTAAAAACTTGCATTTGTGGTCACAGTGGTGCCTATGCTAACCTTCCTATGGTGTAGAAATATACCTAGTTGGACGAATCTTATTGTGGCTAGCTGGTCTAGTGGCTAACGCCACGGTCTGGAGTTTTGAGACTCTCTGACCGCGGGTTCAATCCCGCCCGTGGTATGGTTCGTAATGACACGATTGCATACTATCCATACCACGGGTGGGGATAGAACCCGCGGTCAGAGGGTTCTAACCCCACCCGTGGTATGGAATGTTATAGGTAAGCTGTTGGAAGCCTAAGTGGATCTATCATCCACTACGATAACATGAACTCAGATAAGAGCACTCATAAAGTAACTTGAGATGAGAACAGACTGATGCTGTAGTACCCAAGCACAGACTTGGTTACAAGTACCTCCGGCAGTTTGGCAGCTACACAGATGATGATCAAACTAGATATAAAGTACGTTGGTGTGCTAGTCACTATGTTGGTGTTAGAGTCACTATTCCTGACTGAGAGCTGCTATGTTGGACTGAGGGTCATGCTATAGACGCAAAACTCATACAGAAGAGGTAAGGGAGTCCGAATTTAGCAGCAAGAATTACCTTGTAGATGTTTGAGTCACTGTGAGGAGGTGAGATAGATACATATTGTCTCTCTCACCTTTTCTCGTTTTGATTAATAAAGCCACTGGTTAGCGAAACGTGCTCATGGTAAAGATACCCAAGTTTTGCACGTGTGTCTTAATTTTCTGCGGGTAAGTGTCACACTCGAGGTCACATCCACACGACGCAACAATTGTGAACTTTCTTCTCTCTGCTGTCTAAATAATTCTCTTTCCGACTCACGAAATCGTAAGGACACGATTGCAAACAAACCATACCACCGATGGGGGTTAGAACCCGTGATCAGAGATACGGTCTGGAGTTTTGAGACTTTCTGATCGCGGGTTCTAACCCCACCCGTGGAATGGTTAATTCCCTTTCTGTTGTAAGACTTAAATATTTTCTGACATCCATCTGATTCATGTGTGTTTGCCACTTTCAGTTATGCTCTTGTGTACCTGAGTCCCGCCACTTGAACAAACTTGCCCATGCCACTCTACTAATTCTTCTCAGTATTTTGTACATCGTTATTATGTCACCCTTGGTCTTTACATCTTCTAGCCTTTCCTTGTGGCTCATACCTCCCAGCTCTGGGACTAATCTAGTTACAAACCTTTGAACTTTTTTCTCCTTTACACGATATAAATCAGGTTAGTCCTGATTTATATCGTGTTTTGGGTCATAAATCCTTTATTGTTTAGGATGTTGAAAGCTACCCTTAAATTTTCCAAATTTTCCAGTATCGCATTTGCTGTGTGTGCTCACCTAATTGTGGTTGCAGGGGTCAGTTCAAAGGTCTTGGCCCCGCCCCTTCACTGGTCGCTACTAGGTCCACTCTCTCTTTTCTCCATGAGCTTTATCATACCTCTTCTTAAAGCAATGTATGGTTCCTGCATCCAGTACATTACTTTCCAGACTGTTCCACTTCCTGGCAACTCTATGGCTGAAGAAATACTTCCTAACATACCTGTGGCTCATCTGAGTCTTCAACTTCCACTTGTGACCCCTTGTTTCTGTGTTCCATCTCTGGAACATCCTGTCTCTGTTCACCTTCCCAATTCCTCTCAGAATTTTATATATCGTTATCATGTCTTCCCTATCCCTTCTGTCCTCCAGTGTCGTCAGGTAGATTTCCCATAACCTCTCTTCGTAGGATATACCCCTTAGCTCCGGGATTAGTCTTGTTGCAAACTTTTGCACATTCTCTAATATCTTGACGATCTCGACCAGGTGCGGGTTAAAGACTGTTGATGCAATACTCCAATATGGGCCTAAAGTGCACAGTGTACGGAGTATTCAACGACTCCTTACTGAGGTGTCGGAATGCTATTCTTAGGTTTGCTAGGCGCCCATATGCTGCGGCAGTTATTTGATTGATATGAGCCTCAGGAGATATGCTCGGTATTATACTCACCCCAATATCCTTTTCCTTGAATGAGGTTCATAGTATCTGGCCCACTAGACTGTACTTTATCCGCGGTCGTCTTTGACCTTCCCCGATCTTCATGCGTTTACACTTGGTGGGGGTTAAACTCTAGGAGCTAGTAGCTGGACCATGCCTGTAGTCTTGCCTGGTCCTCATCCGACTGAATTCTCATTAACTTTACATCGTCTGCAAACAGGGACGCTTCTGAGTCTGTCTCTACCGTCATGTCATTCACAAATACCAGAAACAGCACCGGTCCTTGGACTGACGTCACCCTGAGGAACCCCGCTCGTCATAGGCGCCCACTCCTGCACCTTGTCACGGATAATGACTCGCTTTTGCCTACCAGTAAAGTATTCTTTGATCCATTGCAGTGCCTTCCCTGTTATACCTGCCTGATCCTCTAGCATTTACACTAATCTCTTATGTAGAACTCTGTCAAAGCCTGTTTACAGTCCAAGGAAACGCAGTCTATCCCCTTTCTCTCTCTTACTGCTGTCGTCTTGTAAAACGCCAGTAGGTTGGTGATACAGGATTTCCCTTCCCTGAAACCATGCTAGTATACATAAAAAGTCTCATTCCTTTCTAGGTGCTCTTCTGATAATCTTCTCCATCACTGTGCAAACTATGCAAGTGAGTGACACTGGTCTGTAGTTTAATGCTGCATGTCTGTCTCTCTCCTTAAAATGTTAGACTTATTTTCTGTCTTCCATACCTCAGGTAGTCGCCTTGTTTCGAAAGATGTGTTGAAGATTGTCGTTAGTGGTACACAGAGTGCCTCTGCTCCCTTTCTCAGGACCCATTGAGAGATGTTCGACTCCATTGCCTTTGAGGTATCTAGTTCGCTTAGCAGCCTCTTCACCACCTCCTCAGTTTTGTGTGTCGTGTTCCCAGCACTTGATGTGTACCCCACCAACCGGTTCTGGTGTTCTTTGTCCCATTTAAAAACATCTCTAAATCTCATTTTTAGCTCTTCTCAGTTCCGGTCGTTTCATGTGATCTTCCTCCTCCTTCTTCGGCCTGATTACCTGGCCCTGACTATGTTTTCCTCCTGTTGTGACTGTACAACAGCTTTGGGTCAGACTAGGCTTTCGTTGCTGTCATTTACATATTGCCGCTGGGCCTTCCAGTTTAACTGGGCATATTCATTTCTGGCTCTTCGACTAATTCCCTATTTTCTTGGGTCCTTTACCTTATATACTTCTTTCATTCTCTACCGCAATTGGTTTTGGCCTCTCTACTTCTCTGGGTGAACCAAGGGTTCGTCCTGGCCTTCCCATTGTTCCTGTTACCCTTGGGTACGAACCTCACCTCCGCTTCCTGCATTTTGTTGTCACATATTCCATCATTTCATTTACGGGACTTTTTTCGCTACTTCCCTTCCCACTGAATCTCGTGCAGAAATTCCCCCATCCTGTGTATCCCTCTTTTGTAGTCTGCCTTCAATGTCCTACCCCCCCCTTTGCTTCCCTTTCACTCGTAACTCTATTAAGTATTCGAAGCTCAGGACCACGTGATCACTAGCGCTGAGGGGCCTTTCATATGTGATATCTTCAGTGCCAGAACTAGTCAAGGTGATTACTAGGACCAGTCTTACTGGTTCCTCCTCTCCTATCTGGTAGTGTACCTTACGTGTTGGTACATGAGGTTTTCCAGTGTCCCCTCATTTTCTTGCCCTCCATTTTTTCCCTGGTTCCCGTGTAGTTTCCAAGTTTTTCCAGTGAATTTCCTAGTTATTGAAATCACCCACAATTAGTAGCTCTGTCCTGCCCACATGGGCCCTCCTTGCCACTTCAGCCAGTGTGTCCACTATTGTTCTGTTACATTCATCATATTCTAGTCTTGGCCTCCTCCTGCAGTCACCACCATGGGACCTCCAGTCTGAAGTGTTCCTACTATGTAGTTCTATGCTTCTCCTCTGTCTCTTCTTTCCAACTCCTCTAATTTCCATTGGTTTTTAATGAACAGTGTAACACCTTCACCCCCTCAGCTCTCTCTGTCTTTCCTCATGATCTGATGTCCAGTTGGAAAGATGGCGTCTCTTGTCATTCCTGTGAGAGCTATGATATCTGGTGATGCTTCTGTGATTCTTTCATGTTATTCCATCAGTGTTAACATAAGAACATAAGAAAGAAGGAACACTGCAACATGCCTACTGACCCAAGCGGAGCAGGTCCATGTTTTCCCCCCCCCCCCGGATTAGACAAATGACCCACCCCCCGGATTATCCCAATGACCCACCCAGCCTGGTCATCTCTACTCAAGGATGGAGCACTGCACCAGACCCAGCAGCACAAGCTAGTCAGGTCAACTCACACCCACCCACACCCACTCATGTATTTATCTAACCTATTTTTAAAACTACACAACGTTTTAGCCTCAATAACTGCACTCGGGAGTTTGTTCCACTCATCCACAACTCTATTACCAAACCAGTGCTTACCATACCTTCAGTTTCCTCTCCAACACTGTATTCTGGAGTGTTTGTGCGAGCTGGGGGAATGGGAGACCAGGCAGGGTGCTATGGGAGTCTACTGCTTAGTTTGGCATGGGAGCTGTGAGTGTGAAGTGTGGCTTAAATTGAGATAATATGTTTGGTTGTGGAGTTATGTGGATGTTTGCATATGCTGCTCCACTCGACTATGGTTGTCCCCTACTGTCTCTAGCCTGGCCTCTCTTTCTTGCTCCCTTCGTGTCTGTGTTCTCTCACCTTCTGTCGTTCTGTTCGTGTTCTGTCACGATCCAGGTGCACCCTCAGGTATGATGCCCATTCCTTTAGCCATGATTTCTGCTGCAGGAACCTGTTCCTCACCGTTTCTGTTTTGAAAATCAACTTGACTGTGTGTGTGTGTGTGTGTGTGTGTGTGTGTGTGTGTGTGTGTGTACTCACCTAATTGTACTCACCTAATTGTGGTTGCAGGGGTCGAGACTCAGCTCCTGGCCCCGCCTCTTCACTGATCGCTACTGGATCCTCTCTCTCTCTCTGCTTCCTGAGCTTTGTCATACCTCTTCTTAAAACTATGTATGGTTCCTGCCTCCACTACTTCACTTGCTAGGCTATTCCACTTGCTGACAACTCTATGACTGAAGAAATACTTCCTAACGTCCCTGTGACTCGTCTGAGTCTTCAGCTTCCAGTTGTGACCCCTTGTCCCTGTGTCCCCTCTCTGGAACATCCTATCTCTGTCCACCTTGTCTATTCCCCGCAGTATCTTGTATGTCGTTATCATGTCTCCCCTGACCCTTCTGTCCTCCAGTGTCGTCAGTCCGATTTCCCTTAACCTTTCCACGTACGACATTCCCTTGAGCTCTGGGACTAGCCATGTTGCAAACCTTTGTACTTTCTCTAACTTCTTGACGTGCTTGACCAGGTGTGGGTTCCAGACTGGTGCTGCATACTCCAGTATGGGCCTGACATGCAAAGTGTACAGTGTCTTGAACGATTCCTTATTAAGGTATCGGAACGCTATTCTCAGGTTTGCCAGGTGTGTGTGTGTGTGTAGTGTGTGTGTGTGTGGGGTGTGTGTGTGTGTGTGGTGTGTGTGTGTGTGTGGTTGTGTGTGTGTGTGTAATGAAGCAAATCAGCCCCTCGAGTAATACTTTTGTTAAGGTGTGATAAAATTCCTTTGTGAAAGCTTCATGACTGTCTTTAATGTGTACTTCTTACCTATATTCTTTCCTATTTATTATGTGCATGGTTCTGTAACTCAGGTGTAGGAAATAAAAACAGTATAACTGAAAGATAAGCTGTGTAATGTCATGCAATTGCAAAGGGGTAATTAATTGAGAAAGTATTATTATCAGTATTATTGTTACTGTAATATCTATACACAAATAACCCGCACATAAAAGAGAGAAGCTTACGACGACGTTTCGGTCCGACTTGGACCATTGACAAAGTCACACTGACCAGAAGTGGAGCAGGACGGCTATATATAGGCAGGAAGAAGTGGTAGTAGTAGTAGTAGTAGTAGTAGTAGTAGTAGTAGTAGTAGTAGTAGTAGTAGTAGTAGTATAAGAATGGTATATAATACCGACAAGATGAAATTAAGACACATGCGCAACATATCAAATCTGATTTGATATTCCTAATACTGTAAAAACTGTAGACTGATTGTAGAACATGTATTGAAGAATGAAGCGTTTGCGCATTGTGATGTTCTACTCTCAGTTGTTCCAATATTTTACTAGATAAGTTGTTTAGCTGTCATATAGTGCAGAAATTTATTCTTATGTGTCAAATAATTTTTTTCATGGTAATAATTATTGTGAGTAGTAATAAGGTGTACTGAAATGAGTTGAGTTCCTGTCGAAAAGTTTGTGAAGAATTTGTGTACAGGGATTAGAGTTCTGCTCGAAATGGCTTGGAGGGAAACACAAAGGCAAGACTTTGTAAACAAGGTCCACTTCACGCCTTTGTTTGCTTGAGTAGCCTTTTCCAACTATTCATATCAATTAATTTGCTGCTAACAAGTTTAGCAACAACCAGGACCCCTGAAGACATGCCTAAGAATAGTAGACTCAACTCAGATGCGCAGTAAGGCATGAGGCCTGGTCGCAGACTGGGCCACGGGGGCGTTGACCCCCAAAATTCTCTCCAGGGTACACCCCTGAATTATGCCAGTAATTTGCTAAAGCCAACCAAATTTAGCTTCTGGAGAAATGTAATACTACCAGAGATCAGACCAGAATTATAATCTGGAAATCTAGAGATTTCTGTGGCAGCCTAGACCAGGGAGGCCTAGCTTGTGGCTAGGCCTGGGGACAGTTGGTCCCAAAGATGAGAAGGTACTTGTGCCTCCTCCCATGGGAGACTTAAGTCTCAGACACTCCCTAAAGAGGGAGCCAAGGCCGGGCCACCACTTAGAAAAGGCCCGGGCCGGGAGAATACCAGCGAATCTTTAATAATAATAATGTGGCAGCCTAAAGAAGGGATGTTAAGGCAAGGGAGTTCCTTGGGAACTGTGGTGTGATACTCATAAGTGCTAATATTGTGTCCTGCTATGGTTAAAATAACAAAAAAGGCACAATACCTCTGTTAGTGTGACTTTGTCAATGGTCCAAGTCGGACCGAAACGTCGTCGTAAGCTTCTCTCTTTTATGTGCGGGTTATTTGTGTATCATGCTATGGTATTTTGGGTGATTATTAATTTTTTACAAAATTGATGCTTGCAAATTTCTTATATGTTAGTGATAAATTTCCTATTTCTCTGTAATATGTATGTGTTTATTAAATTGTAGGTTATTCTTGGGTATATTTTACTAAAACCCAGAGCCATGTATAAAGGATCCATTAGTCAGAGTTTAAATTGAAAAAAATATCGATTTACCATTTTTGTCCTGGAGAGTCAAGCCCCTGATACGGTACCTACTGTCCAATTTCTCAGGCCAAGTTACCCTAAGATCCAGTACTTATCAGGACTAATACCCTGTTTAAACATCCTGTATTTCCCACTAGGTTTTTTCCTGCTGTTACCCAGGTTCTGCGCCTCTCCCTCATACTGTGACTTTAGCTGCTCTCACCACTTCCACTATTAAAAGAGCAGATGGTGGCTAGATGTATAATTTAACAGAGAGAATCGAACGCTACTGTCTTTTCTCACAAATTCTAATTATTTCCCCTTTTCATTTGGTTCCCGAAATCTCGTACTTTTGTCCACTTCTAGTCTTCGCCTGTGGGAACAGAGACAGTATGGCATCGTCTGGTGCTCTGTCGACCCTAGGGGGGCACTGGGGTAGTAACTGTTTCATGCGTGCGTGTGTTAGTTACCATTTTGTCCTAGACAAGTCGATTAGACACTAGGCTTGTTATATATATATTGTGTGTGTGTGTGTGTGTGTGTGGTGTGTGTGGTTGTGTGGTGTGAGTGTGTGTGTGTGTGTGTGTGTGTGTGGGTGTAGTGTGTGTGAGTGTGTGTGTGTAGTGTGTGTGGAGTGTGTGTGTGTGTAGTGTGTGTGTGTGTGTGTGTGTGTGTGTGTGTGTGTGTGTGTGTGTGTGTGTGGAGTGTGTGTGTGTGTGTGTAGTGTGTGTGGAGTGTGTGTGTAGTGTGTGTGTGTGTGTGTGTGTGGAGTGTGTGTGTGTGGTGTGTGTAGTGTGTGTGAGAGTGTGTGTGTGGTGTGTGTGTGTGTAGTGTGTGTGGAGTGTGTGTGTGTGTGTGTGTGTGTGTGTGTGTGTGTGTGTAAGGCTGCCACAGAGGTAGTCATAACGTTATAGAATAACACTGCCTAAGGTTATTTTCCTTGTCAATAAACATGACCATTTAACTACGAAGGACAAGCAGGAGCAAGTACCAGGGGAAAATGTAAGTGTCGGAGGGACTACTTGGGAGGCTCACCTTAATGGCGCATTGTGTACAGCCGTCCCTGGACCAGGAATATATAATTTGTACGTTTTAAAGTGTAATTCTAACCAGTTCTTAATAGACAAAATTTATATGGCATTGAAACTTCCACAGAAAAGCTACTTAAGTGTTTCACAACTCAATTTAATGAAACGTAATTACCAACAATCGTGTTAAGTTACCTTCCACTGAGATTTACGCAATAATTTCATATTAAACTTTGTTAGGTAAGACACATATACAACAGTTAGGTATCTTTATTTCGAAACGTTTCGCCTACACAGTAGGCTTCTTCAGTCGAGTACAGAAAGGTTGATAGAAGCAGAAGATACTTGAAGACGATGTAATCAGTCCATCACCCTTAAAGTTTTGAGGTGGTCAGTCCCTCAGTCTGGAGAAGAGCATTGTTCCGTTGTCTGAAACAATATGAAGTTGAAGTGACAGAATGGGGCCTTTATATAGTGCCAGGAGGTGAGACGTAGGTTGCTTTGGGAGGGCAGGTCCTTCTCAAACCCAGCCGTTCTCACTAGTAGAGGTTGTCGAAGTTGATTGCAGGTCTGTACCAAGATACCCTTGTGTTGCAGTGTCTGACAGAATGAACATTAAAATGGTATGAAATACCGACAGGTTGTTAGGTAAGACACATATACCTAACAATCTGTCGGTATTTTATACCATTTTTAATGTTCATATTAAACTTTATAATTCCAAAAAAGATCTCCATGCTTCAATATATCAAAGTTATTAGTATTAGTTGAACAACCTCAACTCGTTGCTAAAATAAACTGATTCACCTTAAGAGATGTGTTCTCCGTCATCACAGAAACTGAACCAGCAGTAATTATCATTTTACGTCCTCCAGTGAGCAAATATTTTTATTAGTGGATTTGGGTTTAAGATGAACCTGCCTAGTATGGGCCAGTAGGTCTGCTGCAGTGTTCCTACTTGTGTTCTTTAACATAGTCACCCTATTACGCCACGAGTTATTGAATATGGCCCGATCTAAGGTGAACTCAGCTTCACTGATGGAGTCAGTGAATCTAGATAATAATGTGGACAATCCAAGGGATGGAAACTCCTTCAGTTAGTATTAATCCAGCAAGCACTAAGTTAATCCAGCAAGCACTAAGTTAATCCAGCAAGCACTAAGTTAATCCAGCAAGCAAACCATACCCCCGGCCGGGATAGAACCCGCGGTCATAGAGTCTCAAAACTCCAGCCCGTCGCGTTAGCCACTAGACCAGCTAGCCACAATAAGATTCATCCAACTAACGCGACGGGCTGGAGTTTTGAGACTCTATGACCGCGGGTTCAATCCCGGACGGGGGTATGGTTTATTTGCAATCGTGTCATTACGATTTCTTGAGTCATGTTTCCAGCAAGCACTAAGTTAAGGTTTACAACAGTACGTTGCAAACCATATATTAGTGCTGTCTTGTTACTCCAAAATTAACCACAAAATGACCCAAGACTCGTCATACTGATCTTGAACTTACAGTTCCTACATGTACAGGGAAGTAAACCCATGCTCAACCGGGTACCAAGACATCACGAAATCATAATGACACGATTGCAAGCAGACTATACCACGGGTGGGGTTAGAACCCGAGGCCAGAGAGTCATAAAACTCCAGACCGACGCGTTAGCCACTGGACCAGCTGCCTACAATGAGATTCATCCAACTAGGTATATTTCTACCAAGACACATTGATATCCAAGGTTCTGCAGACGAAGCTAATAAATTTTAATTATTATTTTGTATTGAATTACTCTTAATTTTATTATTTTTAAATCCTTGTCATACAGTAGACCCAAAATTTTTAAGCAATGTGGATTAAAGTCGTTTCTCGGGCCCCTTCGGGATTAGGGGCCCTGAAGCTTAAGCTTCATTAGTACCGTAGTAGATCCGTCCCTGACCAAAACAGTTCAAGACAAACACGACAGACTCGCAACCTCACAACCAGAACAGATCTATAGTATGAAACTGACTCATCGCATCATCTCGACTATTACAAACACTGGTATAGTATGGCCTGTACACCTGGTTGTAATGGAATTAAAGTGGGGTAAACAAAACAACAATGGTATATAACTTGGAACGGTAAGTGTAAAAACACAGTAAAACCGAATTTCAAAATCAAAAGCCAGTTTTTCCGCGCCCGACCAAAAGCCCCAAACCCATGCCTGAAAATTTTCTGGGTTTTGATAAACCCCACATTCCTTCAGCATTCTTTGGGCTTTCTTTGTTTGGGGACAAGGGAACCAAGGTACCCCTTTTAAAACGACGGGTACCCATTTTTTAAACCCTTAGCCCCGGGTTCGCGGGTTGGGAGGCACCTAAAAAGGGAGAAATGCCCTTTGCCAAAATAACATATTTTAAACCATTCCACTTCGAAAAAACCCAACAATCGCTCAGTGTAAAATTTTTATCATATAAAAAAAGTAACATTTAAGCCTCAACAAAGCGAAAACTTTGGGAAAAAAATACATAAAAAAAACCGACAAAATGGAAAAAAAAAACACATAGTCAATAAAGGACCCACATTATGCTGATATGTGTTTATATTTCCAAGGAAACATTGCTTTTGCCATCCTAAAAAGGGCCCAAATTACCTTTAGGTGGAGGGTTCGCGAAGAGAAGTTTGTGAAAGCTGGGGATGAATAATATAGAGGGGGTTTGAGCTCCCCTCTCCGGGGAAACACCTCCCCGGGAATTAAAATGAACATTAAAATGGTATAAAAAACCGACAGATTGAACACCCAAAATGGTATACAAAAACCCGACAGATTGTTATTTTAAGACACATAGCAACATTTTGGGTTTATCTTTTTTTCAAACTTTTTCGCCTACACAGAAAGGTTTTTCTTCAGTCGAGAACAAAAAATTTGGGATAGAAGCGGAAAGATACTTGAAGACGTGTAATCAGCCCCTTTCCCCCTTTAAATTTTTGAGCCCCTTGAGGGATTTGACCCCCCTCAAAATTTTAAAAGGGTGATGGAATGTTACATCGTCTTCAAGTATCTTTTTCTTCTATCAATTTTTCTGAAACTTGACTGAAGAACCTACTGTGTAGGCAAAAACGTTTTGGGAAATAAAGATACCTAATTGTTGCATAGGGAAAATATCATTTTTGGTTTCCAACCCCCTGTCTTTTTCATCCTGGCTCCCCTTTTCCTTTCTTTCCCTAACACTTCCCTCACTTACTCGTTTTTTCCCAATCCGGGTTTTTTTTATTCTTCACACCGCGATCACTCACAATAGTTCACTTTGTTCACTCACTTGTTCACTCATTTGTTCACCTTTCACTTGTTCCCCTTCACTTGTTCCCCTCACTTTTTTCCCAAAAAATCATTTTGTTCATTTCACTTGTTCACTCACATTTTCTCAATCTTTAAAATCTTAAATCTTTTATTCCATTTACTTTTATTTTTGATTATTCTTTATTCCTCATTTTGTTTCCATCTTTATTGATACCTTTTCCCTTTCACACCTCGTGAAATCAAGAAAACATCAACCTTTAAAAGTTTTTAAGCCTATCAGAAAAACATTTTTTTAATAATTTCTCGGAAAAAAGAAAAAAAACTGAAAAAAAATTTTGGAATGCATTAACAAGAAATGAGAGGGGAAAAGAGAGAGAGAAGAGAGAGAGAGAAGAGAGAGAGAGAAAGGGGAGAGAGAGAGAAGAGAGAAGAGAGAGAGAGAGAAAAGAGAGAAAGAGAGAGAGAGAGGAGAAGAAGAGAGAGAGAGAGAAGGAGAGATAGAGAATAAAAAGAATAGAAGAAGAGAGAAGAAGAGAAGAGAAGAGAGAGAGAGAGAGAGAGAGAGAGAGAGAGGAGAGAGAGAAAAGAGAAGAGAGGGGAGAGAGAGAGAGAAAAGAAGAAAAAGAAAAGAGAGAGAGAGAGGGGAGAGAGAGAGATAGAGAGGATAGAGAGATAGAGGGGATAGAGAGAGAGAAAAGAGATAAGAGAAAAGAGAGATAAAAGAATTTGAGAAAATAGAGAGATAAGAGAGAGAAGAGAGAGAGAGAGAGAGAGAGAGAGAGAGAAAAGAAGAGAGAAAAGAGAGGAGAGAGGGGAAAAGATAGAGAAGAGATAGAGAGATAGAAAAGAAAGAAAGATAGAGAGATAGAGGAAAAGAGAAGAAAAGAGAGAGAGGAGAGAGAAATGAGAAGAAGAGAAGAGAGAGAGAAGAGAAAATTAGAGTAAAAAGTGAAAAAAAAAACCGGAAAGGAAAAATTTAAAGATGGTTTTGGGTGACCCATTAAGCAAAATAGGTGGAGTTGCCTCAGTAATCTTTGAAACTTGGGGTGTTTTACGGGGTTTATTTAAACCTACGGGGTTTTTGCGCTTCCCCTTGATTGTAATAAACTGTGTTGACCCGAAAGTGTATGTATTAAAACATTTGTATTTAAATAGTATTCTTCTCCCAAGGAAATTTGGAAATCATATTAAATTTAAAATAAATGGAATCTAAGATAAAAAATTAAAAACACTTATTCAACATATTGGAATCTTTACTGAAGGAAAAGTTTCCGGGCCCCACAGTAGCTTCAACAGTCCTTTTTACAAAGCAGGGAAAGGGATAAGGAGAGGGGGAGTTTGAGGTAATCAGGCCCCCCAGCCTGGACTGGATGTGGTTCAGTCCTCCATGCAAAAACATTGGGCTATTTTCCCAAAATTCCCCTACAAAATACCTCCTGTTTACATTTTTTGGGGTTCTCATTTAAATACGAAGGGAATTTACTTCCCCCACTGACAGATGGTGTTTGTTACCCGTGTTTCCCCAGTGTTTAATTTAAATCAAAAGGGTTTAAGTATTTGTGGCAAAACACAAATTTTTATTTTATTTTTGGGGACATTATTTCACTTCAACAGCAAAATCTTCGAATTTTTATACAGGGGGTTTTAAAAGCTTGCAAAGTTCCCCAAAGTGTCTTAATTTCATCTTTTCGTATTATAACCATTCTTGGGGGAAATTACTACTACTACTACCAAACCCCTTCCTGCCTATATATAGCCGTCCCGCCCCCACTTCGGTTAAATGTGACTTTTTAAATGGCCAAGTCGGACCGAAACGTCGTCGGAAGCTTCTCTCTTTTATGTGGGGGTTTTTTTTTTGTATCTAACCTATAGTCATGACCCTTCCACCTATGGGTTTTGGCCAAGGGGACAAAAAGCCCACGACTACTTTACTTCACCTTCTGCAGTATATAAGCCACTTTTTCACTCGGATCTGGAAAAATTTTGGGGGGCAATTCTAGCGAAGAAAATTGCGAACCAAAATCCGTGTCATCAGAGAAGAGGAAGATCCTGCTCACATTGTAAACAGATCTGACAGTTCCAACCTGGACCCAGCGAATATGGAAACAGGGAGGAAAAAAAACACCCCACCCCCCGAAAAAACCCAAAAGGGATGGAACACTGTGGACAAAAAAGAAGCGCCGTCCCCTCCCAAGGGGGCAGAACCAAAACCCGCTCCAAAACCCACCCGGCAAATTCAAGGGGAAGTGTTATGGGGACCAAGAACCCACAAATGGCGTTGTTTCATACCTGGAATCACGACACAACCTGAAGTTCAAGATATGGTTAAACTTGAGGGGAGAACCAATATGGATCCTCTCAACAAGGAAATGTATACCACCTTGAAGAGAGTCATGGAGACAGATCACTCGTTCATCCTGGAGGAACTGGACTCTCGGCAGAAGATCACCAAGGGTGTAGTGATGCGATACCCGCTGATGATGCCCATTGAGGCAGTAGCAGCTCACTCCAGTGTGGTGTCAGCTCAGCGTCTCAAGGCAAAGTCGGCAGGAAACGCACCAACCCGACAGGTCCTCATTCAGCATGTAGGACCACTGTCATCCCATCTGGACCTCGGTTCTTGGGGCAGGTACGATGTCAGGACCTTCACAGCAGAGCCAGTTCGCTGTTTCAAGTGTCAGCGTTACGGACACCTGGGTGCACTCTGTCCGAACGGAGTAATCTGCGGTGTCTGCAGCCAGCACCACCCTACCGAGGAATGCATCACCAAGCTGAAAAATGCATCGCCACCCACTCCACAATGCCCGAACTGCAGGCAGAAACACCATGCCTGGAATCCTCGATGCCACGAGAGGCTCGCTAGAATTCAAGGAGTCTGGAAGACGCCTAAAACTCGGCAGCAGGCTACGACGGATCATCACTCTCAGCAGACGATTGATGCAGAGAATACTGCCATACCACAGATCTCTCAGCAGCTAACCCAACTCAATGCCCAGGAATTCCCAACCCTCGATGCCTCAACCAGGCGTCATGGTCAAGAACCTCCTGCACCCCTACTCAACGAAGAAACAGAAACAATTGGAACAGGAGGCGTCAGCAGGGTACATTTGGTCAATGCGATCAGCAGGCGGCACTAAACGAGCCCCCACCGGCCATAGCACGACAACGCAGGCACTCCTTACCCGGTACAGGCGCTTTGCAGGCTCAACTGGCACCTCACCAGCAGATCCCGGCTACCCAACCTGGTATACAGCAACAGACCACGGTGCATACAATAAAGAAATCCAACCCTCAGCAGTCCCTACAGACGACAACAGCCCAGATAATATCCACTCTTTCGAACCCAACGCCAAAGCAGCCCTCACCAGGGAGGATCTCGCAGCACTCATCAAGGTGTTCACTGATCTTATTTGCAACACAATCAACTCCACGGAACAACAGAGCGCATTCCGGCAGATGGTCAGTATGCTCCTGAGAGTGTGCTTTCTGATCGAGGAGGAGACAGTGGATGCCATGAATTTGCAGGTTCTCAGAGCGGGCAGGACTCAGTCTCCAACTCAGGAAACAACAGCGATGGAATAACCTCGGTACCAAATCACACCCTCAAGGTCCTACAATGGAACATTCAGGGCCTGAGGGGCATAGAGTACCTCTTGCTGGAGGCAGTAATTCGGGATCGGGTTGACATCGTCTTGCTACAAGAAACTCTGACTGTCCCGACTATGTGCCCAAGACTACCCGGTTTTGCTGGGTATTTTCGGCACATGGACGCGGGCGTTCACTGCAGAGGCACAGCTGTATTTGTATCCAATACAATACCTCACGAGGTTATAGCCAACCCTGTGGACTGTGGGGAGGATGTCGAGGTACACGCCATCCTTGTACACATACCTGGGGCGCCCATTACCATCTATAACATCTACAAGAACCCAAGACACACCCTCGACATTGCGGAGCTCCTCGCACTAGCACGCACTGAGTGTTTTTATTGTGGGTGGAAAATTCAAAACGCACATCCCCCAATTGCTGCACTCTCACTCAGCAACCAAAGCTGCTGGCAGACACACAGCAATGCTCCTACACGATATTCCAGAGGTAAAGTTGCTAAACAATGGAGACCCCACACACCTGTTGGGTGGCTGCCTCGACCTTACCTTCGGATCAAGACAACTCGCAGCAGGAGCCACATGGGAAACTCATCCTCACCTTGTCAGAGACCACTTTGCAGTGTGATCACTGCAAAGTGGTCACTGTGCCTCCTAGATGGGACGTAAAGAGGGCCAACTGGAAGGTGTTCCAGGATTATCTTTCAGACTGGTGGTCCATATACTCTCTATCTGAAGACTGTGATACGGCTGAACAGGAGCTAATCACTGTTCTCATCCAGGCAGCAGAGTGCACAATTCCAAAGAAGTCCGCAGGAAACACTCACAAAAGAGACTGGTGGTTCTACAACGACGAGGTGCGGGAGCAGAACCACCGCATCAACTCTTTTAGGAAGCTATACAGGCGTAACCCTACGGCAGAGAGCAGGAATACTCTGAGAGCCATTGTGCAGCAAACCCGCAGAGTCTCTCCAGAGCAAAAAATGAAAATGGTTGAGTGGTGCTCAACATTCGGGCATCACACCACCTTTTCTGAGATATGGGGCAAGCTCAACAAGCAACTGGCAAGAGCAAGCCGAGGCCACCAGCAACCCAAAACCCCTCCCCGGAAGTGAAAACTATGGAGCTTTCCTTCCAGGGAGCCTCCACTCAGCTCCCACAGGACATCCGGAATATACAGACGGATCTTCTGCCACAAAGCCAGTAACGATACAAGCTGCAGTGAGTCGGAAAAATGTGACTGATGAAAACCTCATGGACTTGGAACACCGACTGCCATTAAGAACACAGGTTACACTGCCCCGGGCATCGATGGTGTTACGTACTCCATGATTGGGACGGGCTGGCAGAGTGGATGGGAGGCCATACTAGACGCATTAAAAAAGTCGTGGAGGGCCAGGGGCACTCCCAGCAGCTTGGAAAAAAAAGCTACCTTTTTCCGTTCCAAAGCCCAAGGACCCAGGCAGTACGAGACCCATATTTGCTGACCAGCTGCTAAGCCAAGACTGCTGAAAAGATGGTGTTAAACCCCCTCCTATGGAAACTTGGACCCTCATCATCACATATTTGGCCTTTACCAAAAGAGTGGGTGCAGCAGAGTGCATAACCACTCTACTAAGCCAATTGCTGATAGTGACAAAAAACCTAGTATCGTCGTCTACCTCGACCTTGAGAAGGCATTTGAGCTAGCCACCCCACAGCAATTCTAGCAAAACTAGCTCGGGGAAAGGGGAAACAAAGGACGCCTCCTGGCCTGGATAGAGTCCTACCTTAGGGCAGGAGGCCTGAGTCAGCTTTCAAGGACACACTCTTCCTTTAAAACCCTGAAAAAAGGTACCCACAAGGAGGTTGTGCTCAGTCCTACCATGTTTTAAAAATCCCTTTTGCAGGAACTTGTGAGCCTTCCCTTTCATAGTGGTCCAGCTCCTTTAGCTATGCTGATGATCTTGCACTCGTAGTGAATGGGAAAGCAATTTGGAGCGAAAGGCTTCAGAGCTTTTGACCTAATTACGCAATCTTGCAAGGAACTAGGCCTCAAGATCTCGGCCGAGAAATCTCTTGCAATTTCAAAAGATTTTGAATAAATTACGTTTTCAGGATATAGAATTAGTGGAAGGCTCCCACCTGTATTGGGAATCTACATTAATAAAAAGCTGACCTTTCAGAAACAGCCGAGTATGTCAGGTCACGTGCTTTTACTCAGACTCAAAGCCATGAGAGCCATGACGAGGCACCGTGCAGGGGAAAGCGAAGATGTACTTCGCTTGTACTATATACAAGCTATGCGCTCGCTCATTGACTACGGTGCACCGGCGTTAGCTCACTCTTCCCGCAGAGCAGGCAAAGGGTGGAGGTCGTACAAAACCAGGCGATAAAACAAAGCTTGGGGCCCCCATCTGGACCAACACAGTATGTCTCAGAAATGAGGCCCGGCTTCCTTCCCTGGCTGACAGAGTAAGATAAATGATAAATGCCTGCAAAGTGGCCACGATTCGGCACCGGCAGCAAGGTACCCCATTAAGGAGACGGATATTGACAACCATGACATAAGATCCCACTCTCTTCACGGACTACTCCTGGATTCGTTCGTTTTGTGCTGCTGGGCGGAAGCTGCTGCCTATACAACTACTCCTTGAGAAGAGTTGTGACCTTGCTGTTGCTGGGTACCATCCACCACCTCCCTGGTGCCCCGATCCAGCCGATGCTTGCATCATGCAATTACCCATCTCTAAGAGTCTCTGCAGTCAAGACACCCTCAGCAATCATGCTGAGACAAGCATGGCACTGGCAGAGGGAGGCACATGTGCAGTGTATTTCACAGATGGTTCTGTCGACCCTGACAGGAAGAGAACAGCAGCTGGACTGTACCACAATGGTCACACACAAGGAGTCGCCAGACTCCCTGACCACTGCACGATCCTTCAAGCTGAGCTGGTGGCGATTCAGCAGGCATTGTCACATGCCCTACGACATCGACTCCGACCTGTCATACATGTTGATTCCACCTCTGAATCAATGCCCTCTCCCATCCTCAACCACAGGACAATGTTCACCTCATCACATCGATCCTGAGCATAATGACAGCCTTAGAAGTTAAGGGTAACAGATCGATATTGAACTGGATCCCCAGCCATGTTGGCATCCGAGGAAATGAGGCGGCAGATGATGCAGCCAAGGCAGCAACAGACTATCCACATGTTGGGATTACTGTCCCCATCAGCCTACGACGACCAAAAATGGTGGCTGCCAGAGCCATGAAATTATGGGGGAGGTCTTAGGTGATACCCCCTCTCAATAGTGGAACCGAGCAGCGACTCAGGGAGAACCCCCTCCATATGATAGAAGCTGGTCCAGAGCGCAGTGTACCGCCATCCATCGGCTTCGTTTGGGCTTTCCCACAACCAAGAGATGGTAGGGCAAGGCTGAGGAGGGGATGGCCAGTACTGTCAGCACGTTGTCCAGCGGCCCTTAACACACTAATCTTCTGGAGTGCGAAGTTACTGAGACACTCCGCAGCAACTAGGACTGATATTCCTCCCAAAGAGGACCCAGAGATGACTGCGGCCACATAGTGTACCATGGAATCAACGAACCAGACAAGCTGTTACCCCTGATAACGACATATGCTCCTCCTCGTTAGTGTCCACAGTTAGGAGTACTATGTGTTGCGTTATGAAAATCCCATTAAACTCCAAAATGTTTGAAAAACATATGTCGCATCATTAGAAACCTTTTTCTCCTCGGAGCCAAAAAACGGGTCATCGCAAGACTGAGACCCGTGCCGGGACTACGACTTGGCGAATTTTAACAACATCATATGCTTACTTTCTACAAGAGTGAGGGACTGAACACTCGACCAGGCTAAGGGACTATTACCTCAACTCCTGAAAAAAAAATTGCATTTGGTACGGACCCTGAAGAAGCCTACTGTGTACCAAATTTTTTGGAAAAAAGTCCTAACTTTGCCCTTGTGTCTTACCAAATTGGGATTATCGAGCCTTTTTCCCTTTGGGTAACATTGAAAGGGGTTGGGAAGTTTTTTCTTTTTGCGTTTGGTTTGAGATAGACAACCCTAGTATGGCAGGGGCCCCCTGCATGTTCCTCCTTTGTTTAAAGTTCGGTGCTATAAAAAGACACGAAATGTGTGGATTTCCCGAATTTAAAACTTAGGGGGAAAAAAAGGGTCAAAAGCCCCACTTAGTCCCCGGGAGTCCAGGGGGACCCTCGGGGAGGGAAACAATAAACATTAAAATACCCAATACAATGAATGGCGGGGGAAAAGAAAGAAATCAGAAAGGATATCGGAAAATAATGGCGAGGAGAAAGATCAGATGACAGTCAAAAATAGACATGGCCGAATTTAATGAAGCAAGTACGAACAAACGCTGTGAATAGGGAAAAATGTTTTACAAACCACTCTTTAAATTTCTCATTGAAAAATGAATTAAGGAATGTAATAAAACAAGCCAGAGAAGGAAGGATAACAGTGGAATTTAATATCGGTTCTTGTAAAAAAAAAACAAAGAAAACCGGAAGAGCAACACCTGGCCCCGTTAGGTAAGACAATATGCAACATGTGCAAGAAAGTTTAAAAAAACCGATTGCCACTTGTCGACAGCAACATCAGGAATCTTGGGAGGATATCTACAAACCTTCTTCACGGCTTCTGTAACTAAAACCCCTCCTTTTGGGGAAAGGGCCCACTTCCCCTGGGGAATCCCGCCTACCAGTGACGCCCTCGTCTGCTGCCCGTCCCTATCCACTGAGCGTATAAACCGCACTTCTGCCTTTTCTCTAGTTCTCCCCCACCACATGCTGTAACACTAACTCCAAGGCCGGGGACTGATTTTCCTCACTTTTTTAATAGAACTGTCTTCCATTATGTCCTAGAATCTGTATTGAAAACCATGGTTGGCGAAACTCTACAAAAAAGAATCCCGATTTGCACAGTGTCTTTAAATTTCACATATCAACATTAGACAACTTATTCCGAAACGTTTCCCTACCATAGGTTCTTCAGTCGAATACAGAAAGTAGGGAGGACAGTAGAAGTGAAGACGATGTAACAGCCCTCACCCCTTGAGTCGTAGATTGGGTTGATCAAGGGGGAGGGAGAAATCGTCTTCACATCTTACTTTCCCGCCTACTTTTTGTATTTGACTGAAGAGCCACGTGTAGGCGAAACGTTTCGGAATAAAGTTGCAACTTTCATATTTCTTACCAACAAAACCCGTCGGGAAGTATACCCTTTTGATGTTTCCCTGGAGCTCCCCATTTCACTGTATCCGCTACATTCCACGTAGCAAACCGACAGAAATAGATTAGGCTATGGGGTGAGAGTTAGAAAGTATGTTGACAGTAGGCCGTAAGTTGGATAAGCAAATTTGGGATAACCCAAAAAGAAAGAAGGTAGGTAATAGGAAGTGTAGAGGATTGTAGAAAGTGAGAATTGGAAGGAATGGGAGGTGAGTCAGGGTCCATGGTCGGTTTCTTCTCTTCGAGAAAAGTCGACTTGGTCTCAGCGGTTTCTGAAGACAAGGTAGCAGCAGGAAGGTGCAAGAAGCAGAAGAGGTAGGTGCAGTAGACAGTGATGAGATAATCGTAGGAATCAAAGGAGGAAACAGATGGAAGGTAGAGGTATCCTGGGAAGTAAGAACCTAAATGGGAACAAGGAGGTAGTATTAAGTAGCATTAAGTAAAAGGACACAAATGCAACTAATGTGACATTTTATTGTGGCGACGTTTCGCTCTCTAGAAACTTTGTCAAGCCGGCCTGATAAAGCTCCTGGAGAACGAAACGTTGCCACAATAAAATGTCATATTGAAATTGAGACACATGTGCAACATCTGGATATCTTTATTGTAGACGTTTCGCCATCCAGTGGCTTTATCAATACAAATTCCAGGACATAACTTGAAGACAGTAGAACTATGTACAGAAGATGAGGTAATCAGTCCCTCAGCCTTGGAGTAGGTGTGAAGAGCACCGAGGACTCTCTGACCGCGGGTTCAAACCCCACCCGTGGTATAGTTTGATTATAAATAAATTTTAAGGCTGCCTATATAACTAGGAATCTTTCATAAAGTATACTAATTATATCAACTTATCCTATATCAAGTATATAAAGTACTTTACAGAATTAAAGATTATTATTATTATTATTATCCAAGGAATTAGAGGAGAAATTCAATTCACTGCATCAAAGAACCTCCCGAGAGATAAGGATTTAATGTAATCTTCTGAGTAATTCCTTTATCATAATTACCTTTGCCATATGGCATAATTCTCTTGCTTCCTATCCTCAGGTTTCTTTAATTTTTAAATGGAAATAAATGGTATCAAATACCGTCACAGTGGAAATATAATCACATATGCAGTATAATGTGATCCTTTATTGACAACGTTTCGCCCACACAGTGGCCTTTTTCAAGTCACACACAAGTCTGTTTGTGACTTGAAAAAGCCCACTGTGTGGGCGAAACGTTGTCAATAAAGGATCACATTATACTGCATATGTGTTTATATTAATTTTTAAATATTTTATTTACGTTCTGAAGACAAAGTCAACTTGTAGAGGAAGATTTTATGGGGACAATATTCCCCTCTGTTGTACCCACATAATCTGTTTGTCTTTCAGTTTAGGTTTGTCTTCATAATTATCGGCAACACGCTATTTCATTCCTGTTTACCCTCAACGGCCATTACGATACACCATTTCATTCCTGTTTACCCTCAACGGTCATTACGATACACCATTTCATTCCTGTTTACCCTCAACGGCCATTACGATACACCATTTCATTCCTGTTTACCCTCAACGGTCATTACGATACACCATTTCATTCCTGTTTACCCTCAACGGCCATTACGATACAACATTTCATTCCTGTTTACCCTCAACGGCCATTACGATACACCATTTCATTTCTGTTTACCCTCAACGGCCATTACGATACGCCATTTCATTCCTGTTTTCCCTCAACGGCCATTACGATACACCATTTCATTCCTGTTTTCCCTCAACGGCCATTACGATACACCATTTCATTCCTGTTTACCCTCAACGGCCATTACGATACACCATTTCATTCCTGTTTACCCTCAACGGCCATTACGATACGCCATTTCATTCCTGTTTACCCTCAACGGCCATTACGATACACCATTTCATTCCTGTTTACCCTCAACGGCCATTACGATACACCATTTCATTCCTGTTTACCCTCAACGGCCATTACGATACACCATTTCATTCCTGTTTACCCTCAACGGCCATTACGATACACCATTTCATTCCTGTTTACCCTCAACGGCCATTACGATACACCATTTCATTCCTGTTTACCCTCAACGGCCATTACGATTCACCATTTCATTCCTGTTTACCCTCAACGGCCATTACGGTACACCATTTCATTCCTGTTTACCCTCAACGGCCATTACGATACACCAACTCATTCCTGTTTACCCTCAACGGCCATTACGATACACCATTTCATTCCTGTTTACCCTCAACGGCCATTACGATACACCATTTCATTCCTGTTTACCCTCAACGGCCATTACGATACACCAATTCATTCCTGTTTACCCTCAACGGCCATTACGATACAACATTTCATTCCTGTTTACCCTCAACGGCCATTACGATACGCCATTTCACTTCTGTTTACCCTCAACGGCCATTACGATACACCATTTCATTTCTGTTTACCCTCAACGGTCATTACGATACACCATTTCATTTCTGTTTACCCTCAACGGCCATTACGATACGCCATTTCATTTCTGTTTACCCTCAACGGCCATTACGATACGCCATTTCACTTCTGTTTACCCTCAACGGCCATTACGATACGCCATTTCACTTCTGTTTACCCTCAACGGCCATTACGATACACCATTTCATTTCTGTTTACCCTCAACGGTCATTACGATACGCCATTTCATTTCTGTTTACCCTCAACGGCCATTACGATACGCCATTTCACTTCTGTTTACCCTCAGCGGCCATTACGATACGCCATTTCATTTCTGTTTACCCTCAACGGCCATTACGATACACCATTTCATTTCTGTTTACCCTCAACGGCCATTACGATACACCATTTCATTTCTGTTTACCCACAACGGCCATCACGATTCTCCATTTTATTTTTGTTTACCCGCAACGGCCATTACGATACACCATTTCATTTCTGTTTACCCTCAACAGCCATTACGATAGGCCACTTCATTTCTGTTTACCATCAACGGCCATTACGATACACCATTTCATTTCTGTTTACCCACAACGGCCATCACGATACTCCATTTTATTTTTGTTTACCCTCAACAGCCATTACGATAGGCCACTTCATTTCTGTTTACCATCAACGCCCATTACGATACACTATTTCATTTCTGTTTACCCTCAACGGCCGTTACGATACGTCACTTCATTTCTGTTTATCCTCAACGGCCATTACGATACGTCACTTCATTTCTGTTTACCCTCAACGGCCATTACGATACACCATTTCATTTCTGTTTGCCCTCAACGGCCATTACGATACATCACTTCATTTCTGTTTACCCTCAACGGCCATTACGATACACCATTTGATTTCTGTTTACAATCAACAGCCATTACGACACGTCACTTAATTTCTGATTACCCTCAACGGCCGTTACGATACGTCACTTCATTTCTATTTACCCTCAACGGCCGTTACGATACGTCACTTCATTTCTGTTTACCCTCAACTGCTGTTACGATACGTCACTTCATTTCTGTTTACCCCCAACGGCCATTACGATGCGTTACTTCATTTCTGTTTACCCCCAACGGCCATTACGATGCGTCACTTCATTTCTGTTTACCCTCAACGGCCGTTACGATACGTCACTTCATTTCTGTTTACCCTCAACGGCCATTACGATGCGTCACTTCATTTCTGTTTACCATCAACGCCCATTACGATACGTCACATCATTTCTGTTTACTCTCAACGGCCGTTACGATCTAACTACTGTGTCATCCTCGTAACTTTCACGTTCTCTTAGTCCTTTTCCCCTCAAGGAAGGTTCCTTGATGTTGGTGAGGGGATCTTGATTTAGGGAATTAGATCTGTGCTCCAGTTCCCCGAATTAAGCCTGAATGCCTTCCACATCCCCCCCCCCCAGGCGCTGTATAATCCTCCGGGTTTAGCGCTTCCCCCTTGATTATAATAATAATAATAATCTTAGTCCTTTTAATTTTTCTAAAATTATTTCCAATTTTTTCAGCATTTAGAATATAATCTTGAATCTTCTTCACATTTTCTCTTATTGATAACTATCTACAGGTAATTACTTGCACTTATTAACCTTTAAAGTGTCCAAACGTTCATGTACGTTCACGTTGATGTACGTTCATGTTGATGTACGTTCATGTTGATGTACGTTCATGTTGATGTACGTTCATGTTGATGTACGTTCATGTTGATGTACGCTCATGTTGATGTACGTTCACGTTGATGTACGTTCACGTTGATGTACGTTCACGTTGATGTACGTTCACGTTGATGTACGTTCATGATGTACGGTTACGTTGATGTACGTTCACGTTGATGTACGTTCATGTTGATGTACGTTCATGTTGATGTACTTCATGTTGAAAGTACGTTCATGTTGATGTACGTTCATGTTGATGTACGTTCATGTTGATGTACGTTCATGTTGATGTACGTTCATGTTGATGTACGTTCATGTTGATGTACGTTCATGTTGATGTACGTTCATGTTGATGTACGTTCATGTTGATGTACGTTCATGTTGATGTACGTTCATGTGATGTACGTTCATGTTGATGTACGGCTCATGTTGATGTACGTTCACGTTGATGTACGTTCACGTTGATGTACGTTCACGTTGATGTACGTTCACGTTGATGTACGTTCATGATGTACGGTTACGTTGATGTACGTTCACGTTGATGTACGTTCATGTTGATGTACGTTCACGTTGATGAACGTTCATGTTGATGTACGTTCATGATGTACGGTTACGTTGATGTACGTTCACGTTGATGTACGTTCATGTTGATGTACGTTCATGTTGATGTACGTTCATGTTGATGTACGTTCACGTTGATGTACGTTCACGTTGATGTACGTTCACGTTAATGTACGTTCACGTTGATGTACGTCACGTTGATGTACGTTCATGTTGATGTACGTTCACTTATGTACGTTCACGTTGATGTACGTCATGTTGATGTACGTTCATGTTGATGTACGCTCATGTTGATGTACGTTCACGTTGATGTACGTTCACGTTGATGTACGCTCATGTTGATGTACGTTCACGTTGATGTACGTTCACGTTGATGTACGTTCACGTACGTAGCGTTCCGTCCTTTTATTTTCTACATTAGAAAGCGTGCAAAAAAAAGGTAGATCTACGTTCAGAGCGAACGTTGATGTACGTTCAGAGCGAACGTTTGATGTACGTTCAGAGCGAACGTTGATGTACGTTCAGAGCGAACGTTGACGTACGTTCCGAGCGAACGTTGACGTACGTTCAGAGCGAACGTTAATGTACGTTCCGAGCGAACGTTGATGTACGTTCAGAGCGAACGTTGATGTGCGTTCAGAGCGAACGTTGACGTACGTTCCGAGCGAACGTTGACGTACGTTCAGAGCGAACGTTAATGTACGTTCCGAGCGAACGTTGATGTACGTTCAGAGCGAACGTTGATGTACGTTCAGAGCGAACGTTGACGTACGTTCCGAGCGAACGTTGATGTACGTTCAGAGCGAACGTTGATGTACGTTCAGAGCGAACGTTGATGAACGTTCAGAGCGAACGTTGACGTACGTTCAGAGCGAACGTTGACGTACGTTCAGAGCGAACGTTGATGTACGTTCAGAGCGGACGTTGATGTACGTTCAGAGCGGACGTTGACGTACGTTCAGAGCGAACGTTGATGTACGTTCAGAGCGAACGTTGACGTACGTTCAGAGCGAACGTTGATGTACGTTCAGAGCGGACGTTGATGTACGTTCAGAGCGAACGTTGACGTACGTTCAGAGCGAACGTTGACGTACGTTCAGAGCGAACGTTGATGTACGTTCAGAGCGAACGTTGATGTACTTTCAGAGCGAACGTTGATGTACGTTCAGAGCGAACGTTGATGTACGTTCAGAGCGAACGTTGACGTACGTTCCGAGCGAACGTTGATGTACGTTCCGAGCGAACGTTGATGTACGTTCAGAGCGAACGTTGATGTACGTTCAGAGCGAACGTTGATGTACGTTCCGAGCGAACGTTGATGTACGTTTGGACCAGTCAGTCGCTCTCTTGGGACTGTCGGAACTTTCCTGGTGGACACAGAAACGATAATGACTCATGAAATCGTAATGACACGTTTGTAAACAAACCAGACCAGTAAAATGGTACAAAATACCGACAGATTGTTAGGTAAGACACATATGCAACAGTTAGGTATCTTTATTTCGAAACGTTTCGCCTACACAGTAGGCTTCTTCAGTACTCGACTGAAGAAGCCTACTGTGTAGGCGAAACGTTTCGAAATAAAGATACCTAACTGTTGCATATGTGTCTTACCTAACAAACCAGACCAGGGGTGGGGTTAGAACCCGCGATCAGTCATAAAACTCCAGACCGACGCGTTAGGCACCGAGCCATCTGGCTCAGTGGCTAACGCGTCGGTCTGGAATTTTATGACTCTGATCGCGGGTTCTAACCCCACCCTTGGTATGGTTAATAACGGTATTCATCTTAATTATTTTGTGGTCATTTAGGAATAATAATGAATAATATTAATGAATTTATAAGATTTTCGTCCATGTCAAGGATTAAATGCTTTGTATTTTTGCCTCGTGTACTCACCTATTTGTGGTTGCAGGGGTCGAGTCATAGCTCCTGGCCCCCGCCTCTTCACTGGTTGCTACTGGGTCCTCTCTCTTCCTGCTCCATGAGCTTTATCATACCTCGCCTTAAAACTATGTATGGTTCCCGTCTCCACTACGTCACTTTCTAGGCTATTCCACGGCCTGACAACTCTATGACTGAAGAAATACTTCCTAACATCCCTTTGATTCATCTGAGTCTTCAACTTCCAATTGTGACCTCTTGTTTCTGTGTCCCTTCCCTGGAACATCCCGTCTTTGTCCACCTTGTCTATTCCGCACAGTATTTTATATGTCGTTATCATGTCTCCCCTGACCCTCCTGTCCTCCAGTGTCGTCAGTCCTATTTCCCTTAACCTTTCTTCATTGGACATTCTCCTTAGCTCTGGAACTAACCTTGTTGCAAACCTTTGCACTTTCTCTAATTTCTTGACGTGCTTGATCAAGTGCGGGTTCCAAACAGGTGCTGCATACTCCAGTATGGGCCTGACATACACGGTGTACAGTGTCTTGAACGATTCCTTACTAAAGTATCGAAATGCTATTCTCAGGTTTGCCAGGCGCCCATAAGTTGCAGCAGTTATCTGGTTGATGTGTGCTTCCGGAGACATGCTCGGTGTTATACTCACCCTAAGATCTTTCTCCTTGAGCGAGGTTTGCAGTCTTTGGCCACCTAGCCTATACTCTGTCTGTGGTCTTCTTTTCCCTTCCCCAATCTTCATGACTTTGCATTTGGCAGGATTAAATTCGAGAAGCCATTTGCTGGACCAGGTGTCCAGTCTGTCCAGGTCTCTTTGAAGTCCTGCCTGGTCCTCATCAGATTTAATTCTCATTAACTTCACATTCTCCTCATTAACTTGTGTGTGTGTGTGTGTGTGTGTGTGTGTGTGTGTGTGTGTGTGTGTGTGTGTGTGTGTGTGTGTGTGTGTGTGTGTGTGTTGTGTGTGTGTACTTACCAAATTGTACTCACCTAGTTGTGGTTGCAGGGGCCGAGTCACAGCTTCTGGCCCCGCCTCTTCACTGGCCACTACTGGGTTACTCTTCATGCTCTATGAGCTGTATCGTACCTCTTCTTAAAGCTATGCATAGATCCTGCCTCCACTGTATCACTTCCCAGACTATTCCACTCCCTGACAACTCTGTGACTGAAAAAAATACTCCCTAATGTCCTTGTGATTCATCTGTGTGTTTGTGTGTGTGTGTGTGTGAGAGAGAGAGAGAGAGAGAGAGAGAGAGAGAGAGAGAGAGAGAGAGAGAGAGAGAGTTGATGCTAAACTTCTTAAAAGTGAGTCTGCTCAAACAATTCAACTTTGTCAACTCAAGCGAAATAAAGTCTGTTTACAATTGTTTTCTCGCCCACAAATTCAAAGGAGACGGTCTTTCTTAACAGGAAAGTTTTAAAAATGAAATGTTTTCCCGTAGACCTGAAAGTGTAAACACATCTAGGCATGTTGACACTATGTGATAATTGAAAGATAACAAGGCATAAATTATAATCACGAGACAAAAATTATAATTATAAGACAAAAATTATGATCACACGACAAAAATTATGATCACACGACAAAAATTATGATCACACCTCAAAAATTATGATCACACCACAAAAATTATGATCACACCACAAAAATTATGATCACACCACAAAAATTATGATCACACCACAAAAATTATGATCACACGACATGAAAGTGTGATCGCAGGCCAAAAATAATTATTAAAAAGCCTAACGAACAAAAACATAGTACCGTGACAAGAACAAAACAAATAACCCTCACATAGGAGAAAGAAACTGATGATGATGGTTCGGTACGACTATTACTATTAACTAGTTACACTAATGTTAGTGTGATTAGTTATATTATAACATTTGGCTTAAAACTGATCCTTGTGGAACACCACTTGTGATTGATCCCCACTTAGTGGAGAGGTGGTCTTGTTCAGTGGTGAGGTGGTCTTGTTCAGTGGTGAGGTGGTCTTGTTCAGTGGTGAGGTGGTCTTGTTCAGTGGTGAGGTGGTCTTGTTCAGTGGAGAGGTACTCTTGTTCAGTGGTGTGGTGTTCTTGTTCAGTTGTGAGGTGTTCTTGTTCAGTTGTGAGGTGTTTTTGTTCAGTGGTGAGGTGGTCTTGTTCAGTGGTGAGGTGGTCTTGTTCAGTGGTGAGGTGGTCTTGTTCAGTGGAGAGGTACTCTTGTTCAGTGGTGTGGTGTTCTTGTTCAGTTGTGAGGTGTTCTTGTTCAGTTGTGAGGTGGTCTTGTTCAGTGGTGAGGTGGTCATGTTCAGTGGAGAGGTGTTCCTGCTAGTGTGCTCACCGTTCATAACACTCTGTGGGTAATCTGTGTATCAAGAGGTTGAAAACACCTAAAAGAATGAGAAAATGATATAATGATACCCACAAGATGTGAAAAAGACACTTACGAACAATTCAGGACATTTATTAAACGAGACGTTACGCCACGAATGACTTCTTCAGTCTTCAGGACTGAGGAAGTCACTCGTGGCGAAACGTTTTCTTTAATAAATGTCCCGAACTACACACAAGTGTTACTTTCCACATAAAAGACTGTTACACTGAGCAGACGGTGTCGTACGGTTGTGTGAATCCGGATGTTAGGTAAGACACATATGCAACAGTTAGGTATCTTTATTTCGAAACGTTTCGCTTACACAGTAGGCTTCTTCAGTCGAGTACAGTCAACTTTTCTGTACTCGACTGAAGAAGCCTACTGTGTAGGCGAAACGTTTCGAAATAAAGATACCTAACTGTTGCATATGTGTCTTACCTAACAACCTGTCGGTATTTTATACCATTTTAATGTTTGCAGATGAATGGTTCACAGAACCGACATGTTGATAAATTAGACACATGTGCAACTCTTGAGTATCTTTATTGAGGAAACGTTTCGCCACACAGTGGCTTCATCAGTCCATACAAAGGAGAATCTTGAAGAACAGAAGGAGAATGAGGTAATCAGTCCCTCAACCTTGAGTCGATGTGGTCAGTCCATCAATCTTGAATAGAATACGGCATACGTGCTGAGAAGGAGCTTATAAACCGTATGGCAGGAGAGGTGCAGCAGTCATAGGTCGTGTAACATTTGTTCAGTGTGGAAGTAGGTCGTGCCCAAGAATTAGGCAAGCGAAGAATTCCCAAGTATTAAGATCCCAAGAAGTTGCAGTGTCTGACAGGATTGTAGATGAATGGTTCAGAGAACCGACATGTTGAGGGACTGATTACCTCATTCTCCTCCTGTTCTTCAAGATTCTCCTTTGTATGGACTGATGAAGCCACTGTGTGGCGAAACGTTTCCTCAATAAAGATACCCAAGAGTTGCACATGTGTCTAATTTATCATTTTAATGTTCATGAATCCGGATACACAGTAGTTACAGGAGGCCATGAATCATAGCAGAAGTATATCTCGTTTCCAGGTGTTTATTTACCTATGCAGATAAAGTGTGATTAATTATTCAGAGCTGAGTAGCAACTCCGGATTCGTGTCTGCACACGTTTAAGGAATATTTTATCAAGGGCGGAAAAGGTCTGTGTTGACAACCTGGAGAGTTGTAAGTAAAGTTAATCATAATTTGGATAGATCAGATTCTATTTTTTTACGGGATTGTATAACATTTTGATGAAGAGGGCAATTTTTGTACCTTAGAGAGCCGTAGTAACGCTTAACAGAACACACCACCACAACACCACCAGAACACACCGCCACCACACCACCACCAGAACACACCACCAGAACACACCGCCACCACACCACCACCAGAACACACCACCACAACACCACCACCACACCACCACCAGAACACACCGCCACCACACCACCACCAGAACACACCACCACAACACCACCAGAACACACCACCACCATACCACCACCAGAACACACCGCCACCACACCACCACCAGAACACACCGCCACCACACCACCACCAGAACACACCGCCACCACACCACCACCAGAACACACCGCCACCACACCACCACCAGAACACACCACCACCAGAACACACCACCACCACACCACCACCAGAACACACCACCACCACACACCACCAGAACACACCACCACCACACCACCACCAGAACACACCACCACCACACCACCACCAGAACACACCACCACCACACCACCACCAGAACACACCACCACCACACCACCAGCAAAACACACCACCACCAGAACACACCACTACACCACCAGCAGAACACACCACCACCACACCACCACCAGAACACACCACCACCACACCACCAGCAGAACACACCACCACCAGAACACACCACTACCACACCACCACCAGAACACACCACCACCACACCACCACCAGAACACACCACCACCACACCACCACCAGAACACACCACCACCACACCACCACCAGAACACCACTACCACACCACCACCAGAACACACCACCACAACACCACCAGAACACACCACCACCACACCACCAGCAGAACACACCGCCACCAGAACACACCACCACAACACCACCAGAACACACCACCACCACACCACCACCAGAACACACCACCACAACACCACATTAACATGTCAGAGACGAAATATGACAAATGGTACAAAACCGACAAGGGTAGAAAGACGATTTAGTTGCATATAGGAATGTTATTGTTACATTTCTGCTCATGGGGGAAGTGGAGAAGAACTCTTCCTCCGTAAGCCATGCGTATCATAATAGGCCTCTTGCCGGGAGCAAGAGGCTAGTAACCCCTTCTGTATACATTACTAAATTAAAAAAAACTGAATGTGTGGATGTGCGTGAATGTAGTAAAGTTTATAAAGTTTATAAAGTTTATAAAGAATTAATATTGAATGTTATGGATGGAATGAAGCAGGATTTCGTAGCTCTAAGTGAAACAAAGTTGATAGGGGTAGGAAATATTCAGTGAGGTGAATCACAGAGAAACAGAAGACAAAAGCTGCGGCAATGCTGAATGACCAATTATGGAAGGAAGAAGGAATATAAATGCAATAATTCAAGCATTGTGTGCATTAATGTAAGAGTGGGATACAAAAAGTAGTTTATATAGTGTATTCATATACCTGGGGAAGAGAGGAGTGTAGAGGAGAGAGAGATTTTGGAAGATACACAAGTAACCCGCACATAGGAGAGAAAGGAGCTTACGACGACGTTTCGGTTCGACTCGGACCATTTACAAAGTCACTCTAACGAGAATGAGAGCAGGACTTTGGTTGTGTGACTTTGTAAATGGCCCAACTCAGACCGAAACGTCGTGAACTCCTCTCTTCTATGTGCGGGTTATTTGTGTACCGCTCCAGTCACGGTATTGTGCCTTTTTTTGTTATTTTGGGAGACGTTTTGAACCAACTGAGAGAGTAAAGATTGTAGGGGCCCTCAATAATAAAATGGGAGAAACTGCTGTAGAGGGCGTACGGGCCAGGGAGAAATAATAATGGGGGCTTTTAATTGAACTTTGTATAGAAAGAATTAACAGATAATTCGCATTTGAAAAAGGGCGTAATGACAATATTTTTTTGGATTATGTATTGGTGGGTAAAAGGTTGATGGGCAGACTTCTGGTTGTGTATTTTAGAGGGGCAACGTTATATCAGATCATTATTTAGTTGTAGCTACAGTGAGAGTAAGAGGCAGATGTAGTAAGAGAGAAGTCTAAGTTTATAAATTAAAGAAAGGTGAAGTTAGAATTAAATATAAGGAACTGTTGGGAGAGAGAGAGGTTCGTGAGAGTATAGGTACTGAGGAGGTAGAAGTAGAGGGTAGATTTTAGTATGAAGTGTTGTAATGTGAAAAAGTTGAGGGTAGATTTAAGAATGAAGTGTTGTAATGTGTAGAAGTAGAGGGTAGATTTAAGAATGAAGTGTTGTAATGTGTAGAAGTAGAGGGTAGATTTAAGAATGAAGTGTTGTAATGTGTAGAAGTAGAGGGAGAATTTAAGAATGAAGTGTTGTAATGTGTAGAAGTAGAGGGTAGATTTAAGAATGAAGTGTTGTAATGTGTAGAAGTAGAGGGTAGATTTAAGAATGAAGTGTTGTAATGTGTAGAAGTAGAGGGTAGATTTAAGAATGAAGTGTTGTAATGTGTAGAAGTTGAGGGTTAGAGATTTAAGAATGAAGTGTTGTAATGTGTAGAAGTTGAGGGTAGATTTAAGAATGAAGTGTTGTAATGTGTAGAAGTAGAGGGTAGATTTAAGAATGAAGTGTTGTAATGTGTAGAAGTTGAGGGTAGATTTAAGAATGAAGTGTTGTAATGTGAAAAAGTTGAGGGTAGATTTAAGAATGAAGTGTTGTAATATAAAGAAGAGGTTTGTGAATATTGGAGGGTGAGTGAAGAGGAAAAGAGGAGTGATTGGTCGAATAAACGAGATAAAGAGAAAGGTAAAAGTGAATTAGATAGCAAGTGAGAGGTTTATATGAAGCAGAAATGATATAAGGAGGTTGGAGTATCTGGAGAGTAGGAGAGAAGGTAAGAGCGTGGGGAAGGGATGTAAAAGGAGACCAAATGACAGGTTGAGTGTGGATTTTGTCAACAACTTTTGCTGAAAATAAGAAAAAGTTGTGGAATGAGGTTGAAAAGCTGAGAAAGATCAGAGAATGAATGTATTTAACATTCTAAAACAAAAGAAGGAGAATGTGAATGTATTAAGATGTACTCAGATGTCTTTGAATATTGAACATTAAAATGGTATAAAATACCGACAGGTTGTTAGGTAAGACACACATGCAACAGTTAGGTATCTTTATTTCGAAACGTTTCGCCTACACAGTAGGCTTCTTCAGTCGAGTATCAACTTTTCTGTACTCGACTGAAGAAGCCTACTGTGTAGGCGAAACGTTTCGAAATAAAGATACCTAACTGTTGCATATGTGTCTCTGAATATTGTAGATCACGTGACGTCTGCCATTGTCTTCTTCCAGTAGTATGAGGATAATACCCAGAGCAATGATGTCAGTCTTGGACTGGGTAGATTTTGTCTTCATCTAAAATTTACACCCTACCTGCTGGGTAGGAAGTCCATTTTGGAACAGATTATCATCCGTTAAATTGATGGGGCATCAAATAATTTCTCTGACTAGGTAACAACTTGTATTAAATTAAATATTATTATGCACCCCATACCCGTCCAGTGGGCAGTCAAAATATTAGAGGTACATAATGGGTCCAGGAACTGTACCTCAATATTACACAGGAAGATAAAGGGTCCAGGGACTGTATCTCAATATTACATAGGTAGATAATGGGTCCAGAGACTGCACCTCAATATTACATAGGTAGATAATGGGTCCAGAGACTGCACCTCAATATTACATAGGTAGATAATGGGTCCAGAGACTGCACCTCAATATTACAGAGGTAGATAATGGGTCCAGAGACTGTACCTCAATATTACAGAGGTAGATAATGGGTTCAGAGCTGCACCTCAATATTACATAGGTAGATAATGGGTTCAGAGACTGCACTTCAATATTACATAGGTAGATAATGGGTCCAGAGACTGCACCTCAATATTACAGAGGTAGATAATGGGTCCAGAGACTGCACCTCAATATTACAGAGGTAGATAATGGGTCCAGAGACTGCACCTCAATATTACAGAGGTAGATAATGGGTCCAGAGACTGCACCTCAATATTACATAGGTAGATAATGGGTCCAGAGACTGCACCTCAATATTACATAGGTAGATAATGGGTCCAGAGACTGCACCTCAATATTACAGAGGTAGATAATGGGTCCAGAGACTGCACCTCAATATTACATAGGTAGATAATGGGTCCAGAGACTGCACCTCAATATTACATAGGTAGATAATGGGTCCAGAGACTGCACCTCAATATTACAGAGGTAGATAATGGGTCCAGAGACTGCACCTCAATATTACAGAGATAAATAATGGGTCCAGAGACTGTACCTCAATATTACATAGACAATGGGTCCAGAGGCTGTATCTCGCTTATTCCATGGGTGTAGTGGAAAGTGGGTTGGGCAGGTGTTCTCGTTTGTGGGTCTGGATTTTGGGTTTAATAGTTCCCTGGTTATCCGTGCTTATCCCATGGATGGAGTAGCAGGTGGTTTTCTTTGTGGGTCTGGGTCTGGGTTTGAGGGAGACCTGCCTAGTGTGGGCCGGTTGGCTTGCTGCAGTGTTCCTTCTTTCTGTATTCTATGAGAGGGGTTTGATTTGAGCGGGACATACACACTGATAGGAGGGGGGGGGCTTGTTGCTTGGGTGGCTCTGGGGATGGGGAGGGCAAATATTTTTGTTAGCGGGTATGGGCCAAGTATGGGCCAGTAGGCCTGTTGCAGTGTTCCTCATTTCTTACGTTCTTATTACAGAGGTAGATAATAGGTCCAGGAACTGTACCTCAATATTACAGAGGTAGATAATGGGTCCAGGGACTGTAAGTCAATATTACATAGCTAATGAATCCAGGGACTGTACCTCAATATTACAGAGGTAGATAATGGGTCCAGGGAGTGTACCTCAACATTACAGAGGTACATAATGGGTCCAGGGACTGTACCTCAATATTACAGAGGTAGATAATGGGTCCAGGGAGTGTACCTCAACATTACAGAGGTACATAATGGGTCCAGGGACTGTACCTCAACATCACAGAGGCACATAAAGGGTCCAGGGATTGTACCTCAACATTACAGAGGTACATAATGGGTCCAGGGACCGTATCTCAACATTACAGATGTACATAATGGGTCCAGGGACTGTACCTCAACATTACAGAGGTACATAATGGGTCCAGAGACTGTACCTCAACATTACAGATGTACATAATGGGTTCAGGGACTGTAATTCAACATTACAGAGGTACATAATGGGTCCAGGGACTGTACCTCATCATTACAGAGGTACATAATGGGTCCAGTGACTGTACCTCAACATTACAGAGGTACATAATGGGTTCAGGGACTGTACCTCAGCATTACAGATGTATATAATGGGTTCGAGGACTGTACCTCAACATTACAGAGGTACATAATGGGTCCAGGGACTGTACCTCAACATTACAGATGCGCATAATGGGTTCAAGGACTGAATCTCAACATTACAAAGGTATTTAATGGGTCCAGGGACTGTACCTCAACATTACAGAGGTACATAATGGGTCCAAGGACTGTACCTCAACATTACAGAGGTGTATAATGGGTCCAGGGTCTGTACCTCAACACTACAGAGGTACATAATGGGTCCAGGGACTGTACCTCAACATTACAGAGACACATAATGGGTCCAGAGACTGTACCTCGACATTACAGAGGTACATAATGGGTCCAGGGACTATTCCTCAACATCACAGAGGTACATAAAGGGTCCAGGGACTGTACCTCAACATCACAGAGGTACATAATGGGTCCAGGGACTGTACCTCAACATCACATAGGTACATAATGGGTCCAGGGACTGTACCTCAACATCACAGAGGTACATAATAGGTCCAGGGACTGCACCTCAACATTACAGAGGTACATAATGGGTCCTGGGACTGTATCTCAACATCACAGACGTACATAATGGGTCCAGGGACTGTACCTCAACATCACAGAGGTACACAATGGGTCCAGGGACTGTACCTCAACATCACAGAGGTACATAATGGGTCCAGGGACTGTAAATCAACATCACAGAGGTACATAATGGGTCCAGGGACTGTACCTCAACATCACTGGGTCCAGAGACTGTACCTCAACATCACAGAGGTACATAATGGGTCCAGGGACTGTACCTCAACATCACAGAGGTGCATAATGGGTCCAGGGACTGTACCTCAACATCACAGAGGTACATAATGGGTCCAGGGACTGTACCTCAACATCACAGAGGTACATAATGGGTCCAGGGACTGTACCTCAACATCACAGAGGTACATAAGGGGGTCCAGGGACTGTACCTCAACATCACAGAGGTACATAATGTGTCCAGGGACTGTACCTCAACATCACAGAGGTACATAATGGGTCCAGGGACTGTACCTCAACATCACAGAGGTACATAAAATGGGTCCAGGGACTGTACCTCAACATCACAGAGGTACATAATGGGTCCAGGGACTGTACCTAACATCACAGAGGTACATAATGGGTCCAGGGACTGTACCTCAACATCACAGAGGTACATAATGGGTCCAGGGACTGCACCTCAACATCACAGAGGTACATAATGGGTCCAGGGACTGTACCTCAACATTACAGAGGTACATAATGGGTCCAGGGACTGTACCTTAACATCACAGAGGTACATAATGGGTCCAGGGACTGTACCTCAACATCACAGAGGTACATAATGGGTCCAGGGACTGTACCTCAACATCACAGAGGTACATAATGGGTCCAGGGACTGTACCCCAACATCACAGAGGTACATAATGGGTCCAGGGACTGTACCTCAACATCACAGAGGTACATAATGGGTCCAGGGACTGTACCTCAACATCACAGAGGTACATAATGGGTTCAGGGACTGTACCTCATCATCAAAGAGGTACATAATGGGTCCAGGGACTGTACCTCAACATCACAGAGGTACATAATGGGTCCAGGGACTGTACCTCAACATCACAGAGGTACATAATGGGTCCAGGGACTGTACCTCAACATCACAGAGGTACATAATGTGTCCAGTGACTGTACCTCAACATCACAGAGGTACATAATGTGTCCAGGGACTGTACCTCAACATCACAGAGGTACATAATGGGTCCAGGGACTGTACCTCAACATCACAGAGGTACATAATGGGTCCAGGGACTGTACCTCAACATTACAGAGGTACATAATGGGTCCAGGGACTGTACCTCAACATCACAGAGGTATGTAAAGTAAAAGGACACAAGTGCAACTAATGTGACATTTATTGTGGCAACGTTTCGCTCTCCAGGAGCTTTATCAAGCCATTACAAACAATACATGGACACAGAGGGTATATAAAGGCTCAGAGTGAGGTGAATACTAGTGAGGTACCATTTCGATGTTCACTAGTGGTAGTAGTAGTAGTAGTAGTGGTAGTGACAAAAGCAATTAATTCGTACATGAGTAAAAGGATATAAAAGCTATTACTTGGGTAACATAAAATAGGTTGGACAAATATAAACTGGAATGAGGCAGCTTGTTTCAGTGTTCACTCTCTGTGCTTTGTGTAGTATAACAGGAGAGACTATGTGATGGCAGGGTTTACTGTTTTCAGGAGGATTCTTGCTAAGACTTCGGAGATGGTGAAGCTGCCGTTGTTTTGTTTAATTGTATTCGAAACAGCGATCAGTGCTGATTCAAGGCACTTGCGTGTGCGGAAATTAGTTTCTTTTATCACTAATTGGGCGTCTCTGAATTTCATAAGATGATTGGTGGAATTTCGGTGTTGTACACAGGCGTTGTTTAAGTTGTCGTTCCTACATGCGTATATGTGTTCATTGAGGCGGGTGTCGAGGTTTCTTGCTGTTTCACCTCGACACCCGCCTCAATGAACACATATACGCATGTAGGAACGACAACTTAAACAACGCCTGTGTACAACACCGAAATTCCACCAATCATCTTATGAAATTCAGAGACGCCCAATTAGTGATAAAAGAAACTAATTTCCGCACACGCAAGTGCCTTGAATCAGCACTGATCGCTGTTTCGAATACAATTAAACAAAACAACGGCAGCTTCACCATCTCCGAAGTCTTAGCAAGAATCCTCCTGAAAACAGTAAACCCTGCCATCACATAGTCTCTCCTGTTATACTACACAAAGCACAGAGAGTGAACACTGAAACAACCTGCCTCATTCCAGTTTATATTTGTCCAACCTATTTTTATGTTACCCAAGTAATAGCTTTTATATCCTTTTACATGTACGAATTAATTGCTTTTGTCACTACCACTACTACTACTACTACTACCACTAGTGAACATCGAAATGGTACCTCACTAGTATTCACCTCACTCTGAGCCTTTATATACCCTCTGTGTCCATGTATTGTTTGTAATGGCTTGATAAAGCTCCTGGAGAGCGAAACGTTGCCACAATAAATGTCACATTAGTTGCACTTGTGTCCTTTTACTTTACATATTGTCGGTAATTCTACCAACTTTATTACAATCACAGAGGTACATAATGGGTCCAGGGACTGTACCTCAACATTACAGAGGTACATAATGGGTCCAGGGACTGTACCTCAACATCACAGAGGTACATAATGGGTCCAGGGACTGTACCTCAACATCACAGAGGTACATAATGGGTCCAGGGACTGTACCTCAACATCACAGAGGTACATAATGGGTCCAGGGACTGTACCTCAACATCACAGAGGTACATAATGGGTCCAGGGACTGTACCTCAACATCAAAGAGGTACATAATGGGTCCAGGGACTGTACCTCAACATCACAGAGGTACATAATGGGTCCAGGGACTGTACCTCAACATCACAGAGGTACATAATGGGTCCAGGGACTGTACCTCAACATCACAGAGGTACATAATGGGTCCAGGGACTGTACCTCAACATCACAGAGGTACATAATGGGTCCAGGGACTGTACCTCAACATCACAGAGGTACATAATGGGTCCAGGGACTGTACCTCAACATCACAGAGGTACATAATGGGTCCAGGGACTGTACCTCAACATCACAGAGGTACATAATGGGTCCAGGGACTGTACCTCAACATCACAGAGGTACATAAAGGGTCCAGGGACTGTACCTCAACATCACAGAGGTACATAATGGGTCCAGTTACTGGGTCGCAGAAGTTTTCGTAACTAACCAAGTCACAGTGGTAATCAACTATGTACATGTTTATATCAGGTTAAAATTGCAGTAAATTATTAAGGATATATAAATTTAGTCACAAAATACTAGTGTTAGCTTTCACGTTCGTTTTATTTATATTAATTTGTATTTTAGCAAGGAACAGTTAAATTTAAGCAAATTTAACTAGTTATGAGTTATTTATAGTGAAGATATTCAAGGTATTATTCCAGGAAATATGTCAATACGGAGAAAATACGTAGACATTTCTTGAATATTTATGAGTTGTCTCTAAATTAATTAATTTTATAGCATTTCAGCGTATGATGATGCAGGGAGTGTTAATATTCCACCTGGCAAAGTTTACGTGTGTTTAGTTTACATCAGGTGGTAATGTAACCTTCCAGGGATACTTGTTTTAGAAAGACACGTAAGCAAACACTAGGACATATTTATTAGAAAACGTTTCGGTCCTGGGACCTTGATCACTTCTAACATACAGAGGTAGAAAAATATTATATATATAGGACGAGAGTGAGGTGTGACGCACGTGACCTGAGGAATGTCATGTTGTGATGTGGACGGGTAGACGATGTCTATCTACCTCTGTATGTTAGAAGTGATCAAGGTCCCAGGACCGAAACGTTTTCTAATAAATGTATAAACCTGGTATAAACCTTGGTAATAAATACTTGTCGGTATTTATTACCAAGGTTTATACCAGGGATACTTGTAACCCAGCCTCAGTCTGGCCCCACTGACATTTAAGTCTGGCGATTTTACTGGATGCAACATAATATGGCTCCTGCAAGTTCACTAATGATTGCAAGTTGATTCGCTCTATCAGAGGCAGATTTAAGGTTAATGAAGGTAGTGGAGTAGTTGTCAGTGCACAAGGTGATGTAGGTGGTCATGCAATGTTGCACATTACTTCCGTGCATAAAGCCATGCATCCGTGGAGAAAGAAACTCGGATTTCATTTACAAGATGATTTTAAATCCTCTCAAATGTTTACACAAGCAACTAGCAAGACTAATTGGGCGAAATGCATTTCGTTGCTGGGGTTTTGGAACGGGAATGATAACTTATGTTGAAGACTGAGACACTTATGCAACATATGGGAATCATTACGTTTCGCCACACAGTGACTTCATCAGTCCAATACAAAGCAGAGAGGTGTAAGGAGAGAAGGAGTTTGAGGTAATCAGTCCCTCAGCCTGGAATCGATGTGTTCAATTCATCACTATACCAGTGTCTCAAATCTTCAATTTGTCGGTTTTCAAAACCATTTATCACATAACCTATGCTGTACAACTCAAGTGAAGAATATCCTGGTACTTGACAGAGCAATCTGAGTATACCGTAAGTAATACCATCTTCCACAGGCGACGCGGTTTCTGACTTTAGTTAATACACCATCAAACTGAAATTTAGTGAAGTCAGTGTTACAGGCATAGTTCTTGTTAAGCATAAAACAAATAAGTCTCTGCCTGACATCATGTTTGGCTTTCAATTTCGTTTGTGTGGTACTGGGAAGATTGCCGGTGCTAGACGTAGGAGCCCAAACAATGCCCAACTCATGCAGAGGATGTGGGTACTCGATCTGGGCATTGAAACTTAACAGATGTTTAATTGTTATTTGCTGAAACTGTGTCATACTCTCTCTGGCATCAGACCCGCAGTTTAAATATGCTTTAGCATTTCAGGCGTGGCCGTGGCCACGCTAGCGGGAGATTCGTCTGTAAAAACTTGCATTTGTGGTCACAGTGGTGGCCTATGCTAACCTTCCTATGGTGTAGAAATATACCTAGTTGGATGAATCTTATTGCAGCCAGCTGGTCCAGTGGTTAATGCGTTGGTCTGGAGTTTTATGATCGAGGGTTCAAGCCCCGCCCGTGGCTTGAACCCGCATGGGTCATCGCATGAATACTAACGATTCCAAAGTTTATAGAGATTTTAGAGCGTTGGCAAATGTACCTGTATAAAACTAAATGTTATGGATACTGAGAAGTAAGACATGTGAAACAGTTAGGTATCCTCATTTCGAAACGTTTCAGCTATACAGTTCAGTCGAGTACAGAAGTGAGCAGAAGTCGTAGAGATGTAAGGATAATGTCATCAGTCCCTCACCCTTGAAGATGTAGTTTAGAGGTGGTCAGTCCCTCAGCCTGAAGAAGAGTTTAGCTCCATAGTCTGGAACAACACCTGTCGGTATTGTACAGTGTATACCATTTTAATATTCTCTCACACGCTTAAGTATTATTCTGGCCATAAGATAATCTGCCGTTAAATATTGAAACATTCAGGTTAACGTAATTTAACAGAATAAAAATTACACATTTTGCACATTAAATTAACAGATGTTAATTAACAAACCTGAATTTCACTCTTCTCCATCGTTTAATTATGTTTTCTTAAGCGTTTAAAACCACGACACAACTGGGTTTTGGAAGTTATCGGAGCCATTCGAGGATACTAGTAATAACCTCTAACAACTTTAGTCATAGTCCATCTGCACTAGAAAAGTTGTATCTAGAATTTTGTCCTAGTTACCGTACACCAGCGTTGAAAATTTGATGCCGATGAGAAGAGGATTCATAGTGATATTAACGAAAAAAAGAAAACAGAGGAAAAAATATAAAATAATTCCCCATTAGGGGAATCTTTACCGAGGAAACATTTCTCCAGCCAGTGACTTCGTCAGTCCAATACGCAGGAAAACGGTAGAAAATGAGAAGGAGTTTGAGGTAATCAGTCCCTCAGCCTGATTATTTCAAACTCCTCCACATCTTCCACTATTATTCTCTGTATTGAGGAAATGTTTCGCCAGCCACTGGCTGGCGAAACGTGCCGGTTTTCAAAACCGTTTTCATCGAATCTGTAATGATGCTCATTGTAACGAAATGACTATTGTGCTGTAATTCTTGCAAACAAGTTTCAAGTGATGGAACATTGTACTCCTGTCATTGTACTACTGAGTGTCATTGTACTCCTGTCATTGTAATACTGTCATTGTACTCCTGTCATTGTAATACTGAGTGTCATTGTACTCCTGTCATTGTAATACTGTCATTGTACTCCTGTCATTGTAATACTGAGTGTCATTGTACTCCTGTCATTGTACTACTGTCATTTTGCTGTCATTGTACTACTGTCACTGTACTACTATCATTGTACTACTGTCATTGTGCTACTGTCATTGTACTCCTGAGTGACATTGTACTATTGAGTGTTATTGTACTCCTGAGTGTCACTGTACTCTCCTTGTACTCCTGAGTGTCACTGTACTATCATTGTACTCATGAGTGACATTGTACTCCTGAGTGTCACTGTACTATCATTGTACTCCTGAGTGTCACTGTACTATCATTGTACTCCTGAGTGACATTGTACTCCTGAGTGTCACTGTACTATCATTGTACTCCTGAGTGTCACTGTACTATCATTGTACTCCTGAGTGTCACTGTACTATCATTGTACTCCTGAGTGACATTGTACTCATGAGTGGCATTGTACTCCTGAGTGTCACTGTACTCCTGAGTGACATTGTACTCCTGAGTGTCCTTGTACTCCTGAGTGTCCTTGTACTCCTGAGTGTCATTGTACTCCTGAGTGTCATTGTACTCCTGAGTGTCATTGTACTCCTGAGTGCCACTGAAGACACACAGGTGTGTTATATATTTTGAGAAATCATACATTTGTGATCAATTTCTCTGTAAATATCCTATTTTTCATTTTAGTGCGAGCATCCTGTATAGGACCCTTGTGAGCATCCTGTATAGGACCCTTGGTGAGCATCCTGTATAGGAGCCTTGGTGAGCATCCTTTATAGGAGCCTTGGCAAGTATCCTCTCAAATAAAGGACTCTTGGTTAGCATCCTCTCACCAGAAAGAGCCTTGGTGAGCATCCTCTCACCAGAAAGAGCCTTGGTGAGCATCCTCTCACCAGAAAGAGCCTTGGTGAGCATCCTGTCACCAAAAGAGCCTTGGTGAGCATCCTCTCACCAGAAAGAGCCTTGGTGAGCATCCTGTCACCAGAAAGAGCCTTGGTGAGCATCCTCTCACCAGAAAGAGCCTTGGTGAGCATCCTGTCACCAGAAAGAGCCTTGGTGAACATCCTCTCACCAGAAAGAGCCTTGGTGAGCATCCTCTCACCAGAAAGAGCCTTGGTGAGCATCCTGTCACCAGAAAGAGCCTTGGTGAGCATCCTGTCACCAGAAAGAGCCTTGGTGAGCATCCTCTCACCAGAAAGAGCCTTGGTGAGCATCCTCTCACCAGAAAGAGCCTTGGTGAGCATCCTGTCACCAGAAAGACCCTTTGGGTGAGCATCCTGTCACCAGAAAGAGCCTTGGTGAGCATCCCTGTCACCAGAAAAGAGCCTTGGTGAGCATCCTGTCACCAGAAAGAGCCTTGGTGAGCATCCTCTCACCAGAAAGAGCCTTGGTGAGCATCCTCTCACTAGAAAGAGCCTTGGTGAGCATCTTGTCACCAGAAAGAGCCTTGGTGAGCATCCTGTCACCAGAAAGAGCCTTGGTGAGCATCCTGTCACCAGAAAGAGCCTTGGTGAGCATCCTGTCACCAGAAAGAGCCTTGGTGAGCATCCTCTCACCAGAAAAAGCCTTGGTGAGCATCCTCTTACCAGAAAGAGCCTTGGTGAGCATCCTCTCACCAGAAAGAGCCTTGGTGAGCATCTTCTCACCAGAAAGAGCCTTGGTGAACATCCTGTTAGTTTAAGGAGCCTTGACATTCGTCGTACCACTTTAGAGGAAACCGGTAGTATTTCCTTCTTCCATTCTTAGTATTATAATCTCGTTTCTGATAACCCTCCTCAGTATGCTGAACACGTACCCAGGAAACGTGCTCAGAGTAACAACATTCTGTTAACACGTACACTGTTCACTCGTATCTACTGAGCGCTGCTGTAGCTTTTATTTACATAACTGTAACACAAAGTTTGTGGATGATTATGAAAGATGTTCCTCAGTTGTGTATAACTATTGTTGAAACATTTTGCCTACACAGTAGGCTGCATGAAGCTGAACTATTGTCCAGGCTGAGGGACTGACCACCTTGTTGTAGACCATGAAGCTGAACTCTTCTCCAGGCTGAGGGACTGACCACCTTGTTCCAGACCATGGAGCTGAACTCTTCTCCAGGCTGAGGGACTGGCCACCTTGTTCCAGACCATGGTGCTGAACTCTTCTCCAGGCTGAGGGACTGACCACCTTGTTCCAGACCATGGTGCTGAACTCTTGTCCAGGCTGAGGGACTGACCACCTTGTTCCAGACCATGGTGCTGGACTATTCTCCAGGCTGAGGGACTGACCACCTTGTTCCAGACCATGGTGCTGAACTCTTCTCCAGGCTGAGGGACTGACCACCTTGTTCCAGACCATGGAGCTGAACTCTTCTCCAGGCTGAGGGACTGGCCACCTTGTTCCAGACCATGGTGCTGAACTCTTCTCCAGGCTGAGGGACTGACCACCTTGTTCCAGACCATGGTGCTGAACTCTTGTCCAGGCTGAGGGACTGACCACCTTGTTCCAGACCATGGTGCTGGACTATTCTCCAGGCTGAGGGACTGACCACCTTGTTCCAGACCATGGTGCTGAACTCTTCTCCAGGCTGAGGGACTGACCACCTTGTTCCAGACCATGGAGCTGAACTCTTCTCCAGGCTGAGGGACTGGCCACCTTGTTCCAGACCATGGTGCTGAACTCTTCTCCAGGCTGAGGGACTGGCCACCTTGTTCCAGACCATGGTGCTGAACTCTTGTCCAGGCTGAGGGACTGACCACCTTGTTCCAGACCATGGTGCTGAACTCTTGTCCAGGCTGAGGGACTGACCACCTTGTTGTAGACCATGGAGCTGAACTCTTCTCCAGGCTGAGGGACTGACCACCTTGTTCCAGACCATGGTGCTGAACTCTTCTCCAGGCTGAGGGACTGACCACTTTGTTCCAGACCATGGTGCTGAACTCTTCTCCAGGTTGAGGGACTGACCACCTTGTTCCAGACCATGGTGCTGGACTCTTCTCCAGGCTGAGGGACTGACCACCTTGTTCCAGACTATGGAGCTGAACTCTTCTCCAGGCTGAGGGACTGACCACCTTGTTCCAGACCATGGAGCTGAACTCTTCTCCAGGCTGAGGGACTGACCACCTTGTTGTAGACCATGGAGCTAAACTCTTCTCCAGGCTGAGGAACTGACCACCTTGTTCCAGACCATGGAGCTGAACTCTTCTCCAGGCTGAGGGACTGACCACTTTGTTCCAGACCATGAAGCTGAACTCTTCTCCAGGCTGAGGGACTGACCACCTTGTTCCAGACCATGAAGCTGAACTCTTCTATAGGCTGAGGGACTGACCACCTTGTTCCAGACCATAGAGCTGAACTATTCTCCAGGCTGAGGGACTGACCACCTTGTTCCAGACCATGGAGCTGAACTCTTCTCCAGGCTGAGGACTGACCACCTTGTTCCAAGACCATGGAGCTGAACTCTTCTCCAGGCTGAGGGACTGACCACCTTGTTGTAGACCAGGGAGCTAAACTCTTCTCCCAGCTGAGGAACTGACCACCTTGTTCCAGACCATGGAGCTGAACTCTTCTCCAGGCTGAGGGACTGACCACTTTGTTCCAGACCATGAAGCTGAACTCTTCTCCAGGCTGAGGGACTGACCACCTTGTTGTAGACCATGGAGCTAAACTCTTCTCCAGGCTGAGGGACTGACCACCTTGTTCCAGACCATGGTGCTGAACTATTCTCCAGGCAGAGGGACTGACCACCTTGTTCCAGACCATGGTGCTGAACTATTCTCCATGCTGAGGGACTGACCACCTTGTTCCAGACCATGGAGCTGAACTATTCCCCAGGCTGAGGGACTGGCCACCTTGTTCCAGACCATGGTGCTGAACTCTTCTCCAGGCTGAGGGACTGACCACCTTGTTCCAGACCATGGAGCTGAACTATTCCCCAGGCTGAGGGACTGGCCACCTTGTTCCAGACCATGGTGCTGAACTCTCCTCCAGGCTGAGGGACTGACCACCTTGTTACAGACCATGGTGCTGAACTCTCCTCCAGGCTGAGGGACCGACCACCTTGTTCCAGACCATGGAGCTGAACTATTCCCCAGGCTGAGGGACTGACCACCTTGTTCCAGACCATGGTGCTGAACTATTCCCCAGGCAGAGGGACTGACCACCTTGTTCCAGACCATGGTGCTGAACTCTCCTCCAGGCAGAGGGACTGACCAACTTGTTCCAGACCATGGTGCTGAACTATTCCCCAGGCAGAGGGACTGACCACCTTGTTCCAGACCATGGTGCTGAACTCTTCTCCAGGCAGAGGGACTGACCACCTTGTTCCAGACCATGGTGCTGAACTCTCCTCCAGGCAGAGGGACTGACCACCTTGTTCCAGACCATGGTGCTGAACTCTCCTCCAGGCAGAGGGACTGACCACCTTGTTTCCAGACCATGGTGCTGAACTCTCCTCCAGGCAGAGGGACTGACCACCTTGTTCCAGACCATGGTGCTGAACTCTCCTCCAGGCAGAGGGACTGACCACCTTGTTCCAGACCATGGTGCTGAACTCTCCTCCAGGCAGAGGGACTGACCACCTCAAATACTACTATTTCTCCAAGGTTGGTGGACTGTTTACATCATCTTCATTCCACTACTACACTGCTGCTTCTATATTTGAATGAAGAAGTCTACTGTGTAGGCGAAAACTTACCTTAATATAGATACCCAAATACTGCAAACGTATCTCAGTCTTCATCATTGAACTGGTTTAAAATGACACATGAGCAGGAAATAATAATAATAATAATAATAATAATAATAATAATAATAATAATAATAATAATAATAATAATAATAATAATGATAATAATCGAAACGTTTCCTAATAAATGTGTGTTAGTGTTTTCTCACGTTTCTTTTAATACCAAATTGACGGTATCAATTACCAATGTTAATTACCATCGTTCAGCTACTACCCATGTTTCTAATTTTGTTTATATTGTGTCACCTGTTGAGTGGTTATCATCTGCTGCGTCATTTATAGGATAGCGTCTTACTAACAAACAATGGTACGGGTGGAGTTAGAACTCGTGGCGAGTCGTAAAATTCCACAGTTATTACCATTTCTTGAGTTCTGAAGTCTTACTTTCCGTTATGATTTCTTCTGTAACTGACCATGCCACGGGCGGGGTTTGAACCCGCGATCAGAGAGTCTCAAAACTCCAGACCGTCGCGTTAGCCACTGGACCAGCTAGCCACAATAAGATTCGTCCAACTAGGTGTATTTTGAGACTCTCTGATCGCGGGTTCTATCCCTGCCCGTGGTATGGTATGTTTGCAAACGTGTCATTACGATTTCGTGAGTCTTGTAACGATTCTGGTTCATAATAAGAATTCGTTCCATTCGTTCAACCCTCTTCCTACACCTGTGCAATAATCCTTGTACTAACACCTGTTGTAAATACTGGTTTAAAACAACCGATAAGTTGGTAAATGAGACACTTGTCCAACAGTTAGGTATCTTTATTCTGGAAACGTTTCGTCAGCCAGTGACTTCTTCAGTCCAATGCTAAGGTGGAAGATAGGAATTGGCTGAGGACTGATTACCTCAGACTCCTACTAATCTTCCACCCTTCTCTGTATTGGACTGAAGAAGCCAAGGGCTACCCAAAATGATCAAGAATAAAGAAAACCCAAATGTTGCGTGTTTCATTTATCTACTGACCCCTGTTATCATACATCTGCTGTGACCTTGTGTACACGAGAGAGACAGTAGGTTCAAACACCACAAATAGGTAAAATGATGACTATTAATCGAATGAGAAGAGACTGGCAATATTTCTCACGTTGGAACAACACATATTGCAAGGATCTTATTAAGTTAGATTAGGTAGGTAAGTTCGTCAGGAAACAGTGTTTCCTGACGCGGGTCTTATAACCTGCAGCTGGAGCTTTTGGTCTTCTGACCGAGACCTTTCACTGGCTTACCTGTCCACCCCCTTTAAAAATATAGCTATAATTATAACAATTAGGAGTTTCATTCCCTGTCCTATTAAGGTACGATATGAGTCAGATTTAAGTTTCAAAGTTTTATTCACTGGAACACTAACCAATAAAGTGACAACACATCCAGAATATAAAACTGTACAAGTGCCAGTAAGTGTGAAAAGTACTGAGTAAGATAAGATAAGATTTCGTTCGGATTTTTAACCCCGGAGGGTTAGCCACCCAGGATAACCCAAGAAAGTCAGTGCGTCATCGAGGACTGTCTAACTTATTTCCATTGTGGTCCTTAATCTTGTCCCCCAGGATGCCACCCACACCAGTCGACTAACACCCAGGTACCTATTTGCTGCTAGGTGAACAGGACAACAGGTGTAAGGAAACGTGTCGAAATGTTTCCACCCGCCGGGAATCGAACCCGGGCCCTCCGTGTGTGAAGCGGGAGCTTTAGCCACCAGGCCACCGGGCCACACAGCTAATGTGATTAAACCATTAGCAAACAGTACTGTTGTACGGAAGCTAACAACGACTACTCAATACCCAACAGAAGAAGCTGTATCAGAGGTAGCGAGTAAATTTATATAAATAGTTTAGAAAACCGAGTAGTTGATAAATGAGACACTTGCATATGTGTCTCATTCATCAACAAGCACATATGTGTCTCATTCATCAACAAGCACATATGTGTCTCATTCATCAACAAGCACATATGTGTCTCATTCATCAACAAGCACATATGTGTCATTCATCAACAAGCACATATGTGTCTCATTCATCAACAAGCACAGATAATCTGCACTTAGGGGGCAAACTTACGCCTATCTTTCGGTCCAACTTGGACCACTAACTAGTCGCCAGAATGTGAGAAGAGGACAGAGACGGGAGTTGTATAACGAGAGGAGGGAAGAGTAGGAGAGTGATATTAAAGACTATTAAATTATTATTATTAGAAGTAGTAGTAATAGTGGTAGTAGTGGCGATAGTAATAGTAGTAGTGGTAATAGTGGTAGTAGTAGTAATAGTGGTAGTAGTATTAGTAATAGTAGTAGTAGTAGTAGTAATAGTAGTAGTGGTAGTAGTAGTAGTAGTAATAGTGGTAGTAGTAGTAGTAGTGGTGATAGTAATAGCAGTAGTAATAGTAGTAGTAATAGTGGTGGTAGTAGTGGTAGTAGTGGTAGTAGTATTAGTAATAGTAGTAGTAGTAGTATTAGTAGTAGTAGTATTAGTAGTAGTAAATTAGTAGTAGTAGTAATAGTGGTGGTAGTAGTAGTATTAGTGGTAGTAGTAGTAGTAATAGTAATAGTAGTAGTAATAATAGTGGTAGTAGTAGTAGTAATAGTGGTGATAGTCGTAGTGGTAGTTGTCGTAGTAGTAGTAGTAGTGTGGCAATAAGAAGGTAGTAAATGGAAGTTAAAACAAAGGTGGGAGGGGGGAGACTTAGCGAAGAAACAGTAGTAGGAGTAATAGTCGAGGTAATCTAAGAACCAGAGAAAAGTGGATCACTGCAGGAGAGTTAATGGCTCACGAGCGTTGACCAAATCCCAGCAGGACAGAACCCCACTGGACAGAACTCACCTAGGCAGAAGACAGGCAAATAAAATATAGGAAAGGAAGGAGTTAAAATGTATAAAATACCGACACGATGGAAATAAACACAGATGCAGTATAATGTGATGCTTTATTGACTACGTTTCGCCCACACAGTGGGCTTTATCAAGTCACAAACAGATCTACCTGGGGTGGAAGGTATAAATACTCGCGTTCCTTCCACCCCAGGTAGATCTGTTTGTGACTTGAAAAAGCCCACTGTGTGGGCGAAACGTTGTCAATAAAGGATCACATTATACTGCATATGTGTTTATATTTCCATTGCGTTAGGTAAGACACATATGCAACAGTTAGGTATCTTTATTTCGAAACGTTTCGCCTACACAGTAGGCTTCTTCAGTCGAGTACAGAAAAGTTGATAGAAGCAGAAGAGACTTGAAGACGATGTAATCAGTCCATCACCCTTAAAGTTTTGAGGTGGTCAGTCCCTCAGTCTGGAGAAGAGTATTGTTCCATAGTCTGGAACAATATGGAGTAGAAGTGACGTATTTCCAGTGTGTCGGTATTTTATACCATTTATTTCCAATGAGTGTATAGCTTGCTACGTAGAATAACAATGAAAACGTTTCCTGGCAAGGGATTCAACTATGTTGTAAAAGCCATTGTTCTGGGTATAGCTGTTAGATATATACACAAGTGTTGAGTCCTGCGTCTATGTGATTGATTAAATGATTGTAATAAAGTTGGTAGAATTACCGACAATATGTAAAGTAAAAGGACACAAGTGCAACTAATGTGACATTTAGTATTGCACCTCACTCTGAGCCTTTATATACCCTCTGTGTCCATGTATTGTTTGTAATGGATTGATAAAGCTCCTGGAGAGCGAAACGTTGCCACAGTAAATGTCACATTAGTTGCACTTGTGTCCTTTTACTGATTAAATGATTGTGGAAGTTTCGGTGTAAAACACAAACGTTCCTTAAATTGTCTATTCTGCTTGTGTCTTAGTGTTCTGAAATACGTGTTTGGCAGTCTCTGGATGTCTCGCCCACGTATAATTGGTTGCAATCGTTGCAAGAGATTATGTATACTCCTGCAGAGGACTGAACTTGGTGTCTCTTACTGGTGATGACGTTGATGGTGGTGGATATGGGGGTAGATACTTTGAGATATTGGAAAAGACGTTGATGGGGAGGGCTATGTATCTCCTCTCGGCGGTGGTTTATCTGTGTAAGTTGATGTTATATGGCCAGTGTCAACAGTGACGAGGATAGTGGAGTTTAGAAAATACTTGTTCAATTAGAGAGCATTGTTTCTCAAGGAACTCACTGCTGCAGATTCTGAGTGAGATCAGAAAAAAACCTATAATTGTACTACGTTTGGTTTTGGTGTCGTGGTGAGAGCAGAAGTGGAGAAGATCGTGTTGGTTGGTAGGTTTTCGATAGACTTTAAAACGAAGTTCATGGCCAGCTTAGCAGAGAACATCAAAGAAAAGTGTTGTCGATTGGATTAAGGGTTTTATTTGGTTGAGCTTGTGCTGGAGAGCAGCAATGTTGAAGCGTCTTGGAGTTATGATGAGAATCTTCAACAAAAACGAGCCAGATGACAGAAGAGGAAATAGAAGGAAAAAAAAAACCTGTCGGCTTCCAGATGTTCCATGTATAGGTTAGCCAGGACGGCACTAAGTGGGGAACCCATGGGTAGTCCAGAAGCCTGCTGAAAAAGGTGATTTTCCAAAGAATAATCATGTAAAGCCAACACAATTCAGTAAGGTCAATAAAATCGCTGGCTGGAACAGGAAGGTCAAAGGAGTCGTCAATTTTCTGGCCCAGATCAGTAGCTTGTATAGTAAACAGGAGTGTTATTATTGTTATTACAATGAAAATGAGGAAGTGCCGAGCCCATGACGGTCACACAGGACAACTCCTCATGGGACAGAGGAAATAAAATAAAGCTGTACCAGTTTGATGGGAAAGAACTGTTATTCGTGACGAATTGTCATTCAGTGGTAAACCCAAGCAGCCACTTCAACAGAAACAGCTTCCACTATATACAAAAAAGTCCCACTGAAATAGTCACACAGTGGAGATAAAGTCTATGTGAGGGAAAAGTTCAACAGATAGGAGTAGCGAGCGAGTATATGGTGACGATAGTTTGACTGCCAGTCTGCTTGTTAAGGTAGGGTCAGTCTAGCTGCCGCTATCCCCCCCCCCCTTTTTCCACCCGGAAAGGTGACGTGTGGGGCTCCAACCATATGGCCCCTCAAGGAAGGTTCCTTGATGTTGGTGAGGGGCTCTTGATTTAGGGAATTGGATCTATGCTCCAGTTCCCCAAATTAAGCCTGAATGCCTTCCACATACCCCCCCAGGCGCTGTATAATCCTCCGGGTTTAGCGCTTCCCCCTTGATTGTAATAATAATAATAATAATAATCCAACCATATGGATAATCACTTGACTCACAGCTTCCAGCACAACTCTTGGAATGTCAGCTTGGGTCATCTGGCAACCACAGAAACAGTGTTGAAGGAGACGAACTTCACATGAGTTCTGGGACGTCACTTTTTATCTACATACCAGAGTGTAGCCAACCCCAGGCAACTACCCCACATCTCTGCAGTGCAGGACCTGCGTTCCTATCATCCTGACGGATTATTCAAGGCTAGAGACACTGTGACGAAATAGTCGTTGGGTTGTCACTCAACAGCTGTGACCCCCCACATCATTAACAACGGCTACAATTTCTACAAGGCACGGTGTCAACATCAACCAGACACCACAGTCTAACTGCACATATTAGCGTTGAATTCAAATATTTTTATATTTCATTTTTCATTTCTCTTTCACGTAGGATAAAAGTTCATATTTAAATGTTTTATATTTTTAATTTTAACAATAAAGTGTTTATATTCGTATGTTATTATTCTTTTTCTATTCATTAATTTTCCTAAGAAGGAGCCAGCCTTGGTAAGATCTACTTAAGATCTTACAGGGTTGAGTAAGCCTTCAGTGTCTTATTTTTACTCGTATCAGTTTTACAGGCTGGGAACTGGAATCCTGCCTCAGCTCGTTACAAATCCTCAGCTTTATCTAAGGTATACTGCCACCCCCAGCCGGTTAACAACCAGGTACCTACTTGCTTATAGGTAAACAGGGACAGCATGCGTAAGGAAACATACCCAACGTGTCCACCCGTACCAGGGATCAAACCTCGGACACTCAGTGTGAGAGCTGGGTGCGCTACAAACCGAGCAATGGAACACCTTAATTAACAACGTATGCTAATGTGTCTGGGAAGACGATGGCTCACCTTCTACATCGCTGTAAGAGTGCTATGTGAGGAATTGTGAGCATGCGGGCCACCAACCACAACAGCCTTGGCCTGGTATCAAAAGCTCTCGCTTTACACGATAAGGGTCCTGGTTCGATTCCCGGCGAAGGGGTGGAAATATTGGACGTATTTTCTTACACCGATTGTCTATGTTCACCCATCAGTAAAATAGGTACCTGGGTGTTTGTTGACTGGTGTGGGTCGCATCCTGGACAAAACTGACCTAATTTGCCCGAAATGCTCTGCATAATAAGGAGCTTTCTAAATAGTAGTATGTTATTGATGTCAGATAGGCCTGTATACCTTGTACATGTACTTGTAGTAAATAAAGATAATATTGTTTATTATTATTAATAAACAACAGAGAAACGTATCCCCAACCAGGCTGCTGGGATATTTCTCTGTTAATTACAACAGAAGAACTCTCTATGGCTCGTCACAGGTATATCACGGTTAGATGCTCGAAATTCCTCCTCGTACGGTTCACACTGACGTAGCTACTTGTCTAATGTGTGGAAAATTTTTCTCCAGGAGGGGGGGGGCATCAGCCCCCTTCAGCCTCTTTCAGCCCCTTTCAGCCAGGAGGGGCCCAGCCCTCTCAGAAACGGCAAGCATCATGCTTACTGTTACAGCAAGTAATTGATCCCAGATGCAGTACTAGTATGTGACGTGGTCACGCGGCCGCGGCTCCTTGCAAGAGTCCAGTGTTGCAAAGTGTAGTTTATTGAGAGACATTCCATCTCTTACCTTAACAGGACAATTAAGGAAAATCCTGCTCCCACTTTATTACCATGGTAAAGATAAGTGTTCATTGTTGTCTATGCTTAAGACAGCAAGAATCAAGCATTTTGCTTTGCTTTATAGTGGAAGTTTGGCAAGGAAGCGAAATGTACTAGGAGCATTGCAGCGGCGTAAGAGGCTGTGAGGTTAGATTACTTTTAATCCTACTGGGACTCGCACTGACGCTGGAATAACTAACAAAGAGCACTGATCCACGCGTTAGTGTCAACAAAGTGTCTCACAAAACACAATGAACACTTAAAGGGAAGTGTGATCAGCTTCTTTAGTAAACAGACTGTGAATAAATGAGAAAATCTTGATGAATAGTGTAATGAGTGTTGTGATCCAACAGTGTAGTACGACATTCTTCAAAGAACACTATTCTTCAGTCAAGTCAACGGCTATCCGGGTGCAATTATGGGTCATTTACAAATACCAAGGTACGTTTAATGATCGTAACATTGATAGGTCAGCTGCATAGCAGATATCATGTTATGTTAGGTAAGACACATATGCAACAGTTAGGTATCTTTATTATGAAACGTTTCGCCTACACAGTAGGCTTCTTCAGTCAAGTACAGAAAAGTTGATAGAAGCAGAAGATACTTGAAGACGATGTAATCAGTCCATCACCCTTAAAGTTTTGAGGTGGTCAGTCCCTCAGTCCCTCAGGATATCATGTTATGTTTATTACGCTACCAATACCCGGTAAGTTACAGGTCATCGAGTCTACAAAAGTAAGTTTTCCAGTCAGCAATCAGTTAATGAAATATGCTGACATAATACCCCCTAGGGGTAATTTATTTCTAAAATATTTCCTTTACAGCCCGTTGAGAACTGGCTACGACAGCTTCTCAAGACCCCGCCTGCAGGGGCGGCTGTGTAGACAAAAGCTGTGTATCAAGCTAAGTTCCCCCTATATTTAATCTTTAACCTTAGTTGTACCATTTCTCAACAGTATGTACAGACTATTGTCATCTACGTGGTTTAACTCTCCATAATCAGACGTAAAGAACTCAGTTCTTTATGTCTGATTGCGGACAGTAATCAGACATAACTGGAAAGATCAATACTTTCACCAAATTGTTTTTACCCATCCAGAAGTGCTTCAGTGGGGTCACTAAGATGTTCTGGATGGATGGTAAGAAGAGATAATTGGCCTTCAGATGTGAATCTTAAGTGGCAAACATTTTTCCCATGATCCACAGGCCTATGGAGAAAATATACACCCATGTTGCTGAAAGAAATAGGTGGTATATTCGTCTGGAAACCAAGGTGGTATATTCGTCTGGAAACCAAGGTGGTATATTCGTCTGGAAACCAAGGTGGTATATTCGTCTGGAAACCAAGGTGGTATATTCGTCTGGAAACCAAGGTGGTATATTCGTCTGGAAACCAAGGTGGTATATTCGTCTGGAAACCAAGGTGGTATATTCGTCTGGAAACCAAGAGCTCAACAAGAACCAGTGATGTTGAGGAAGGGGCAAAGTATTGCTTAGTACACCTGGAGTTTACCTGGAGAGAGTTCCGGGGTCAACGCCCCCGCGGCCCTGTCTGTGACCAGGCCTCCTGGTGGATCAGAGCCTGATCAACCAGGCTGTTACTGTTGGCTGCACGGTAATTGTTGAATGATAATGCACAATACCGTGACTGAAATACGAGAATAACCTAAAATTAGGAGACTGACGTTTCTGTCCAACTTGGACCATTAACAACTCATACAAATCGGACAGAAACGTCGTCCAAAGTTTCTGTCTCCTAAGTGCGGGTTATTGATGTGCAGCTCAACATTACCCTAATCAAGCTTAAACTACAACATTTGTGTTTCCTTAGCAGCTATTATTTAGTTTGCCAGTATTGCATATTAGCATCTCACCATCGAGCTGTGTCTTCCGGGGACTATGATTATACTGATTACTTTCAGATCCCCTCCTCCCAAACTTTTAAAATTTCACTACACAATCAATATATTTCAGTATGTCTTCCGGGGACTATGATTATATTAATTACTTTCAGATCCCTTCCTCTCATACTTTTAAAATTTCGCTACACAATTAATATATTTCAGTATCCCTTACTCGTTTTCTCCCAGTTCCACTTCATTACACTTATCTAAATTTAATTTAATCTTACATCTATCATTTCATTTGCCCAATGTATCAAATTTAGTTTGTAGGGATGAATAAAATATTTTTTTTCACTGGATTCTGGTTTCTGGAAAAAGGCGACACAAGTTCCCTTAAAGAACTGGGTATCAGACACACCTGAATTACCCGAAAATCAGGGGCTGTTATCGTCCTCTTACAGCACCTTCGAGTCTCAAGCCAGAGAGAAAATGCCAATGGGGAAAGGCATTAGAGAGAGAGAGAGAGAGAGAGAGAGAGAGAAGAGAGAGAGAGAGAGAGAGAATGTGTGTGTGCATGCGCGCTAGCCTATATGTACTTACCTGTATGTGGTTGCAGGGGTTGATTCAGAGCTTCTGGCCCCGCCTCTTCTCTGTGGTCGTTACTAGGTCCACTCTCTCCGTGCTTCAAGAGCCTTATCATACCTCTTCTTATAGCTATGTTTAGATCCCGCCTCTACCACTTCATTCTCCAGATTATTCCGTTTCCTGACAACTCGAAGGCTGAAGAAATACTTCCTAACAACCCACTGACTCATCCGAGTTTTCAACTTACAGTTGTCTCTCTCTCTTTCCTATTTCCCATCTATGAATCATTCTGTCCATGTTCGCCTTAAATCCTCTCAGTATTTTGTATGTCGTTATCATATCCCTCTAGCCCTCCTGTCCTTCAGTGTAGTCAGTTTGAGGTCTTTCAATCTATCCTTATAGGACATGCCCGTTACCTCCAGGACTAGACTTGTTTCAGTCTCTAGACGTGCTAGACCAGGTGTGGGTTCCATACTTGGGCCGTGCGGACGTGCTGCGCAGTAGCTCCTGATTGAGTTGGCTTTGCGCAGTGTTGACGTGTACTTATCTCTGTGAAGACCTGTTTGCGCGCTCTCTATGAATTGAAGGAAGATGCCCTCCATCGAGCAACTTTACCAACAGCTTAAAGAAAAATTGAGGATGGCGAAGGTGGAGATTCGGCGACTGACCGAGGAAAACAAGAAGATTCGTAGTAGTCCTCCTGTTTTGAGTCCTCAGGTCAAGAAGGGAAACTGGTCAGTGGCTAGACAGCAGGGAACGAAGTTGACGATCAAGAAGACGAATGGAAAGGTAGAAACGATGAAGAAGAAAGAGACTGCAGTGGAAACTGCTGTGGAAACATCTAATACATTCTCAGTGCTACCCGACGAATGTGAGTCGACTACTGGGAACATCACGACGAACGACATCAAGGAAGGTAAGAATATTGTTGTTGTTGGGGATAGCCAAGTTAGGTATATGGATAGGGCGTTCTGCTTGAAAGACAGGAGTAGGAGACAGAGAGTTTGCTTTCCTGGGGCTGGGATGGAGGATATTGTTAGCCATCTGGATGACATCATGAGAGGTAATGGGAGCAATCCTATTATCTGTCTCAGTGCTGGAGGCAACGATGTTGGCAGACGAAGGAGTGAAGACCTGATTAGCAGGTATAGGTCAGCAATAGAAATAATTAGGAGTAAGGGTGGGAACCCTGTCATATGTGGTATTTTGCCAAGGAGAGGAGTTGGAAATGAATGGTTGTCCAGGGCAATTGGTGTCAATTGCTGGCTGGACAAATACTGTAAGGAAAATGCGGTAACATTCGTTGACAACTGGGACCTCTTCTATGGGAGAAATGACATGTATGCCAGGGATGGGGTTCATTTATCTAGGTCTGGGGTGGTAGCACTGGCAACTGCAGTGGAGGGAGCAGTTAGGACTTTAAACTAGGAATAGTTAGTGGTATGGGTTTTGGCAGGAAAACAGTGAAGTCCCAGTGTAGTAATATTACGAGTTCTAGGGGAACTAGTAATAAGCAGAACGAGGTAGATATTGAAAAGCCAGGGACTTTGGGTGATAAGGACAGTAATAGGTTTAGTAGAAAAAACAGAAATGAGCAGGAAGGGTAAAGAGAAAGGAGAGTCTTTCAATGTTTATTATGCTAATTGCCGTAGTGCTAGGAATAAGATGGACGAGTTGAGATTAGTTGCTAGTGCAGGTAACATTGATGTATTTGCCTTAACTGAGACGTGGTTTAATTCAAAAAGTCGGGACATGCCTGCAGAATGTCATATTCAGGGTTTTAAATTGTTCCAAGTAGATAGAAGTATCGGGAAGGGGGGGGGGTGGCATTGTATGTCCGAGATCGCTTGAACTGTTGCATAAAAACGGGTATTAAGTCTGAAGTAACACATACAGAGTCTGTTTGGATAGAATTTTCAGAGGGGCATGAAAAACTGATTTTAGGAGTGATATACCGTCCCCCAAACTTAGATAGGGACCAAGGGAGACTACTATGGGAGGAAATTGTTAAGGCCACAAGGCACGATAATGTAGTAATTCTAGGAGACTTTAACTTTAGTAATATTGATTGGAATTTCTTGACTGGGAATTTAGAATCATACGACTTCTTAGAAGTAGTTCAGGATTGTTTTTTGAAGCAGTTTGTGACAGAACCTACAAGGGGAAATAGCCTGCTTGACTTAGTTATGGCAAACAATGAATCCCTTGTTAATAATTTAGAAATTTCAGAGGAACTGGGTGCTAGCGACCACAAATCAATTATATTTAGCATTGAATGGAAGTACGATAGTAGCGATAACTCAGTAACAGTCCAAGATTTTCGCTTAGCAGATTACGATGGGCTTAGAGAATACTTATCATCTATTGACTGGGGTAACGAAGTGAGCTATCAATATGACAGTTTTCTGAACACTATACATGCTGCTCAAAGAACGTTTATCCCATATAAAGAAATTAGATCAAATAGAAATGACCCAAAATGGATGAATAATAGGCTGAAATATCTACTAGGGCATAAGAAAGGAATTTATAGGCGTATCAAAAGAGGTGAGGGTCATCTTATGAATCAGTATATTGACATTAAGAGGGACATTAAAAAGGGGATAAGAAAAGCTAAAACGGACTATGAAATTAAAGTTGCTAGGGATTCTAAAACTAACCCAAAAAGTTTTTTCCAGGTCTATAGAACAAAAGTTAGAGATAAGATAGGTCCCCTTAAAAATAACTATGGGCACCTTACTGACAAAGAGAATGAAATGTGCTCGATTTTTAATAATTATTTTCTCTCAGTTTTTACACAGGAAGACACTAACAATATTCCAGTAATTAATTTTTATAGTGGGCTAGAAGAAGATAAATTATGTAACATCACAGTCACTAGTGAAATGGTTGTGAAGCAGATAGACAGACTGAAGCAAAATAAGTCGCCGGGTCCTGATGAGGTTTTTTCAAGGGTTCTTAAGGAATGCAAAATGGAACTCTGTGAACCATTAACTAATATTTTTAATTTATCTCTTCAAACAGGTGTAGTGTCTGATATGTGGAAGATGGCTAATGTAATTCCTATTTTTAAAACAGGGGACAAGTTTTTACCGTCAAATTACCGCCCAATAAGCCTGACCTCAATTGTAGGCAAATTACTAGAGTCAATTATAGCTGAGATTACAAGAAGCCATCTCGATAAGCATAGGTTGATTAATGATACTCAGCATGGATTCACACGAGGCCGGTCTTGTCTAACTGATTTATTAACTTTCTTCAGTAAAGCTTTTGAGGCTGTTGACCACGATAAAGAATTTGATATTATTTACTTAGATTTTAGTAAGGCTTTTGATAGAGTTCTGCAACATAGACTGTTAAAGAAAGTGGCAGCTCATGGCACTGGGGAAAAAGTGCTCTCGTGGATCGAGTCATGGCTCACTGACAGGAAGCAGAGAGTGTCCATAAATGGGGTTAAATCCGAGTGGGGATCTGTAACAAGTGGCGTTCCACAGGGATCAGTCTTGGGCCCGTTGTTGTTTATAATATATATCAATGACCTTGATGAGGGAATTACTAGTGATATGAGCAAATTCGCCGATGACACAAAGATAGGTAGGATAATTGATTCAAACGTAGATGTTATGGAACTTCAGGAGGATTTAAACAAACTCTATTCTTGGTCAGAAAAGTGGCAGATGCAGTTCAATGTAGATAAATGCAAGGTTCTGAAGCTTGGGAGTGCCCATAACCCTAGTACTTATAAGTTAAATGATGTAGAACTTAACCATACAGATTGCGAAAAGGACCTGGGGGTTATGGTGAGCAACAACCTTAAACCAAGACAGCAATGCCTAAGCGTACGTAATAAGGCAAATAGATTACTGGGATTTATATCAAGAAGTGTAAGCAACAGAAGTCCAGAGGTCATACTGCAGCTTTATACATCATTAGTAAGGCCTCACCTAGATTATGCAGCTCAGTTCTGGTCTCCATATTACAGCATGGACATAAATTCGTTAGAAAACATTCAGCGTAGGATGGCTAAATTAATACATAGCATTAGAAATCTTCCTTATGAAGAAAGATTGAAGACTCTTAAGTTACATTCACTTGTTAGACGAAGAATGAGGGGAGACCTGATCGAAGTGTATAAGTGGAAGATAGGTATTAATAAAGGGGATATTAATAAGGTCTTGAGGATCTCTCTCCAAGAGAGAACCCGCAGTAATGGATTTAAACTAGATAAGTTTAGATTTAGAAAGGACAAAGGAAAGTATTGGTTTGGAAATAGGGTAGTTGATGAGTGGAACAGTCTACCTAGTTGGGTTATTGAGGCTGGGACTTTGGGTAGTTTCAAATTTAGGTTGGATAAGTACATGAGTGGGAGGGGTTGGATTTGAGTGGGACTTTCACATCAGAGCTTATTTCTTGGGTGGCATTGAAAATTGGGTTGGGCAAATGTTTTGTTAGTGGGATGAATTGTAAAGGACCTGCCTAGTATGGGCCAACAGGCCTCCTGCAGTGTTCCTCCTTTCTTATGTTCTTATGTTCTTATTACAGGCTTGACGTTCGCAATGAGCGGTCTCTTCCATCCTTTCCCACGCTTTCTAATTTTGAACTTGTTGGGATTAGATTCCAGTAGCCATTTGACAGACCAGGCTTGTAGCCTGTCCAGGTCCCTTTGTAGCCTTTCCTGGTCCTCATCCACTTGCATTCTCCTCATTAGCTTCACATCGTCTAGGAAGAGGTACACTTCTGAGTCTATTGCCTCTGTCATGTCATTCACATGTTGCAGAAACAGCACTAGCCCTAGAGTCCCTTATGGAACCCCACTTGTCACATGCACCCTTTCTGACAGCTCGTCACGTCATATACCATCACTGTTGCTTCCTTCCTATCAGGTCACGTCACAGCAAATCACATAACTAACGTCACAACACAACAAACCACACAACACAACTAACACAACACAACAAACCACACAACACAACAAACCACACAACTCCACAACACAGCCACACAACACAGCCACACAACACAACCACACAACAAATCACTAGCCTTGCGGTTGTTCGCTGGCAACATATCCCACTCTCCTTTTTGTATAGTATACCTCACCTGTCAACACTTCGGTCGTCTACACCGACTTCAAGGTTGAGGGACTGATTATCTCATTCTGTATAAAATTCTTCATAGTGTGCTCTTGTACAGTACTGATGAAACCACTGAAAGGCGAAACGTTCACAATTAAAGACACCCAGATGTTGCACATGTGCGTAATTCCTCACCTTGGTTTTCAGCATCTTCTTTTGAGTCCTGTTTATTTTTCACTGGGTTGAACTCTGTCTACCTAGAGCGTATTCCGGGGGTCAACGCCCCCGTGCCCCAATCCTTCACCAGGCCTCCAGGTGGATGAGGTCCTCATCAACCTGGTAGTTACAGCTTGCCTCACGTAGTTCAACGTACGAACCACAGCCTGGGTGTTCGGGTACTGACTTTAGCTATCTGACCAGCTCCTTTATGCATAGTGGGAGACTGTTCAATAGTCTTAGGCCCTGGACACTTGAACATTAAATGCAACAGTTAGGTATCTTTATTTCGAAACGTTTCGCCTACACAGTAGGCTTCTTCAGTCGAGTACAGAAAAGTTGATAGAAGCAGAAGAGATTTGAAGACGATGTAATCAGTCCATCACCCTTAAAGTTTTGAGGTGGTCAGTCCCTCAGTCTGGAGGAGAGTGTTGTTCCATAGTATGAAACAATATGGACACTTACTGTGTTTACACTTAGTAAACCAAACCATACCCCGGCCGGGATTGAACCCGCGGTCATAGAGTCTCAAAACTCCAGCCCGTCGCGTTAGCCACTAGACCAGCTAACGCGACGGGCTGGAGTTTTGAGACTATGACCGCGGGTTCAATCCCGCCCGGGGTATGGTTTGTTTGCATTCGTGTCATTACGATTTCGTGAGTCATGTTTACACTTTGTGTTTTTATGGCGCCCCTGTGTTTCTGTTGCTTCCACTTTTCAGACATTATTTTTTACTGTAGGTTGTGTTAGTAATTTAGAAAGGAACAGAGGTGTATGTGGATGAATGGTTCAGAGAACCGAAAGTTGATAAATTAGATACATGCGGAACACTTGGGTATCTATAATGAGGAAACGTTTCGCCACACAGTGGCTTCATCAGTCCATACAAAGGAGAATGGTGAAGAACAGGAGGAGTTTGAGGAGGCTGAGGGACTGATTACCTCAAACTCCTCCCGTTCATCATTCTCCTTTGTATGGACTGGTGAAGCAACTGTGTGGCGAAACGTTTCCTCATTAAAGATACCCAAGTGTTGCACAAGTGTCTAATTTATCGACAGAGGTGTAGGTAAGTGGAACAATTTTTCCAGTTGAGTTACAGAAGAGAGATCCTTGAACAGCTTTAGTAATGACTGGCCAGATTTGTATTCCCTGGTGAGCACTAAATCCTCACGATCATACAACGTCTGTTAAATGAGACTTAATTTAACCTGACTTGTAAACAGAGTAGTGAAACAAGAAGATAACATTTCTTCGGATTTTTAACTCCGGAGGGTTAGCCACCCAGGATAACTCAAGGGAGGGTTAGCCACCCAGGATAACTCAGGGAAGGGTTAGCCACTCAGGATAACCCAGGGGGGATTAGCCACCCAGGATAACCCAGGGGAGGGTTAGCCACCCAGGGGAGGGTTAACCACCCAGGATAAGACAGGGAAGGGTTAGCCGCCCAGGATAAGACAGGGGAGGGTTAGCCACCCTGGGTAAGACAGGGGAGACTTAGCCACCCTGGGTAAGACAGGGGAAAGTTAGCCACCCAGGATAACCTAGGGGAGGGTTAGCCACCCAGGATAACCCAGCAGAGAGTTAACCACCCAGGATAACCCAGGGGAGGGTTAACTACCCAGGATAACCCAGGGGAGAGTTAACCACCCAGGATAACCCAGGGGAGGGTTAACCACCCAGGATAACCCAGGGGAGAGTTAACCACCCAGGATAACCCAGGGGTTACACGTGGTGACGTGTACTTAGCTCTGTGAAGACCGGTTTGTGTGCTCTCTGTGAATCTGAACCAGGATGCCCTCTCTTGAGCAACTTTACAAGCAGCTGAGAGAAGAGCTCAGAGTTGCTAAGATGGAGATACGGCGATTAACGGAGGAGAACAAGAGGATTCGTAGTAATCCTCCTGTTGTGAGTCCCCAGGTTAAGAGGGGAGCTTGGTCAGTGGCCGGGCAACATGGAACCAAGCTGAAGATCAAGAAAACGGTTGGAGAGGCAGAAACAACGAGAAACCAGAAGACTACCGTGGAAACTTCCAACCCATTCTCGGTGCTACCTGACAAATGTGAGTGTTCTACTGGGAATGCCACAACGAGCACCAAAGAAGCATTGGCAGACGTGAGTGAGACATCCCTAGAAACCCCAACGAAGACCATTGAGAACGTCTTGACGAATTCTACAAGTGGTGTAATGCTACCTGGCGAATGTGAGTCGACTACTCGGAGCATCACGACGGACGACGCCAAGGAAGGTAAAAACATTGTTGTTGTTGGGGATAGCCAGATTAGGTACATGGATAGGGCATTCTGCTTAAAGGATAGAAGTAGGAGGCAGAGAGTGTGTTTTCCTGGGGCTGGGATGAAGGATATTGTTAGCCGTCTGGATGACATCATGAGAGGTAATGGGAGCAATCCTATTATCTGTCTCAGTGCTGGAGGCAACGATGTTGGCAGACGTAGGAGTGAGGACCTGATTAGCAGGTATAGGTCAGCAATAGAGATAATTTGGAGGAAGGGTGGGAAACCTGTCATATGTGGCATTTTGCCAAGGAGAGGAGTTGGAAATGAATGGTTGTCCAGAGCAATTGGTGTCAATTGCTGGCTGGACAAATACTGTAAGGAAAATGCGGTAACATTCATTGACAACTGGGACCTCTTCTATGGCAGAAATGACATGTATGCCAGGGATGGGGTTCACTTATCTAGGTGTGGGGTGGGAGCACTGGCCAACGCAGTGGAGGGAGCAGTTAGGTCTTTAAACTAGGAATAGTTAGTGGTATGGGTTTTTGCGGGAAAACAGTGAAGTCTCAGGGTAGTAATATGAGTACTAGGAGAACTAGTAATAGGCAAAATAAGGTGGATATTGGAAAGCCAGTGGCACTAATTGACAAGGACAGTAATAGGATTAGTGGAATAACAGAAAGGAGCAGGAAGGGTAAAGAGAGAGGAGGGTCTTTAGGTATTTATTACACAAATAGTCGCAGTGCTAGGAATAAGATGGACGAGTTGAGACTAGTTGCTAGTGCAGGTAACATAGATGTATTTGCCATTACTGAGACGTGGTTTAATTAAAAAAGTCGGGACATGCCTGCAGAATGTCACATTCAGGGTTTTAAATTGTTCCAAGTAGATAGAAGTATCGGGAAGGGGGATGGGGTGGCACTCTATGTCCGAGATCGCTTGAACTGTTGCATAAAAACGGGTATTAAGTCTGAAGTAACACATACAGAGTCTGGGTAGAATTTTCAGAGGGGCATGAAAAGTTAATTTTAGGTGTGATATACCGTCCCCCAAATTTAGATAGGGACCAGGGGAGACTACTATGGGAGGAAATTGTTAGGGTCACAAGGCACGATAATGTAGTAATTCTAGGAGACTTTAATTTTAGTCATGTTGATTGGAATTTCTTGACTGGGAATTTAGAATCATACGACTTCTTAGAAGTAGTTCAGGATTGTTTTTTGAAGCAGTTTGTGACAGAACCTACAAGGGGTAATAACCTGCTTGACTTAGTTCTGGCAAACAATGAATCCCTTGTTAATAATTTAGAAGTTTCAGAAGAACTGGGTGCTAGCGACCACAAATCAATTACATTTAGAATTGAATGGAAGTATGATAGAACATTAAAATGGTATAAAATACCGACAGGTTGTTAGGTAAGACACATATGCAACAGTTAGGTATCTTTATTATGAAACGTTTCGCCTACACAGTAGGCTTGTTCAGTCAAGTACAGAAAAGTTGATAGAAGCAGAAGATACTTGAAGACGATGTAATCAGTCCATCACCCTTAAAGTTTTGAGGTGGTCAGTCCCTCAGTCTGGAGAAGAGCATTGTTCCATAGTATGAAACAATATGGAGAAGAAGTGACAGGATGGAGCTTTTTATAGCGCCAAGAGGTGAGACGTAGGAGAGGTAAGAACTCAGATGTTGAGAGGTCCCTCTCAAATCCAGCCCCTCTCACTCCAATCGACAACTTCCACTAGTGAGAGGGGCTGAATTTGAGAGGGACCTCTCAACATCTGAGTTCTTACCTCTCCTACGTCTCACCTCTTGGCGCTATAAAAAGCTCCATCCTGTCACTTCTTCTCCATATTGTTTCATACTATGGAACAATGCTCTTCTCCAGACTGAGGGACTGACCACCTCAAAACTTTAAGGGTGATGGACTGATTACATCGTCTTCAAGTATCTTCTGCTTCTATCAACTTTTCTGTACTTGACTGAAGAAGCCTACTGTGTAGGCGAAACGTTTCATAATAAAGATACCTAACTGTTGCATATGGAAGTATGATAGTAGGGATAACTCAGTAACAGTCCCAGATTTTCGCTTAGCAGATTACGATGGGCTTAGAGAACACTTATCATCTGTTGACTGGGGAAACGAAGAGAGCTATCAATATGACAGTTTTCTGAACACAATACATGCTGCTCAAAGAACGTTTATCCCTTATAAAGAAATTAGATCAAATAGAAATGACCCAAAATGGATGAATAATAGGCTGAAATATCTACTAGGGCATAAGAAAGGAATTTATAGGCGTATCAAAAGAGGCGAGGGTCATCTTATGAATCAGTATATTGACATTAAGAGGGACATTAAAAAGGGGATAAGAAAAGCTAAAAGGGACTATGAAATTAAAATTGCTAGGGATTCTAAAACTTACCCAAAAAGTTTTTTCCAGGTATATAGAACAAAAGTCAGAGATAAGATAGGTCCCCTTAAAAATAACTATGGGCATCTTACTGACAAAGAGAATGAAATGTGCTCGATTTTAAATAATTATTTTCTCTCGGTTTTACACAGGAAGACACTAATAATATTCCGGTAATTAATTTTTATAGTGGGCCAGAAGAAGATAAATTATGTAACATCACAGTCACTAGTGAAATGGTTGTGAAGCAGATAGACCGACTGAAGCAAAATAAGTCACCGGGTCCTGATGAGGTTTTTTCAAGGGTTCTAAAGGAATGCAAAATGGAAGTCTTTGAACCATTAACTAATATTTTTAATTTATCTCTTCAAACAGGTGTAGTGTCTGATATGTGGAAGATGGCTAATGTAATTCCTATTTTGAAACAGGGGACAAGTCGTTACCGTCAAATTACCGCCCAATAAGCCTGACCTCAATTGTAGGCAAATTACTAGAGTCAATTATAGCTGAGATTATAAGAAGCCATCTCGATAAGCATAGCTTGATTAATGATACTCAGCATGGATTCACAAGAGGCCGGTCTTGTCTAACTAATTTATTAACTTTCTTCAGTAAAGCTTTTGAGGCTGTTGACCACGATAAAGAATTTGATATTGTTTACTTAGATTTTAGTAAGGCATTTGATAGAGTTCCGCACCAAAGACTGTTGAAGAAAGTAGCAGCTCATGGCATTGGGGGAAGGGTGCTCTCATGGATCGAATCATGGCTCACAGACAGGAAGCAGAGAGTGTCCATAAATGGGGTTAAATCCGAGTGGGGATCAGTAACAAGTGGCGTTCCACAGGGATCAGTCTTGGGCCCGTTGTTGTTTATAATATATATCAATGATCTTGATGAAGGAATTACTAGTGTTATGAGCAAATTCGCCGATGACACGAAGATAGGTAGGATAATTGATTCAAACGTAGATGTTAGGGAACTTCAGGAGGATTTAGACAAACTCTACTCTTGGTCAGAAAAGTGGCAGATGCAGTTCAATGTAGATAAATGCAAGGTTCTGAAGCTCGGGAGTGTCCATAACCCTAGCACTTATAAGTTAAATAATGTAGAACTTAGCCATACAGATTGCGAAAAGGACTTGGGGGTTATGGTAAGCAGCAACCTTAAACCAAGACAGCAATGCCTAAGCGTACGTAATAAGGCAAATAGATTACTGGGATTTATATCAAGAAGTGTAAGCAACAGAAGTCCAGAGGTCATACTGCAGCTTTATACATCATTAGTAAGGCCTCACCTAGATTATGCAGCTCAATTCTGGTCTCCATATTACAGAATGGACATAAATTCGTTAGAAAACATTCAGCGTAGGATGACTAAATTATTGCATAGCATTAGAAATCTTCCTTATGAAGAAAGAGTGAAGACTCTTAAGTTACATTCACTTGTTAGACGAAGAATGAGGAGAGACCTGATCGAAGTGTATAAGTGGAAGATAGGTATTAATAAAGGGGATATTAACAAGGTCTTGAGGATATCTCTCCAAGAGAGAACCCGCAGTAATGGATTTAAATTAGATAAGTTTAGATTTAGAAAGGACATAGGAAAGTATTGGTTTGGAAATAGGGTAGTTGATGAGTGGAACAGTCTACCTAGTTGGGTTATTGAGGCTAGGACTTTGAGTAGTTTCAAATTTAGGTTGGATAAGTACATGAGTGGGAGGGGTTGGATTTGAGAGGGACTTGCACATCGGAGCTTGTTTCTTGGGTGGCATTGAAAATTGGGTTGGTCAAATGTTTGTTAGTTGGATGAATTGTAAAGGACCTGCCTAGTATGGGCCAACAGGCCTGCTGCAGTGTTCCTCCTTTCTTATGTTCTTATGTTCTTATAACCCAGGGGAGGGTTAACCACCCAGGATAACTCAGGGGAGGGTTAACCACCCAGGATAACCCAGGGGAGGGTTAACCACCCACTATAACCCAGGGGAGGGTTAACAACCCAGTATAACCCAGGGGAGGGTTAACCACCCAGGATAACCCAGGGGAGGGTTAACCACCTAGGATAACCCAGGGGAGGGTTGAGGGACTGATTACCTCATCTTCTGTACATAGTTCTACTGTCTTCAAGTTATGTCCTAGAATTTGTATTGATAAAGCCACTGGATGGCGAAACGTCTACAATAAAGATACCCAGATGTTGCACATGTGTCTTACTCTCATCTTGTCGGTATTATATACCATTCGTACACAACTTGTCAGACACTGCAACATCATGGAATCTTAATTCTGAGGACATGTACATAACCTTCACGACAACTACTACTACTACTAACCCATCTCTTTGGGAAGGACCTACTTCCACTGGGGAATCCCGCCTACCAGTGAATTTGCCCTCGTCTGCTTCACCTGACGTTACTATATAAGCGCCAGGATTCTTTCTTCTGCTTCAGAATCTCCACGACTATGGTGCTGTTCGCACCTTCTCCTAGGTTGAGGGACTGATTACCTCATCTTCTGTACATAGTTCTACTGTCTTCAAGTTATGTCCTAGAATTTGGGTTGATAAAGCCACTGGATGGCGAAACGTCTACAATAAAGATACCCAGATGTTGCACATGTGTCTTACTCACACCCACTAATGTATTTATCTAACCTGAAAGTTAAGACACTTGTGCAACATCTGGTTATCTTTATTGTTGACGTTTCGCCCTCCAGTGGCTTTATCAATACAAATTCTTGGACATAATAAGAAAACAGAAGAACTATGTACAAATGATGAGGTAATCAGTCCCTCAGCCTTGGAGGTGTTTAGAGCACCGTGGTTGTAGAGATTCTCTACAACGCTACGGTCTGGAGTTTTGAGACTCTCTGATCGCGGGTTCTATCCCCGTCCGTGGTATGGTTTGTTTACCCTCTGTGTCCATGTACTGTTTGTATCGGCTTGACAAAGTTCCTGGAGAGCGAAACGTTGCCACAATAAAATGTCACATTAGTTGCACTTGTGTCCTTTTACTATACATATTGTCGGTAATTCTACCAACTTTATACCTTCCTTATGTTCTTATATACTGTAGGCAGATCTCAGCTATTTAGCTCAACTGACTGACTAGATGTACATGTACATGTACATCTACCAACATGTACATATACATGTTGGTAGATAAGACACATAGGCAACTTTGTTCCAGACTTTGGAACAGAACTTCTCCAGGCTGAGGGACTGACAACCTCAAATTTACGACTTCAAGGGTGATGGACTAATTACATCGTCTTCACATCTCTACTGTTCCTGCCTACTTTCTGTACTCGACTGATGAAGCCTACTGTGTAGGCGAACGCGTTTCGGAATAAAGTTGCCTAAATGTTGCCTATGTATCTTATCTACCAACCTGTCGGTATTGTATACCATTTGATAATCACATGTACATGTACATGTCCGGTACCGACCTCCAGGCTTAGCAAGCGATAGAGGGAGACTTCTTTGGGACGAAATTGTTAGGGCTTCTAGACACGATATAGTAATGGTAGGAGATTTTAACCTTGGTCAAACTGACTGGATATCTTTGACCGGTAATCTGGAATCCAGTGACTTCCTGGAAGTAGTTCAAGACTGGTTCCTGAAACAGTGTGTAACATAGCCTACCATAAGTAATAATTTGCTTGATCTAGTCTTGTCAAATAATAAAACTTTTGTAAATAATTTGGAGATCACTGATGAACTTAGCGGAAGTAATCACAAGTAATTACATGTAATTACAAGTAATCACAATCACAAGTAATGTTTAACATTACCTGGGAGTACAAGAATAAGGATAATACGGTAAAAGTCCCAGAATTTCGTTCTGCTGATTATTGGACTTACGGAACACCTGTCTAATCTCGACTAAGGTAATCTAGATAATGTTTTTATTGACGATGACAATACTTACGATAACGAAGGGATCTACATTAATGATTTTTTCTAATGTAGAACGTGCTCAACATTATATATATATATATATATATATATATATATATATATATATATTATATATATATATATATATATCCAAGGCAGCTAGCTGCCTTGGATCAAAGTCTAGCGCAAGCTGGACTCCAAGGTATTGGTCCAGTGTGATGAGAATGGTATAGCACTGCGTACCTTGTTCCAAGGTTCGTAGGTTCGAGTCTCCTTCAGCGAGAGGTCAGTGTTTGCGAATATTTCGCCTGCTCATGCGAATTCCTTGCATATATATATATAATATATATAATATAATATATATATATATATATATATATATATATATATATATATATACAGAGAGAGAGAGAGAGAGAGAGAGAGAAGAGAGAGAGAGAGAGAGAGAGAGAGAGAGAGAGAGATTAGGTCAAATAAGAATGATTCCAAATGGATGAATAGGAGACTAAAATACCTATTAGAAGAGGTCAGGGGAAAAGTAGGACCACTGAGAATTGGGGATGAATAGCTGACTGATAATGAAATGGATATGTGTTATTTATTTTATAGTTATTTTTTGCCAGTGTTTACACAAGACATAAATGATATCCCAGCAATTAACAATTATTCACTTCCTGATTATAATAATAAAAGAAGCACTAAATCCACAAGGGTCATACAGCACTGCAGGGCAAGGGGTGTCGCAGGATCAATGGTGTTGCAGGATCAAGGGTGTTGCAGGATCAAGGGTGTTGCAGGATCAAGGGTGTTGCAGGATCATGAGTGGAGAGGATAACAGAAGTAGAGTTAGAAAGGGCTGTGGGGAGTGCTTAAGAAAGTACATATTATCAAAGTTTATGTAATAAATCGGTTGCTGTCAGAAAGTGAAAGAGTCTTAGTCATAGGTGGGGCCGTCATCGAGGCGGGAAGATGAAGGGTCATAGAGCGGTGACGACGTCGGAGGTAAATTCTACATGCTCCTTGAAAAACAGGACAATCCAAGAGAAAATGGCAAACCGAAACTTGAACCTGACAATTTTCAAAGAGTGGGACAGGGCGCCTCTCCATGTGATACCCGTGAGTAAGACGAGTGTGGCCGATGTGAAGACGGGAGAGAGTAGTCTCCCAACCTCGACATCGATGATAAGATGGCCAGAAACCTAAACTTGGCTTGATGGAATATAATATATTGTGAATAATGTCGGATCAACGGTGTTGCCAACAAAGGCAAAGGCTGTTAGAGATTACAGCAAAATAGTCTGAACATGGTGTTCCTCTACATGAAACTGGAAGGTCACATGCCGCTGACCGTGCAGCAGAGTCTTGTCTGCTCGTTGACCTGAACATCAACATGGCAAGGGACCCAGCAGAAAACGATTTGCTTTTTGCAATAAGAATTGCATACAGTTCAGCTGTACAATTGCTAACCGAGTCTAATAAATACCCTCACACAACACTGGGAGCACTGCTGCAAACCCGACACCCTCAGAGGACCTAAAATCATAAGAAAAAGGGAGCGAGAAGCAACTAGGCATTTGAGATTTCGTGCACGGCACGAATTAACTGTATAATACCCATTCTGGAAACCACTTTAACATGATACTGACAGGTCCTTCAAAAACCCAGCCCATCTTACCACAGTTATACTACTACTACTACTACTGCCTATGCGACCTTCCACCTGACTCCTGCCACTATATATTCTTTTCTTAGTTACTTTGCATTCATGTAACAGGTCAATATCATCATGTGACACGGAGGCACATGGCTTCTTCCGAAAGGAAGAGGTTACGATGTTCCGGAGACTCAGCTGAGGAATCGGATTTGGAAAGGCATGGCGCAGTTCTGGCGAAGAAGCTGCGAGATCACTCACTGGATTCGCGGGACAGCTGGGCAAGCGAAACCAGCCGGGCCAGTGAGATAGGGATGGATCAAGAAACACTCATCCTAACCACAAGTGTGCAGGATGGAGAAGGTTGACAGGTAGCATGTGCCCCGAAGTCTCAGGGAAGACACAATGTTATCTTGCCTCAGATCGGGAAAGCCAAGCCATCTGCAGGCAACAAATTCAGGATAATAAGCCAAAGACACCACGACACACCGTATTCTGATATAATCCACTTCGAGAAGTAATATGGCCTGAAGATATCAGTGTCCCCAAATCAGAAAGGGGAGTTTATTCATACTCCCCGAAACACAGAGTCCTGCGAAGTACTGCAGAAGGTGAACGACCTCGAATCACCACTTATCCTAACAAAACTAAAATCCATAGAGAGGGTAACAAAAGGTGTACTAATGCGCTATTCATGAGACATGCCTCGTAATGCAATCCATAGTAACAAAAACATCCTGAAAGTTGAATGGCTCCTAGCAACGAAGAAGACAGTGTACCTAAGAGGCAAGTTTTGCTCCAACACAGAGGATCTCTTCCAGCTAAATTGGATCTCAGTTGCTGGGGAACATACAAGATTACGACGTACCACCCATAACTTTTGAGGTGTTTCAGGTGTTACAGCTACAGCCACCTCAGCGCCCGATGTCAGTTTAAAGAAGTATGCGGCATCTGTAGCGAGTCTCACCCAACCAAGGACTGCTTGAATAAATTGAAAAAAGGTGATGCTACTGACCCTAGATGTCCGAACTGAGGCAAGAAGCACCATGCTTAGATCCTGCACTGCCCGAAGAGGCCCCGCCATTTCAAGGCAGCGGGAGAAACTCCTGTTGTCTATCCTCCAGCAACAAATAGAGCCCTCATCACTGAGCAGCAGCCTCGTCCAGAGGACGCTACAACAACACGGAATCCAGGGCCACTTCCCAGACCACAGCGGCGAAGGAAGCCGAGGAAGCATCAGCGACGGGGTCGCATCCTTGCTCAAGCTCCCACCCGACAACGGCAGCCAACGGGCTTCATTCTGCTGTAGGAGACCGCAGAGGTCAGCCCCAGCACCACAACAATTAGGTGACAGGGACGTCCTATATTTCCACTGAGCCATCAACTGATGTCAACGATCACCTGCTTCACCGATACCATATGCGACCTGAGAGACTCAAAGGAAAACAAAGGGACATTAATTTAAGAAAACAGTCCCTGGGTTTATTTTCAAATTTACACAGTCACCCAACACGGACTCAGAGACGTTGATGGAAGGCCTGATGGCCTCAGCCCCCTGTAGTTCATAAAATGTTTAGCAGTGGAACTTACAAGGAATACAGCAAGACACTGATCGCAGTAAAAGAAGAACTGAATTAGATCGACATCTCCTTACAGATCCTCCGAGGAATCATCTTAGGCTTAAGACCCGTGTCAGGACACAGTTCCTGACGAATTAATCATTCAGTGACTCTGTATTAGAACCGAAGAAGCTACACGTTGCGATACATTTCCTATAATAAATGTGAACGGTACATAAGTGTCTTTTTCCAAATTTTATCGTTATCACCAGACCATTTGTAAATACACAGCACATACAAACATGCACCTTAAAACACGTTTATCCTTGGTTAAAATGAAATTAATATGTAAGAAGAGGAGACTACCAAGAAAACAGAAGACAGTTGAAGCATAAGAAGAGAATGTAAACAACGCACGAGAGGTGGATAACAGTGTATGAAAGACATGGAAGTAGATGACGCAGATGTGATGATGAGAGAAGAATAAAGATTGGAGTAACTTTTTATTGGTATTTGCAGATGGGGGAGAATATAGTACTGGATAACTGTGTGTGTGTGTGTGTGTGTGTGTGTGTGTGTGTGTGTGTGTGTGTGTGTGTGTGTGTACTCACCTAGTTGAGGTTGCAGGGGTCGAGTCCTAGCTCCTGGCCCCGCCTTTTCACTGGTCGCTATTAGGTCACTCTCCTGAACCCTGAGCTTTATCATACCTCTGCTTAAAGCTATGTATGGATCCTGCCTCCACTACATCGCTTCCCAAACTATTCCACTTCCTGACTACTCTGTGGCTGAAGAAATACTTCCTAACATCTCTGTGATTCATCTGTGTCTTCAACTTCCAACTGTGTCCCCTTGTTACTGTGTCCAGTCTCTGGAACATCCTGTCTCTGTCCACCTTGTCAACTCCTCTCAGTATTTTGTATGTCGTTATCATGTCCCCCCTATCTCTTCTGTCCTCCAGTGTCGTCAGGTTGATTTCCCTTAACCTTTCCTCGTAGGACATATCCCTTAGCTCTGGGACTAGTTTTGTTGCAAACCTTTGCACTTTCTCTAGTTCCTTTACGTGCTTGGCTAGGTGTGGGTTCCAAACTGGTGCCGCATACTCCAATATGGGCCTAACGTACACGGTGTACAGGGTCCTGAACGTTTCCCTATTAAGATGTCGGAATGCTGTTCTGAGGTTTGCTAGGCGCCCATATGCTGCAGCAGTTATGTGGTTGATGTCCGCTTCAGGAGATGTGCCAGGTGTTATACTCACCCCAAGATCTTTTTCCTTGAGTGAGGTTTGTAGTCTCTGGCCCCCCTAGACTGTACTCCGTCTGCGGTCTTCTTTGCCCTTCCCCAATCTTCATGACTTTGCACTTGGTGGGGTTGAACTCCAGGAGCCAATTGCTGGACCAGGTCTGCAGCCTGTCCAGATCCCTTTGTAGTTCTGCCTGGTCTTCAATCGAATGAATTCTTTTCATCAACTTCTCGTCATCTGCAAACAGGGACACTTTGGAGTCTATTCCTTCCGTCATGTCGTTCACAAATACCAGAAACAGCACTGGTCCTAGGACTGACCCCTGTGGGACCCCGCTGGTCACAGGCGCCCACTCTGACACCTCACCACGTACCATGACTCGCTGCTGTCTTCCTGACAAGTATTCTCTGATCCATTGTAGTGCCTTCCCTGTTATCCCTGCTTGGTCCTTCAGTTTTTGCACTAATCTCTTGTGTGGAACTGTGTGAAGCGCCTTCTTGCAGTCCAAGAAAATGCAATCCACCCACCCTTCTCTCTCTTGTCTTACTGCTGTCACCCTGTCATAGAACTCCAGTAGGTTTGTGACACAGGATTTCCCGTCCCTGAAACCATGCTGGCTGCTGTTGATGAGATCATTCCTTTGTAGGTTTTCCATCACTCTTCTCCTGATAATCTTCTCCATGACTTTACATACTATGCATGTCAGTGACACTGGTCTATAGTTTAGTGCTTCATGTCTGCCTCTTTTTTTAAAGATTGGGACTACATTTGCTGTCTTCCATGCCTCAGGCAATTTCCCTGTTTCGATAGATGTATTGAATATTTTTGTTAGGGGAACACATAGTGCCTCTGCTTCCTCTCTCAGGACCCATGGAGAGATGTTATCCGGCCCCATTGCCTTTGAGGTATCTAGCTCACTCAGAAGCCTCTTCACTTCTTCCTCGGTTGTGTGTACTGTGTCCAGCAGTTGGTGGTGTACACCACCTCTCCGTCTTTCTGGAGCCCCTTCTGTCTCCAATGTGAACACTTTTTTGAATCTCTTGTTGAGTTCCTCACATACTTCACGGTCATTTCTTGTCTCTCCTCCTTCCTTCCTTAGCCTGATTACCTGGTCCTTGACTGTTGTTTTCCTCCTGATGTGGCTGTATAACAGCTTCGGGTCAGAGTTGGCTTTCGCTGCTATGTCGTTTTCATTCTGTCGCTGGGCCTCCTTTCTTATCTGTGCATATTCATTTCTGGCTCTTTGACTGCTCTCCTTATTCTCTTGGGTCCTTTGCCTTCTATATTTCTTCCATTCCCTAGCACACTTGGTTTTTGCCTCCCTGCACCTTTGGGTGCACCATGGGCTTATCCTGGCTTTTTCATTATTCCTGTTACCCTTGGGTACAAACCTCTCCTCAGCTTCCTTGCACATTGTTGCTACATATTCCATCATCTCATTAACTGGCTTCCCTGCCAGTTCTCGGTCCCACTGAACCCCGTTCAGGTAGTTCTCCATTCCCGCGTAGTCCACTTTCTTGTAGTTTGGCTTCATTTGCCCTGGCCTTCCTGCTTCCCCCTCCACTTGTAGCTCTGTGTATTCGAAGCTTAAAACCACATGATCGCTGGCCCCAAGGGGTCTTTCATAAGTGGTGTCCTCAATATCTGCACTACTCAAGGTGAATACTAGGTCCAGTCTTGTCGGTGGTTCATCCTCTCCTCTCTCTCTTGTAGTGTCCCTTAAATGTTGGTACATGAAGTTTTCCAGTACCACCTCCATCATCTTAGCCCTCCACGTATCTTGGCCCTCATGTGGCTCCAAGTTCTCCCAATCGATTTTCTTGTGGTTAAAGTCACCCATGATCAGGAGCTTTGCCCTGCATGCATGAGCTCTTCTGGCCACTGTAGCCAGTGTGTCAACCATCGCTCTATTGCTCTCATTATACTCCTGCCTTGGCCTCCTGCTGTTCTGTGGTGGGTTATACATCACCGCAATTACCACTTTGGGACCTCCAGAGTGAAGCGTTCCCGCTATGTAATCGCTTGCTTCTCTGCTGTCTCCTTTCTCCAGCTCATCAAAATTCTATCAGTTTTTGATCAGCAGTGCCACTCCTCCACCCCCCGTGTTTCCTCTGTCTTTCCTCAGGATCTGGTATCTCATTGTAAAGATGGCATCTGTTATCATACCTGTAAGCTTGGTTTCTGTGAGAGCTATGATGTCCGGTGATGCCTCTTTGACTCTTTCTTGCCACTCCTCCCACTCACTTGTTATTCCGTCAGCATTTGTGCACCATACCTTCAGTTTCCTCTCCAACAATATGGTTTGGGGGCCTGTGAAGGTGGGAGACCTGGTAGCGTACTGTGGGATTCTATGGCTGGGTGTTGGGTGGAAGCTGTGAGTATGGATTGTAGTTTGTGTTGGGATGGTATGATAGGTTGTGGGGTTCTGAAGATGGTTCTGTGTGTGCTTGCCATTGCTGTGTGTGTGTGTGTGTACTCACCTATTTGTACTCACCTATTTGTGGTTGCAGGGGTCGAGTCACAGCTCCTGGCCCCGCCTCTTCGCTGATTGCTACTAGGTCCTCTCTCTCCCTGCCCCATGAGCTCTATCATACCTCGCCTTAAAACTATGTATGGTTCCTGCCTCCACCACATCACTTTCTAGGCTATTCCATGGCCTGACTACTCTATGACTGAAGAAATACTTCCTAACATCCCTTTGATTCATCTGAGTCTTCAACTTCCAATTGTGACCTCTTGTGTCTGTGTCCCATCTCTGGAACATCCCGTCTTTGTCCACCTCGTCTATTCCGCGCAGTATTTATATGTCGTTATCATGTCTCCCCTGACCCTCCTGGCCTCCAGTGTCGTCAGGCCGATTTCCCTCAACCTTTCTTCATAGGACAATCCCCGTAGCTCTGGGACTAGTCTTGTTGCGAACCTTTGCACTTTCTCTAATTTCTTGACGTGCTTGACTAGGTGTGGATTCCAAACTGGTGCTGCATACTCCAGTATGGGCCTGACGTAGATGGTGTACAGAGTCTTAAACGAATCCTTACTGAGGTATCGGAACGCTATCCGTAGGTTTGCCAGGCGCCCGTATGCTGCAGCAGTTATCTGATTGATGTGCGCCTCAGGAGATATGCTCGGTGTTATACTCACCCCCAGATCTTTTTCCTTTAGTGAGGTTTGCAGTCTTTGGCCATCTAAACTATATTGTGTCTGCGGTCTTGTGTGTGTGTGTGTGTGTGTGTGTGTGTGTGTGTGTGTGTGTGTGTGTGTGTGTATACCAATTCAATTAACATGTAAATCCTGTATATCACCAACGTGAATATTTACTTTGGATCATCGTATTCAAATAACCCTCAACGCGATGCAACGGTAAATTAAAGTGCGAGAACATTTGATAGTGACAGTCAAAGGATACGGATGTTGACGGGTGGGAGGTATATCTGGTATCAGCGGTGATGTTGACGGGTGGGAGGTATATCTGGTATCAGCGGTGATGTTGACGGGTGGGAGGTATATCTGGTATCAGCGGTGATGTTGACGGGTGGGAGGTATATCTGGTATCAGCGGTGATGTTGACGGGTGGGAGGTATATCTGGTATCAGCGGTGATGTTGACGGGTGGGAGGTATATCTGGTATCAGCGGTGATGTTGACGGGTGGGAGGTATATCTGGTATCAGCGGTGATGTTGACGGGTGGGAGGTATATCTGGTATCAGCGGTGATGTTGACGGGTGGGAGGTATATCTGGTATCAGCGGTGATGTTGACGGGTGGGAGGTATATCTGGTATCAGCGGTGATGTTGACGGGTGGGAGGTATATCTGGTATCAGCGGTGATGTTGACGGGTGGGAGGTATATCTGGTATCAGCGGTGATGTTGACGGGTGGGAGGTATATCTGGTATCAGCGGTGATGTTGACGGGTGGGAGGTATATCTGGTATCAGCGGTGATGTTGACGGGTGGGAGGTATATCTGGTATCAGCGGTGATGTTGACGGGTGGGAGGTATATCTGGTATCAGCGGTGATGTTGACGGGTGGGAGGTATATCTGGTATCAGCGGTGATGTTGACGGGTGGGAGGTATATCTGGTATCAGCGGTGATGTTGACGGGTGGGAGGTATATCTGGTATCAGCGGTGATGTTGACGGGTGGGAGGTATATCTGGTATCAGCGGTGATGTTGACGGGTGGGAGGTATATCTGGTATCAGCGGTGATGTTGACGGGTGGGAGGTATATCTGGTATCAGCGGTGATGTTGACGGGTGGGAGGTATATCTGGTATCAGCGGTGATGTTGACGGGTGGGAGGTATATCTGGTATCAGCGGTGATGTTGACGGGTGGGAGGTATATCTGGTATCAGCGGTGATGTTGACGGGTGGGAGGTATATCTGGTATCAGCGGTGATGTTGACGGGTGGGAGGTATATCTGGTATCAGCGGTGATGTTGACGGGTGGGAGGTATATCTGGTATCAGCGGTGATGTTGACGGGTGGGAGGTATATCTGGTATCAGCGGTGATGTTGACGGGTGGGAGGTATATCTGGTATCAGCGGTGATGTTGACGGGTGGGAGGTATATCTGGTATCAGCGGTGATGTTGACGGGTGGGAGGTATATCTGGTATCAGCGGTGATGTTGACGGGTGGGAGGTATATCTGGTATCAGCGGTGATGTTGACGGGTGGGAGGTATATCTGGTATCAGCGGTGATGTTGACGGGTGGGAGGTATATCTGGTATCAGCGGTGATGTTGACGGGTGGGAGGTATATCTGGTATCAGCGGTGATGTTGACGGGTGGGAGGTATATCTGGTATCAGCGGTGATGTTGACGGGTGGGAGGTATATCTGGTATCAGCGGTGATGTTGACGGGTGGGAGGTATATCTGGTATCAGCGGTGATGTTGACGGGTGGGAGGTATATCTGGTATCAGCGGTGATGTTGACGGGTGGGAGGTATATCTAAATTATTTAGTAGGTACTCAAACTGATAGATATGCAGTGTTATACACAGTGTTATTCACAGTGTTATTCACAGTGTTATTCACAGTGTTATTCACAGTGTTATTCACAGTGTTATTCACAGTGTTATTCACAGTGTTATCACAGTGTTATTCACAGTGTTATTCACAGTGTTATTCACAGTGTTATTCACAGTGTTATTCACAGTGTTATTCACAGTGTTATTCACAGTGTTATTCACAGTGTTATTCACAGTGTTATTCACAGTGTTATTCACAGTGTTATATATTCACACTAAATCCCTTGATCAGGGGTTCCCAAACTCTTCATATCATCGTCACCTTCAAAAAGTTTGAAATTGTTCATCAATACCTTCATAACGTTTGACATTGTTCATCGATACCTTCATGAAGTTTGAAATTGTTCATCAATACCTTCATAACGTTTGACATTGTTCATCAATACCTTCATGAAGTTTGAAATTGTTCATCAATACCTTCATGAAGTTTGAAATTGTTCATCAATACCTTCATAACGTTTGACATTGTTCATCGATACCTTCATGAAGTTTGAAATTGTTCATCAATACCTTCATAACGTTTGACATTGTTCATCAATACCTTCATGAAGTTTGAAATTGTTCATCAATACCTTCATGAAGTTTGAAATTGTTCATCAATACCTTCATAACGTTTGACATTGTTCATCGATACCTTCATAACGTTTGACATTGTTCATCGATACCTTCATGAAGTTTGAAATTGTTCATCGATACCTTCATGAAGTTTGAAATTGTTCATCGATACCTTCATGAAGTTTGAAATTGTTCATCGATACCTTCATGAAGTTTGACATTGTTCATCGACCCCAAAAATCTATAATTTGAAAATTTAATAAATATTATTTCAACAATACCTCGAATAATAATATATAATAATAATGACACCATAAAAACAGTTTAATTAGATAATGAAAATATAATAATAAACAATTTAACATACCGTTTTTTACTGAAACTCTTGATGTTATTAGTGGTTAAAATGCATCTGATGAACGTCAACAAGACCTGATGTTATTAGTGGTTAGAATGCATCTGATGAACGTCAACAAGACCTGATGTTATTAGTGGTTAAAATGCATCTGATGAACGTCAACAAGACCTGATGTTATTAGTGGTTAGAATGCATCTGAAGAACGTCAACAAGACCTGATGTTATTAGTGGTTAAAATGCATCTGAAGAACGTCAACAAGACCTGATGTTATTAGTGGTTAGAATGCATTTGATGAACGTCAACAAGACCTGATGTTATTAGTGATTAGAATGCATCTGATGAACGTCAACAAGACCTGATGTTATTAGTGATTAGAATGCATCTGATGAACGTCAACAAGACCTGATGTTATTAGTGATTAGAATGCATCTGATGAACGTCAACAAGACTTGATGTTATTAGTGGTTAGAATGCATCTGAAGAACGTCAACAAGACCTGATGTTATTAGTGGTTAGAATGCATCTGAAGAACGTCAACAAGACCTGATGTTATTAGTGATTAGAATGCATCTGATGAACGTCAACAAGACCTGATGTTATTAGTGATTAGAATGCATCTGATGAACGTCAACAAGACCTGATGTTATTAGTGATTAGAATGCATCTGATGAACGTCAACAAGACCTGATGTTATTAGTGGTTAGAATGCATCTGAAGAACGTCAACAAGACCTGATGTTATTAGTGGTTAGAATGCATCTGATGAACGTCAACAAGACCTGATGTCACTAGTGGTTAGAATGCATCTGATGAACGTCAACAAGACCTGATGTCATTAGTGATTAGAATGCATCTGATAAACGTCAACAAGACCTGATGTCATTAGTGGTTAGAATGCATCTGATAAACGTCAACAAGACCTGATGTCATTAGTGGTTAGAATGCATCTGATAAACGTCAACAAGACCTGATGTCATTAGTGGTTAGAATGCATCTGATAAACGTCAACAAGACCACTGGTATTTGGTTGGTAATTAGTGAGTTACAGTGGTACGTCACGACGCTCTTCCAGGTTCACTCTGTTCCTCTGCTTAATTACAACTGCATTTACACGGCTAAAACCAGTTTCAACTATGTATTAACACTCTTTGATCTCCAGCCATTTATCGTCCGTTAGTGGTCAATACTGACTTGTAGTGGTCAATACTGACTTGTAGTGGTCAATATTGACTTTTAGTGGTCAACATTGACTTTTAGTGGTCAACATTGACTTTTAGTGGTCAACATTGACTTTTAGTGGTCAACATTGACTTTTAGTGGTCAACATTGACTTTTAGTGGTCAACATTGACTTTTAGTGGTCAACATTGACTTTTAGTGGTCAACATTGACTGTTAGTGGTCAATATTGACTTTTAGTGGTCAACATTGACTGTTAGTGGTCAATATTGACTTTTAGTGGTCAATATTGACTTTTAGTGGTCAACATTGACTTTTAGTGGTCAATATTGACTTTTACTGGTCAACATTGACTTTTAGTGGTCAACATTGACTTTTACTGGTCAACATTGACTTTTAGTGGTCAACATTGACTTTTATTGGTCAATATTGACTTTTATTGGTCAATATTGACTTTTATTGGTCAATATTGACTTTTAGTGGTCAATATTGACTTTTAGTGGTCAATATTGACTTTTAGTGGTCAATATTGACTTTTAGTGGTCAATATTGACTTTTAGTGGTCAATATTGACCACTTTAGGGAACCCTGCCCTTGAGCTACGCATATTCTCTACTTGTCCCCAAAATATTTCTAATTTATATAAATTATTTACCAAAAGGAATTATATGAATCTACAGAAGATGCAAAAAACTTAGGTAAAATTGATGAGAATAATTGCAAATATTTACAAAACGAATTGGATGATACATTAAGCATGTGGAGTGTTAAATGAGGAGGAATTTGATAAACATAAACGTCATGTAGAGATGTATCGGATGTGAAAATTTAGATATCCGTGGATGCGGATGTGTATGAGGATGTCTTACTTATTTTGCGGACGCTGATGTATGAAATTGTGCGGATGTTCAGCGGATTCGGATGCAGATGCATATGCGGATATCTGTTTACAGTAAAATGCGGATGCAGATGTGGATGCATATGTAAGAAATTGTGCGGATGTTCCGTGGATGCGGATATCCGATACATCAATAAGTCATGTAATGGAAACTGCAGAACTTAAAATCAGGCCACGTGAAGAATGTAGACTGTACGTGAGAGGAATATTTAAGTAATATTTGATAAAGTATAAATCACTCACGTTATTTTAGTTTAGTAAATGTGTGATAAGATTTCTTGTATGTCTTAAAGGGACTTCCATATAACCGGTCGGGACTCGAGTACATCCCACTAAAAGCGATAAGAGTACATCCCACTATAGCCATAAAGAGGACATATCCCTCACATCGCAGTTGGATTTGTAATTAAATATTATGAGTACAACCCCAAGGCTCCTGCCTCAGCCCTATCCTCTTCAACATATACGTCAACGACCTCCCCCAACCTGACCATACCGACACCATCATCACCCAATTTGCAGACGATGTCATCCATGTTGTCTCCTCCACCCCTACAACTGGTGCAAATAAGCATTGGAGAGCAATTGAGGAAATGAATGAAGAACTAAATAGAACAGCCAGGTGGGAGAAGAAATGGAGAATCACAACCAACCCAGACAAAGTCATCATCAGCACCATCGGATGCTTGCCATCAACCATAGAAGACAAAGGAGGCATTTCCATCAGAGGCACCCGAATAGCTATTAGGAATCCAAACAAGATCCTAGGATACGAGGTCGACTGATTACTCAACTCTACATCCCACATAACCAAAAAAGGTAAACATAGCGAAAGCCCACCTTGGCCAACTTTATCGATTCAAAGCAGCTCCTCCCCACATCAAACTACACCTGTACAAGATGATGATCAGACCTCTGCTGGAATACCCCTGTGTACCCATGTCGCTCACAACCAAAACCAACATGCTAAAACTCCAAAGAGTCCAAAACAAAGCCCTCCTCTTCATCACTGGCACCAGACTCAGAGACAGAATCAGGACCGAGGACCTACACATACAACAGAGAATCCCCGCAATCAATGTTCGGTTAGACAAACTCACGAAGAGACAACTATATGACATGCAGGAACTCTATGTGCCTGACAGAGAGAACCCCCCCCCCCCAACCAGTGAACATGACCGGCTATACCATTACCACCCCTCCTCACAGAACCAAAAGAATGGCCCTCAAGCAAAGAGTTCGACGCTTCATCCACAAGGAGAACTTCCCTCGACCGAAAATCTTAAGCGACCTCCCTGCAGAAGAAGAATGGTTACCACCGGAACCATTCTATGTCCAGTAACATGGACTAACACTCCCCATTTCCGGGTGACCCACTTCTATCAACCAACACTCACAACTAACATTGTTGCACCTACAACTACCCTCCAGCAGGACACCACCTCAGTCACTGCTTAGCCAGCCAACCCCAGGTGAGCAACCAACCTCCATCAAATGACCTGCAACTTCCGCCTGCAGCTGCGGCCTTCTGACCAACCTCTGGCGACAAAAAAGTAATTGCACACAGTATGCATCCTTCCAATTCAATGACGCACTGGTATAACAATATAGCAGTGTGCAACTGATGGGCAGGAGGTATACCCCACTCATAAAATCAACCTCTTTACAAATTACCCAATATGCACACAAGCGTATTCAAACTACACCTAAGTGGATAGGCCACTACCCTTTTATAATCCCACCTACCCCTCCTCCCTTCCCAACCTTTCCTACATTCCATCCTTACCCATCCTTCTTCTCCCCTCCCATCTTACCAAAGCTCTGGTCAGAACCTCGAACCCCTTTGATCAATGTTGCTCGTGTGAGCTTAAAATGTAAATAGAAACAATTACTTTGATTTCACTGGTGTTTAGCAAGATATTGGATCATTAACAGACCTGTTACATGATAAACAACAACTACCATTATTACCATACACAAATAACCCTCACATAGAAGAAAGAATTATCTGACGACCTCTACCACTACTTCTCCACTTCCTTATCTGTGTCGCGTCCCTCTCCTCCTCGCCTATGCGTATATACTATACACACACACACAAACACACACACACACACACACACACACACATATATATACATATATATATACATATATATATATATATATATATATATGCAATAAGATCACAGTAAACAGGTGATTTCAGAATATGCAAAACAACCACTCTGAAAGAATAGAGAAATTCCAAGCGCTTTCGTGACTACTCACATTATCAAGGAACTATGAAAGCAAAGCATCCAAGGAAGCTATATAAGGGGTCTGGTCGGCACCTCACTATCAGATCCCACAACGGTTTAAACACGTGACGCGCGGCGAGCCAACTTGGAAAGGTACTTGGCACAACTCACCCCACAAACTATTCTACCCAAGAAATAAGAAATTTAAAGATTATTTGTCCAGTGTATTATTAAATTCTTCCCAAATTCTATTAATTATAAATGGATCTAATTTATATAAACCAAAGGAAATATTCATATTATTGTCAAAACTGCTTTTTATGAAACAAGATTCAATTATATTCCTGTCGACCATGGACTTGCTTGATACTACTTTCTCAACTTATTGAAAATCAATTGGATGGTTAAAATCTCTTACATGAATAAATAGAGCATTGGAATCTTGTCCAGTTCTAATGCTATATTTATGTTGTTTTAATCTTAGTTCGAGATTTTTACCAGTTTGACCGTAATAAACTTTATCGCAAATTTTACAAGGAATCTTATAGACACATCCATCAGCATTTTGGGGGGAATTCTTTATCAAAAGTTTTTTTACTGTATCGAGATTTTTGAATACAACTTTAATATTAAAAGTCTTAAGAAGAGAAGGCATATCAACCAAGTTTTCATGGTAAGGGAGAACCAACATATTTTTATTTGAATAAGGCTGGTTGTCCCTTTTTGGATTGTAAAAAGTATTTCTGGCAACTTTAAAAGATTTATCAATTACATTTCTTGGGTATTTTAAATCATTACCTATTTCATAAATTTTGGATATTTCCTCATCTATGAACTCAGGACTACAAATTCGTAAAGCTCTCAGAAACATTGATGAGAAAACAGTTTGACTATCTTGATGCGAGGAATAATAGTGGACATAGGAACAGTTATTAGTAGGTTTTCTGTAAATTTTAAATTTGAATTCATTATTACCCTTAATAATTAAAACATCTAGAAAAGGCAATGAGTTATTTTCTTCAAACTCAACAGTAAAGTTTATTGAATGGGCTAAGCTATTTAATTTACCAAGGAAATGGTGTATATCTACATTTTTGGGCATAAGACACAAAATATCATCAACATATCTGAACCATTTAGCTCTATTAGGGAGGATTGTGTTAAGTAACCTTGTTTCAAAAAATTCCATGTATAGGTTACTAAGAACAGGTGAAAGAGGATTTCCCATTGCCATACCAAACTTCTGAGTGTAAAATTTATCATTAAATACAAATTTTGCATCAACAATGCAAAGTTTAATAAGTTTAATGATAGTAGGAACTGGCAATGGTAAATCATAGTTAACGAGTTCTTCAGATAAGAAACTTAATAAATCAACAGGAACTTTCGTAAACAAGGAAGTAACATCAAAACTAACCATGTTAAAATCATTTAGGTCAGTCAAGGAGCTTAATTTATCAACCAAGTCTATGTTGTTTTTAACATTAAAGTTAGAAATTTTGCCAACAATAGAGCTCAAAATATCAACAAGCCATTTGGATAATTTATATGAAACTGACCCTATGGAGCTAATAATTGGTCTGACTGGATATATATATATATCTTATTGTGACCTCGAACGAGTGGTATTGATCAAAAGCAACATTGCACTAGCCAAGAACTCGAACCCATGCTGTTTGGCCTGCCTCATGGTGGGCGACAACACTTACTCTTAAGGATCGTATGGTCCAGTGGATAAGGGCGTCATGTGTTTTCGCCCACCATGAGGCAGGCAAAAGCAGCATGGGTTCGAGTCCTTGGCTAGTGCAGTGTTGTTTATATATATATATATATATATATATATATATATATATATAATATATATATATATATATATATATATATATATATATATATATATATATATAATGTCGTCCCGAATATGTAAAACTGGTCAATTAGCAAGAACTCATTTAAAATTAAGTCCTTTCTAAAATTTTCTCTTATACGTTTAAAGATATATTTTTGTCATTAATGTTGATGTAAAAATTTATAATTTTGCACCAAAAGGAACTTAGAAAACTTACCTAACCTTATTATAACAAGCGCAATTTATTTTAGCCTAACCCGACTAAATATATTTTAGATTTGTTTACAATAATTTAATACTAAACAAACACAGTGAAATATATTTTTATCGTTAGGTTCAGAATGATTTTGGCGAAATTATTGCATACACAAATTTTCACTTGTCCTATATGGCAAGATGAACGTTGCTATTTAAGCCAAGATCGCAAGTTCTGTCTATATATATAATTAGGTAGAAGGTTGGTAGACAGCAACCACCCAGGGAGGTACTACCGTCCTGTGGTAGTAGGTTGGTAGACAACAACCACCCAGGGAGGTACTACCGTCCTGTGGTAGTAGGTTGGTAGACAGCAACCACCCAGGGAGGTACTACCGTCCTGTGGTAGTAGGTTGGTAGACAACAACCACCCAGGGAGGTACTACCGTCCTGTGGTAGTAGGTTGGTAGACAGCAACCACCCAGGGGAGGTACTACCGTCCTGTGGTAGTAGGTTGGTAGACAGCAACCACCCAGAGAGGTACTACCGTCCTGTGGTAGTAGGTTGGTAGACAGCAACCACCCTGGGAGGTACTACCGTCCTGTGATAGTAGGTTGGTAGACAGCAACCACCCTGGGAGGTACTACCGTCCTGTGGTAGTAGGTTGGTAGACAGCAACCACCCAGGGAGGTACTACCGTCCTGTGGTAGTAGGTTGGTAGACAGCAACCACCCTGGGAGGTACTACCGTCCTGTGATAGTAGGTTGGTAGACAGCAACCACTCATGGAGGTACTACCGTCCTGTGGTAGTAGGTTGGTAGACAGCAACCGCCCAGGGAGGTACTACCGTCCTGTGGTAGTAGGTTGGTAGACAGCAACCACCCAGGGAGGTACTACCGTCCTGTGGTAGTAGGTTGGTAGACAGCAACCACCCAGGGAGGTACTACCGTCCTGTGGTAGTAGGTTGATAGACAACAACCACCCAGGGAGGTACTACCGTCCTGTGGTAGTAGGTTGGTAGACAGCAACCGCCCAGGGAGGTACTACCGTCCTGTGGTAGTAGGTTGGTAGACAGCAACCACCCAGGGAGGTACTACCGTCCTGTGGTAGTAGGTTGGCAGACAGCAACCACCCAGAGAGGTACTACCGTCCTGCCAAGTGAGTGTAAAACGAAAGCCTGTAATTGTTTTACATGATGGTAGGATTGCTGGTGTCTTTTTTCTGTCTCATAAACATGCAAGATTTCAGGTACGTCTTGCTACTTCTACTTACACTTAGGTCACACTACACATATGTGTACAAGCATATATATACACACCCATCTGGGTTTTCTTCTATTTACTTACTAGTTCTTGTTCTTGTTTATTTCCTCTTATCTCCATGGGGAAGTGGAACAGAATTCTTCCTCCGTAAGTCATGCGTGTTGTAAGAGGTGACTAAAATGCCGGGAGCAAGAGTGTAGTAACCCCTTCTCCTATATACATTACTAAACATGAAAGATGAACCGTTTTTAAAACCGACAAGTTGAAGAATTGAGACACTTATGCAATATATGGGAATCTTTATTTAGGAAACGTTTCGCCACACAGTGACTTCATCAGTCCAATACAAACTTTGTATTGGACTGATGAAGCCACTATGTGGCGAAACGTTTCCTAAATAATGATTTCCATATGCTGCATAAGTGTCTCAATTCCATATATATTATATTGGTTCCCTCACTCTCGTGTGTTAGGGTGACTTGTAAATAGTCCAAGCAGGACCGAAACGCCGTCATAAGCTTCTCTCTTCTATGTACGGTTTTTTGAATATTGTTTCAGTCACAGTATAGTGCCTTTTAGGTCATTATTGTACCAGTTGTTATAAATAATATATACAAATATAGGTTAAAAATCTGACTACAAATTAATTGATGATACACAAATAACCCGCACATAAAAGACAGAAGCTTACGACGACGTTTCGGTCCGACTTGGACCATTGACAAAGTCACACTAACAGAGGAGGAGCAGAACGGCTATATATAGGCAGGAAGAGGTGGAGGTAGAGCTACTACTACCTCTACCTCCTCTTCCTGCCTATATATAGCCGTTCTGCTCCTCCTCTGTTAGTGTGACTTTGTCAATGGTCCAAGTCGGACCGAAACGTCGTCGTAAGCTTCTGTCTTTTATGTGCGGGTTATTTGTGTATCGTTCCAGTCACGGTATTGTGCCTTTTTGTTATTTAATTGATGATATTCCGCATAAAAATTTCCTCCCTTAGTAAGATCTTCCTTCACTGGAAACAGGTAAAGAAGTTGTGGTATATTCAATATAGTGTCTTAATAAAAGCCCTTACGATAGTTGTTTCAGGAGTCTCAGTTTTAGAATATCCACAAGTTGCTGACCATTCCTCTTCTCGAGGTACTTGCACACGCTGAATTTAATTATTAGTGAGGAAAGTCCTATCAGAACATTTAAACCAAGTCAATGACTTGACCTGAAACAGGAATCATCTTACTACAGGATGGGTAATGAGAACCTTCAGAATTAGGGATGCCAAGCCCATGTTGACACTCTTCAGGTCACTTGTTTTATCTAGGCTGGAATATTGCTGCACACTAACAGCACATTTCAAGGCAGGTGAAATTGCTGACCTAGAAAATGTACAGAGAACCTTCACGGCGCGCATAACGGAGATAAAACACCTCAATTACTGGGAGCGCTTGAGGTTCCTGAACCTGTACTCCCTGGAACGCAGGCGGGAGAGATACATGATTATATACACCTGGAAAATCCTTGAGGGACTAGTACCGAACTTGCACACGAAAATCACTCACTACGAAAGCAAGAGACTCGGCAGACGATGCAACATTCCCCCAATGAAAAGCAGAGGTGTCACTAGCACGTTAAGAGACCATACAATAAGTGTCAGGGGCCCGAGACTGTTCAACTGCCTCCCAGCATACATAAGGGGGATTACCAATAGACCCCTGGCTGTCTTCAAGAAGGCACTGGAAAGGCACCTTAAGTCAGTACCTGACCAGCCGGGCTGTGGTTCGTACGTCGGGTTGCGTGCGAGCAACAGTAACAGCCTGGTTGATCAGGCCTTGATCCACCATGAGGCCTCGTCACAGACCGGGCCGCGGGGGCGTTGACCCCTGAAACCCTCTCCAGGTATACCCCAGGTTTACACATCAGTAAATCATCCAGCACTTTATCAATCTTACGTAAGTAGCACAAGCAGTAGAGTCAGAAGGTCATTATCCTACACTGTATTAAGCTCTATGGATAGAGGAAGCTGTGAGCTGCTTTGAATTAGAATAGAGCAGGACCTATTGGTATGATCACGTTATATCAATCTCTGAAAAGTAAGAAGAATGGCAGAATTTATGGAGAACATCATCTGTGACGGGCATAGACACAGCATCCCGGAAGTCTTAAGCAAGTACATTGGAACCATCAGCTTTCTTTATCATAACAGAAGGTGATCACAAAAATGAAACTGATGATTCAATGCTTAATTTCAATAGTTTTCAAAAGTTTCTCAACCTTAGGGTCGAATTCTCTTCAGAGGTAGACTGGTACTGGACAGAATTTCCGCCTTGCTAGATTGTTAGTGAGGAACTATTTCCTGGATAACTGCAGAGATTAAGGATGAAAAGACACATAGGAGAGCTTTACTGAACCTTGGTCACTCCAAATGATACAAGACAGTGAGAACACAGTGTATATCAAAGAGAAAGCATGTCACTGGATCAACAACAAGCCGAGTCTGTAAATACCTCAGTTGGTTTAGAAAGACACGTAAGCAAACACTATAACATATTTACGCATGTGTCCTCCACAGAGACTCCACGGGGCATGTGATGAACTGGAATGAGGCACAACTCGTTCTCACCGAACCAGACCTCAGACGCCGACGGTGCCTAGAAGCCTCACTAATCGCCGTCACCGACACTATAGAACGCAACACTGGAAACTACAAAATTTCAAAAACATTGGCATACATGATACTTAAGCAGCACCAACCCAACAACACAGGAGTCACATGATTTCATCGTCTACCCGTCCTCATCATAGGTAGAGGTTGTTTTGATAAGGACCTGCCTCGCATGGGCCAGTAGACCTTCTACAGTGTTCCTCCATTCTTATGTTCTTATGACATTCCTCAGGTCACGTGCGTCACATCTCACTCTCCGCCTATATATAATGTCTTCCTACCTCTGTATGTTAGAAGTGATCAAGGTCCCAGGACCGAAACGTTTTCTAGTAAATATGTTATAGTGTTTGCTTACGTGTCTTTCTAAACCAACTTGTCGGTATTTATTACCAAGGTTTATTCCAAATACCTCAGTAAAACGAGTAATATATTTTTGAAGATTCTATTGACGCTTTTTTGTCTAGTGACTGAATTACATTTTCCTCTTCCTGTCTGTGCTCCAGAGTCTCCAAGACTACTCTGCTCATCACACACTCCAAGGCTGAGAGACTGATTACCTCGTTTCCCGTATATATATTTTACAGTCTTCACATAACATCCTTGTATTAACAAAGTCACTGGATGGCGAAACTCTACAAATAAAAATACCCTGACGTTGCACATGTGTCTAATTCTTCATCTGTCTCATCAGCATCCGCCGGCTTTCCATCATACGGAAAAACATTAAGACAACATACCGTGTTTCTCCTCAAATATATCTTTAGAAAATTAATATGACTTACGAAATTTTACAGCCAGAAGTTGACAGAAGGGGTCCAGCAGGTATACTGGAATATCCACTCTAGAGAAATAGGAGAACTTCGGCGACCTCAACAGCAATAATGGTCCTGAAAGAGTAATTTGTCAGAATCAGAATGACTGAGGTCACAAAGGACTCGAAATAAAGAATGATAAATCTGGAAAATGTAAGTCTTTATGTAAAAGAAAATATGTAACATTTGAGAAATTAAATATTAGCTAAATTTCAATAAAATGGTTAAAAATATATAAAAAAAAAATAATTAAAAATATTCTAATTTTAAGGTAATTACTGCAGCAAGATGCAGAGAATAAATGGAACCAGAAATTACGTCCAGGAAATTATTTACAGAATAAACCATATGTGCAGCATCTGGGAATATCTCATTTTTGTTTTGCCCACCACAAATTTTTATTTTAGACTGATTAAGCTTCCGGTGTGGGAAACGTCTCTTAGCAGCAACAGCAACAAAAGCAGGAACAACAGTTCCCGCTTTTGTTCCTATATATCAATGTTCTTTCATTATTAACTATGAAATATGAGTGTGGAGCAAGGTAATCCACTGGATATCTCCATCACTCAGTCGTACAGTTCTCCAATCTCAGTCAGTGAGGCAGTAAGTACTGCTGGTGATGCCTCAACAATCTGTCAGTCAGGCAATAAGTACTGTTGGTGATGCCTCAACAATCTGTCAGTCAGGCAATAAGTACTGTTGGTGATGCCTCAACAATCTGTCAGTCAGGCAATAAGTACTGTTGGTGATGCCTCAACAATCTGTCAGTCAGGCAATAAGTACTGCTGGTGTTGCCTCAACAATCTGTCAGTCAGGAAGGCAGTAAGTACTGCTGGTGTTGCCTCATCAGTCAGGCAGGCAATAAGTACTGCTGGTGTTGCCTCAACAATCAGTCAGGCAGGCAATAAGTACTGCTGGTGTTGCCTCAACAATCTGTCAGTCAGGCAATAAGTACTGCTGGTGTTGCCTCAACAATCTGTCAGGCAGGCAATAAGTACTGCTGGTGTTGCCTCAACAATCAGTCAGGCAGTAAGTACTGCTGGTGTTGCCTCAACAATCAGTCAGGCAGGCAATAAGTACTGCTGGTGTTGCCTCAACAATCAGTCAGGCAGGCAATAAGTACTGCTGGTGTTGCCTCAACAATCAGTCAGGCAGGCAATAAGTACTGCCGGTGTTGCCTCAACAATCAGTCAGGAAGGCAGTAAGTACTGCCGGTGTTGCCTCAACAATCAGTCAGGCAGTAAGTACTGCTGGTGTTGCCTCAACAATCAGTCAGGCAGGCAATAAGTACTGCTGGTGTTGCCTCAACAATCAGTCAGGCAGGCAATAAGTACTGCCGGTGTTGCCTCAACAATCAGTCAGGCAGGCAATAAGTACTGCCGGTGTTGCCTCAACAATCAGTCAGGCAGTAAGTACTGCTGGTGTTGCCTCAACAATCAGTCAGGCAGGCAATAAGTACTGCTGGTGTTGCCTCAACAATCTGTCAGGCAATAAGTACTGCTGGTGTTGCCTCAACAATCAGTAAGGCAGGCAATAAGTACTGCTGGTGTTGCCTCAACAATCAGTCAGGCAGGCAGTAAGTACTGCTGGTGTTGCCTCAACAATCAGTAAGGCAGACAATAAGTACTGCTGGTGTTGCCTCAACAATCAGTCAGGCAGGCAATAAGTACTGCTGGTGTTGCCTCACAATCAGTAAGGCAGACAATAAGTACTGCTGGTGTTGCCTCAACAGTCAGGCAAGGCAGTAAGTTACTGCTGGTGTTGCCTCAACAATCAGTAAGGCAGACAATAAGTACTGCTGGTGTTGCCTCAACAATCAGTAAGGCAGACAATAAGTACTGCTGGTGTTGCCTCAACAGTCAGGCAGGCAGTAAGTACTGCTGGTGTTGCCTCAACAATCAGTAAGGCAGACAATAAGTACTGCTGGTGTTGCCTCAACAATCAGTAAGGCAGACAATAAGTACTGCTGGTGTTGCCTCAACAATCAGTCAGGCAGGCAGTAAGTACTGCTGGTGTTGCCTCAACAATCAGTCAGGCAGGCAGTAAAGTACTGCTGGTGTTTGCCTCAACAATCAGTAAGGCAGACAATAAGTACTGCTGGTGTTGCCTCAACAATCAGTCAGGCAGGCAGTAAGTACTGCTGGTGTTGCCTCAACAATCAGTAAGGCAGGCAATAAGTACTGCTGGTGTTGTCTCAACAATCAGTAAGGCAGCCAATAAGTACTGCTGGTGTTGTCTCAACAATCAGTCAGGCAGGCAGTAAGTACTGCTGGTGTTGCCTCAACAATCAGTCAGGCAGGCAATAAGTACTGCTGGTGTTGCCTCAACAATCAGTCAGGCAGGCAGTAAGTGCTGCTGTTGTTGCCTCAACAATCAGTCAGGCAGGCAATAAGTACTGCTGGCGTTGCCTCAACAATCTGTCAGTTAGTAAGTACTGCTGGTGTTGCCTCAACAATCTGTCAGTCAGGCAGGCAGTAAGTACTGCTGGTGTTGCCTCAACAATCAGTCAGTCAGTTAATAAGTACTGCTGGTGTTGCCTCAACAATCAGTCAGTCAATAAGTACTGCTGGTGTTGCCTCAACAATCAGTCAGTCAGGCAGTAAGCACTACTGGTGTTGCCTCAACAGTCAGTGAGGCAGGAAGTACTGCTGGTGTTGCCTCAATAATATGTCAGTCAAGCAGGCAGTAAGCACTGCTGGTGTTGCCTCAACAATCAGTCAGGCAGTAAGTAAACCATGCCACTGACGGGGATAGAACCCGCGGTCAGAGAGTCTCAAAACTCCAGACCGTCGCGTTAGCCACTGGACCAGCTAGCCACAATAAGATTCATCCAACTAAGTATATTTCTACACCATAGGAAGGTTAGCATAGGCCACCACTGTGACCACAAATGCAGGTTCTATCCCCGCTCTTGGTATGGTTTGTTTGCAATCGTGTCATTACGATTTCGTGAGTCATTTAGTCAGGCAGTAAGTACTGCTGGTGTTGCCTCAACAATCTGTCAGTCAATGAGGCAATAAGTACTGCTGGTGTTGCCTCAACAATCAGTCAGGAAGGCAGTAAGTACTGCTGGTGTTGCCTCAACAATCAGTCAGGAAGGCAGAAAGTACTGCTGGTGTTGCCTCAACAATCAGTCAGGAAGGCAGTAAGTACTGCTGGTGTTGCCTCAACAATCAGTCAGGCAGTAAGTACTGCTTCTGTTGCCTCAACAATCAGTCAGGAAGGCAGTAAGTACTGCTGGTGTTGCCTCAACAATCAGTCAGGCAGTAAGTACTGCTGGTGTTGCCTCAACAATCAGTCAGGCAGTAAGTACTGCTGGTGTTGCCTCAACAATCAGTCAGGCAGTAAGTACTGCTGGTGTTGCCTCAAAATCAGTCAGGCAGTAAGTACTGCTGGTGTTGCCTCAACAATCAGTCAGGCAGTAAGTACTGCTGGTGTTGCCTCAACACAAACTTGGAACCATCAATATTTCTTTAATTCTAGATCGAAATGGCATTCTGCCGATAGTGAAGAAAAGCAGGAGTATCAGTCGAAGCAGCAGGGACAGCAGCAGGAGTATCACCAGGAGTAACAGCAGGAATAACAGCAGGGACAACACCAGGAGTAACACCAGGAGTAACAGCAGGAGCAGCAGCAGGGACAACACCAGGAGTAACAGCAGGAGCAGCAGCAGGGACAACACCAGGAGTAACAGCAGGAGTAACACCAGGAGTAACACCAGGAGTAACACCAGGAGTAACACCAGGAGTAACACCAGGAGTAACACCAGGAATAACACCAGGAGTAACAGCAGGAGTAACAGCAGGAGCAGCAGCAGGGACAACACCAGGAGTAACAGCAGGAGCAGCAGCAGGGACAACACCAGGAGTAACACCAGGAGTAACAGCAGGAGCAACAGCTGGGGCAACACCAGGAGTAACAGCTGGAGCAGCAGCATAAGCAGAAGCAACAACAGCAGCAGCAGCAGCAGGAGCAACAGCAGCAGTAATAACAACAGAATCAGCAACACCAGGAGGAGCAGCAGCAGCAGTAATAGCAGAACCAGCAACACCAGGAAGAGGAGAAAGAAAGGGAGTAGCAACAACAACAACAACAGACGCAACAACAGGTGCGTGAGGAGTCCACTAATGAACACCGTTGTTTCCATTTGATGTTGTCCAGGCCAGGTAGACTCACACCTGAGACTCAGAGCTTTAATAACTAATTGTGTGTATTGTTGTCAGGTGGCGTCAGTGAGTCTTAGATCATAAAACACAAACCCTTCACCATTTCTAGTTCCATAAAAATATATTTTGTATTTACAAATGGAATCATTAACTACATTTGCAATCATTGATCTTAACTCAGACGAAACACGATACTGACGTTAAAAATCACTATTCAGAGCTGTGTCTCATAATTTTTGTAGCCAGATTATCATTGAGGACAGAAGACACGGAAGGCACAGAAGACACAGAAGACACAGAAGACACAGAAGACACAGAAGACACAGAAGACACAGAAGACACAGAAGACACAGAAAACACAGAAGACAGAGAAGACACAGAAGACACAGAAGGCACAGAAGACACAGAAGACACAGAAGACACAGAAGACACAGAAGTCACAGAAGGCACAGAAGGCACAGAAGACACAGAAGACACAGAAGGCACAGAAGGCACAGAAGGCACAGATGACACAGAAGACACAGAAGACACAGAAGACACAGAAGGCACAGAAGGCACAGAAGACACAGAAGGCACAGATGACACAGAAGACACAGAAGGCACAGAAGACACAGAAGGCACAGAAGACACAGAAGGCAGAGAAGACACAGAAGATACAGAAGACACAGAAGACACAGAAGACACAGAAGGCAGAGAAGACACAGAAGACACAGAAGACACAGAAGGCACAGAAGACACAGAAGGCAGAGAAGACACAGAAGGCAGAGAAGGCACAGAAGGCACAGAAGCACAGAAGACACAGAAGACACAGAAGACACAGAAGACACAAAAGACACAAAAGACACAAAAGACACAAAAGACACAAAAAGACACAAAGACACAGAAGACACAGAAGGCTCAGAAGACACAGAAGGCACAGAGGCTCAGAAGACACAGAAGACACAGAAGGCACAGAAGGCACAGAAGGCACAGACAGAAGGCACAGAAGGCACAGAAGCACAGAAGGCACAGAAGACACAGAGAAGACACAGAAGGCACAGAAGGCTCAGAAGACACAGAAGACACAGAAGGCACAGAAGACACAGAAGGCACAGAAGGCACAGAAGGCTCAGAAGACACAGAAGACACAGAAGGCACAGAAGGCTCAGAAGACACAGAAGACACAGAAGGCACAGAAGGCACAGAAGGCACAGACAGAAGGCACAGAAGGCACAGAAGGCACAGAAGACACAGAAGACACAGAAGACACAGAAACACGAAAGGCTCAGAAGACACAGAAGACACAGAAGGCACAGAAGGCACAGAAGGCACAGACAGAAGGCACAGAAGGCACAGAAGGCACAGAAGGCACAGAAGACACAGAAGACACAGAAGGCACAGAAAGCACAGAAGACACAGAAGGCACAGAAGGTACAGAAGACACAGAAGACACAGAAGACACAGAAGGCACAGAAGGCACAAAAGACACAGAAGACACAGAAGACACAGAAGACACAAAAGACACAGAAGACACAGAAGACACAGAAGACACAGAAGGCACAGAAGGCACAGAAGGCACAGAAGACACAGAAGACACAGAAGACACAGAAGACACAGAAGGCAGAGTAGACACAGAAGACACAGAAGACACAGAAGACACAGAAGGCAGAGAAGATACAGAAGGCACAGAAGACACAGAAGGCACAGAAGACACATAAGACACAGAAGACACAGAAGGCAGAGAAGACACAGAAGACACAGAAGACACACAAGGCACAGAAGGCACAGAAGGCACAGAGGCACAGAAGGCACAGAAGACACAGAAGACACAGAAGGCTCAGAAGACACAGAAGACACAGAAGACACAGAAGGCACAGGGGACAAAGAAGGCACAGAAAACACAGAAGACACAGAAGACACAGAAGACACAGAAGGCACAGAAGGCTCAGAAGACACAGAAGACACAGAAGGCACAGAAAGCTCAGAAGACACAGAATACACAGAGATACAGAAGGCACAGAAGACACAGAAGACACAGAAGGCACAGAAGACAAAGAAGACACAGAAGACACAGAAGCTCAAGAAGACACAGAAGACACAGAAGACACAGAAGACACAGAAGGCACAGAAGGCACAGAAGGCACAGAAGACACAGAAGGCACAGAAGACACAGAAGATACAGAAGACACAGAAGGCCCAGAAGCACAGAAGACACAGAAGGCACAGAAGACACAGAAGACACAGAAGGCACAGAAGGCACAGAAGACACAGAAGGCACAGAAGACACAGAAGACACAGAAGACACAGAAGACAGAAGACACAGAAGGCACGAAGACACAGAAGGCACAGAAGACACAGAAGACACAGAAGGCACAGAAGCACAGAAGGCACAGAAGACACAGAAGACACAGAAGACACAGAAGACACAGAAGACACAGAAGGCACAGAAGACACAGAAGACACAGAAGACACAGAAGACACAGAAGACACAGAAGACACAGAAGACACAGAAGACACAGAAGACACAGAAGACACAGAAGCTCAGAAGACACAGAAGGCACAGAAGACACAGAAGGCACAGAAGGCACAGAAGACACAGAAGACACAGAAGGCACAGAAGGCACAGAAGGCACAGAAGGCTCAGAAGACACAGAAGGCACAGAAGACATAGAAGACACAGAAGACACAGAAGACACAGAAGGCACAGAAGACACAGAAGGCACAGAAGACACAGAAGACACAGAAGACACAGAAGGCACAGAAGACACAGAAGGCACAGAAGGCACAGAAGACACAGAAGACACAGAAGACACAGAAGGCACAGAAACGACAGATGGCACAAGAAGACACAGAAGACACAGAAGGCACAGAAGACACAGAAGACAGAGAAGACACTGAAAACACAGAATGCTCAGAAAACACAGAAGACACAGAAGGCACAGAAGACACAGAAGGCACAGAAGGCACAGAAGACACAGAAGGCACAGAAGGCACAGAAGGCACAGAAGGCACAGAAGACACAGAAGGCACAGAAGGCACAGAAGACACAGAAGGCAAGAAGGCTCAGAAGGCTCAGAAGACACAGAAAGCACATAAGGCACAAAAGGCACAGAAGGCACAGAAGACACAGAAGACACAGAAGGCACAGAAGACACAGAAGACACAGAAGGCACAGAAGACACAGAAGACACAGAAGACACAGAAGACACAGAAGGCTCAGAAGATCACAGAAGACACAGAAGACACAGAAGACACAGAAGGCACAGAAGGCACAGAAGACACAGAAGGCACAGAAGACACAGAAGGCACAGAAGGCACAGAAGACACAGAAGGCACAGAAGACACAGAGGCACAGAGGCATAGAAGACACAGAAGGCACAGAAGACATAGAAGGCACAGAAGACACAAAAGACACAGAAGACACAGAAGACACAGAAGGCACAGAAGACACAGAAGGCACAGAAGGCACAGAAGACACAGAAGGCACGGAAGACACAGAAGGCACAGAAGGCACAGAAGACACAGAAGACACAGAAGGCACAGAAGAGACAGATGGCACAGAAGACACAGAAGACACAGAAGGCACAGAAGGCACAGAAGACACAGAAGGCACAGAAGACACAGAAGACACAGAAGACACTGAAAACACAGAAGGCTCAGAAGACACAGAAGACACAGAAGGCACAGAAGACACAGAAGACTCAGAAGGCACAGAAGACACAGGAGGCACAGAGGCACAGAAGGCACAGAAGACACAGAAGGCACAGAAGGCACAGAAGACACAGAAGGCACAGAAGGCTCAGAAGACTCAGAAGGCACAGAAGGCACAGAAGGCTCAGAAGACACAGAAAGACACATAAGGCACAAAAGGCACAAAAGGCACAGAAGACACAGAAGGCACAGAAGGCACAGAATGCTCAGAAGACACAGAAGGCACAGAAGACACAGAAGACACAGAAGGCACAGAGACACAGAAGGCACAGAAGACACAGAAGGCACAGAAGGCACAGAAGACACAGAAGGCACAGAAGACACAGAAGACACAGAAGGCACAGAAGGCACAGAAGACACAGAAGACACAGAAGGCACAGAAGACAGAGAAGGCACAGAAGTGACACAGAAGGCACAGAAGGCACAGATGACACAGAAGGCACAGAAGACACAGAAGACACAAAAGACACAAAGACACAGAAGGCACAGAAGGCACAGAAGGCACAGAAGACACAGAAGGCAGAGAAGACACAGAAGACACAGAAGACACAGAAGACACAGAAGACACAGAAGACACAGAAGGCAGAGAAGACACAGAAGACACAGAAGGCACAGAAGACACAGAAGGCAGAGAAGACACAGAAGGCAGAGAAGGCACAGAAGGCACAGAAGACACAGAAGACACAGAAGGCACAGAAGACACAGAAGACACAGAAACACAAAAGACACAAAAGACACAGAAGATACAGAAGACACAGAAGACACAGAAGACACAGAAGACACAGAAGACACAGAAGACACAGAAGGCACAGAAGGCTCAGTAGACACAGAAGGCACAGAAGGCACAGACAGAAGGCACAGAAGGTACAGAAGGCACATAAGACACAGAAGGCACAGAAGACACAGAAGATACAGAAGACACAGAAGGCACAGAAGACACAGAAGGCACAGAAGACACAGAAGGCACAGAAGACACAGAAGACACAGAAGGCACAGAAGCACAGAAGACACAGAAGACACAGAAGACACAAAGACACAGAAGACACAGAAGACACAGAAGACACAAAGACACAGAAGACACAGAAGACACAGAAGGCACAGAAGAGACAGAAGGCAGAGTAGACACAGAAGACACAGAAGACACAGAAGACACAGAAGGCACAGAAGACACAGAAGGCACAGAAGACACAGAAGGCACAGAAGACACAGAAGACCCAGAAGACACAGAAGGCACAGAAGACAACTGAAGGCACAGATGACACAGAAGACACAGAAGACACAGAAGACACAGAAGGCACAGAAGACACAGAAGACACAGAAGACACAGAAGACACAGAAGACACAGAAGACACAGAAGACACAGTAGGCACAGAAGGCACAGAAGACACAGAAGACACATAAGACACAGAAGACACAGAAGACACAGAAGACACAGAAGACACAGAAGACACATAATACACAGAAGACACAGAAGGCACAGTAGACACAGAAGACACAGAAGACACAGAAGACAGAAGGCACAGAAGACACAGAAGACACAGAAGGCAGAGAAGACACACAAGACACATAAGACACATAATACACAGAAGACACAGAAGACACAGAAGCAGAGAAGACACAGAAGACACAGAAGGCACAGAAGACACAGAAGCACAGAAGACACAGAAGACACAGAAGACACAGAAGCACAGTAGACACAGAAGACACAGAAGACACAGAAGACACAGAAGGCACAGAAGACACAGAAGACACAGAGACACAGAAGACACAGAAGACACAGAAGGCAGAGAAGACACAGAAGACACAGAAGGCACAGAAGACACAGAGACACAGAAGACACAGAAGACACAGAAGACACAGAAGACACAGAAGACACAGAAGACACAGAAGGCACAGAAGACACAGAAGACACAGAAGACACAGAAGACAGAAGGCACTGCAGGAACAGAAGACACAGAAGACACAGAAGGCACAGAAGGCACAGAAGACACAGTAGGCACAGAAGGCACAGAAGACACAGAAGGCACAGAAGACACAGAAGGCACAGAAGACACAGAAGGCACAGAAGACACAGAAGACACAGAAGACACAGAAGGACACAGAAGACACAGAAGACACAGAAGACACAGAAGGCTCAGAAGACACAGAAGACACAGAAGACACAGAAGACACAGAAGGCTCAGAAGACACAAGAAGACACAGAAGACACAGAAGACACAGAAGCTCAGAAGACACAGAAGACACAGAAGGCTCAGAAGACACTGAAGACACAGAAGGCACAGAAGACACAGAAGGCACAGAAGGCTCAGAAGACACAGAAGACACAGAAGGCTCAGAAGACACTGAAGACACAGAAGGCACAGAAGACACAGAAGACACAGAAGACACAGAAGGCACAAATCTTATAAAAGACTCCTGAAGTGTACATAATATTCACATGGGATCACTAAACTTGTATGGGTCATACAGCGCCCTAGGAACAAGAGGCAATCATGTTTGATACATGAAATGAGTGGTAAGCTTCAGTTTTTTAGATTAAAAGTCTTTCAAGGTACCCTTGATTCTAGTGCAGCTTTCAAGGTACCCTTGATTCTAGTGCAGCTTTCAAGGTACCCTTGATTCTAGTGCAGCTTTCAAGGTACCCTTGATATTAATGCAGCTTTCAAGGTACCCTTGATTCTAGTGCAGCTTTCAAAGTACCCTTGATTCTAATGCAGCTTTCAAGGTACCCTTGATTCTAGTGCAGCTTTCAAAGTACCCTTGATTCTAATGCAGCTTTCAAGGTACCCTTGATTCTAATGCAGCTTTCAAAGTACCTTGATTCTAGGCAGCTTTCAAGGTACCCTTGATTCTAGTGCAGCTTTCAAGGTACTCTTGATTTAATGCGCTTAAGGTACCCCGACTCTGGACCTTCAAGGGACCTGATCTGGTGCATCTTTTGTGAAAACAGATAAACTACATTTTTATGAATCAGGTTCAAGAACTACTGAATCAGCTACAAATTTTAATGATTCAGCCTTCACAGTATACTGAATCAGCCTAAAGGGACTACTGAATCAGCGTTCACGTAAAATATGAATCACCTTCACAGGTACTACTGAATCAGCATTACAGGTACTACTGAATCGCCTTACGGTATACGAATCAGCCTTCACCGGTACTACTGAATCACCTTCACGTCCCACTGAATCAGCCTTCACCAGGTAACACTGAAACACCATCACGTCAACTGTCAGCCCTTTCAGGTACAACTGAATCACTTACAAAGGACTATTGAATCAGCCTCACAGTACTATTGAATCAGCCTTCACAGGTACTACGAATCAGCCTTCACAGTATACTGAATCAGCCTTACGGTCTACTGAATCGCCTTCACAGGTACTAATGATCACCTTCACAGGTACTACTGATCGCCTTCAAGGTACAACTGAATCAGCCTCACAGTACTACGTTAGCCCTTTCACAGGGACACTGAATCGCCTTCACAGATAATACTGAATCAGCCTTTACAGGTACTATTGAATCAGCCTTCACAGGTACTACTGAATCAGCCTTCACAGGTACTACTGAATCAGCCTTCACAGGTACTACTGAATCAGCCTTTACAGGTACTAAATGAATCAGCCTTCACAGGTACTACTGAATCAGCCTTCACAGGTACTACTGAATCAGCCTTCACAGGTACTACTGAATCAGCTTTCACAGGTACTACTGAATCAGCCTTCACAGGTACTACTGGAATCAGCTTTCACAGGGACTACTGAATCACTTTCACAGGTACTACTGAATCAGCCTTCACAGGTACTATTGAATCAGCCTTCACAGGTACTACTGAATCAGCCTTCACAGGTACTACTGAATCAGCCTTCACAGGTACTACTGAATCAGCCTTTTACAGGTACTACTGAATCGCCTTCACAGGTAAATACTGAATCAGCCTTCACAGGTACTACTGGGAAACAGCCATCACAGGTACTATTTAATCAGCCTTCACAGGTACTACTGAATCAGCCTTCACAGGTACTACTGAATCAGCCTTCACAGGTACTACTGAATCAGCCTTCACAGGTACTACTGAATCAGCCTTCACAGGTAAATACTGATCAGCCTTTACAGGTACTACTGAATCAGCCTTCACAGGTACTACTGAATCAGCCTTCACAGGTACTACTGAATCAGCCTTCACAGGTACTACTGAATCAGCCATCACAGGTATAATGAATCGCCTTTACAGGTAACTAATCAGCCTTCACAGGTACTATTAATCAGCCTTCCAGTACTATTGAATCAGCCTTCACAGGGACTACTGAATCAGCCTTCACAGGTACTACGAATCAGCTTTTACAGGTACTACTGAATCAGCCTTTCACAGGGACTACTGAAACAGCCTTTACAGGTACTACTGAATCAGCCTTCACAGGTACTACTGAATCAGCCTTCACAGGTACTACTGAATCAGCCTTCACAGGTACTACTGAATCAGCCTTTACAGGTACTACTGAATCAGCCTTTACAGGTACTAAATGAATCAGCCTTCACAGGTACTATTGAATCAGCCTTCACGGGACTAATGAATCAGCCTTCACAGGTACTACTGAATCAGCCTTCACAGTACTAACTGAATCAGCCTTCACAGGTACTACTGAATCACCTTCACAGGTACTACGAATCAGCCTTTCCCCAGGTACTACTGAATCAGCCTTCACAGGTACTACGGGAAACAGCTTTCACAGGTACTACTGAATCAGCCTTCACAGGTACTACCCGAATCAGCCTTCACAGGTACTACGAAAACCCTTCACGGTACTCGAATCAGCTTTACAGGTACTACTGAATCAGCTTCACAGGTACTACTGAATCAGCCTTCACAGGTACTACTTGAATCAGCCATCACAGGTAAATATTGAATCAGCCTTCACAGGTACTACTGAATCAGCCTTCAAATGTACTATGAATCAGCCTTCACAGGTACTACTGAATCAGCCTTTACAGGTACTACTGAATCAGGGCCTCACAGGTACTATTGAATCAGCCTTCACAGGTACTACTGAATCAGCCTTCACAGGTACTACTGAATCACTTTTACAGGTACTACGAATTTAGCCTTCACAGGTACTACTGAATCAGCCCTTTACAGGTACTACTGAATCAGCCCTTTTAAAAGGTACTACTGAATCAGCCTTCACAGGTACTATTGAATCAGCCTTCACAGGTACTATTGAATCAGCCTTCACAGGTACTACTGAATCAGCCTTCACAGGTACTACTGAATCAGCTTTCACAGGTACTAAATGAATACGCCTTCACAGGTTACTAACTGAATCAGCCCTTTACAGGACTAAAATGAATCGGCATCACAGGTACTACTGAATCAGCCATCACAGGCACTACAGAATCAGCCATCACAGGCACTACAGAATCAGCCATCACTGGTACTACAGAATCAGTCATCACAGTTACAACAGAATCAGCCTTCACAGGTACTACAGAATCAGTTTTCACAGAATCGGTTTTGCTGAATCATCTTTTATGTCGAACACTCGAACCTGAGTCTTACTGCCTTGTTTGTTTTAATATTGGCTTACCCAGTACACTGTAATCCTTGTTGTTTCCCCATACACGTCCTGTTGTTCTTGTACCCATTTCACTGTCCAGTGTTTATTTTACCCAGTACACTGGTCCAGTTTGTGCTTTAACCCATACACTGTCCAGTGTTCTGCTTTACCCGTACACTGCCAGTGTTGTGCTTTAAACCAGACACTTCCCGTTGTGCTTTACCCTTTCCCGTGTCCGTGTTGTGCTTCAACCCCGTACACTGTCCAGGTTGGCTTTACCCAGTACACTGCCATGTTTGCTTTACCCAGTACACTGTCCAGTGTTGTGCTTTTCACCCAGTACACTGCCATGTTGTCTTTAACCCCGTACACTGTCCATGTTCTGCTTTACAGTACACTGTCCAGTGTTGTGCTTTACCCAGTACACTGTCCCGTGTTGTGCTTACCAGTACACTGTCCATGTTGTGCTTTCCCAGTACACTGTCCATGTTGGCTTTACAGTACACTGTCAAGTGTTGTCTTACCCAGTACACTGTCCCGTGTTGTGCTATAACCCAGTACACTGTCCCGAGTTGTGCTTTACCCAGACACTGCCAGTGTTGTGCTTACCCAGTACATCATGTCCAGTGTTCGCTTACCCAGTTTCACCGTCACAGTGTTGTCTTTAAACCCCGTACACTGTCATGTTCTGCTTTTACCCAGTACACTGGTCCATGTTGTGCTTTACCCAGTACACTGTCCCGTGTTGTGCTTTACCCAGTCACTGTCCAGTTTGTGCTTAACCCGTACACCTGTCCAGTGTTCTTTACCTCACTGTCCAGTGTTGTGCTTTTACCATACACTGAGTTTTGCTTTACCCAGTACACTGTCCAGTGTTGTGCTTTACCCAGTACAACTGTCCAGTGTTGTGCTTTACCCAGTACACTGTCCAGTGTTTTTTAAACCCCGTACACTGTCCAGTGTTGTGCTTACCCAGTACACTGTCCAGTGTTGTGCTTTACCCAGTACACTGTCCAGTGTTCTGCTTTACCCAGTACACTGTCCAGTGTTCTGCTTTACCCAGTACACTGTCCAGTGTTGTGCTTTACCCAGTACACTGTCCAGTGTTGTGCTTTACCCAGTACACTGTCCAGTGTTGTGCTTTACCCAGTACACTGTCCAGTGTTGTGCTTTACCCAGTACACTGTTTCCCGTGTTGTGCTTTTCCCAGTACACTGTCCATGTTTTGCTTATACCCAGTCACACTGTCCAGTGTTGTGCTTTACCAGTACAACTGTCCAGTGTTTTTGCTTTCCCAGTACACTGTCCAGTGTTGTGCTTTCCCAGTAAAACTGTCCCCGTGTTCTGCTTTACCCAGTACACTGTCCAGTGTTGTGCTTACCCAGTACACTTCCAGTGTTGTGCTTTTAACCCAGTACACTGTCCAGTGTTGTGCTTTACCCAGTACACTGTCCAGTGTTGTGCTTTACCCAGTACACTGTCCAGTGTTCTGCTTTACCCAGTACACTGTCCAGTGTTGTGCTTTACCCAGTACACTGTCCAGTGTTGTGCTTTACCCAGTACACTGTCCAGTGTTCTGCTTTAAACCCCGTACAAATGTCCAGTGTTGTGCTTTAAACCCCGTAAAAACTGTCCAGTGTTTTTGCTTTACCCAGTACACTGTCCAGTGTTCTGCTTTACCCAGTACACTGTCCAGGTTGTGCTTTAAAACCCGTACAGTGTCCAGTGTTGTGCTTACCCAGTACAACTGTCCAGTGTTGTGCTTTACCCAGTAAACTGTCCAGTGTTGTGCTTACCCATACACGTCCCTGTTGTGTGCTTTACCCAGTACACTGTCCAGTGTTCTGCTTTACCCAGTACACTGTCCAGTGTTGTGCTTTACCCAGTACACTGTCCAGTGTTGTGCTTTACCCAGTACACGTCCAGTGTTGTGCTTTAACCAGTACACTGTCCAGTGTTTGTGCTTTACCCAGTACACTGTCCAGTGTTTGTGCTTTACCCAGTACACTGCCAGGGGTTGTGCTTACCCAGTACAAATGTCCAGTGTTGTGCTTTACCCAGTACACTGTCCATGTTTGTCGCTTTACCCAGTACACTGTCCAGTGTTTTTTGCTTTACCCAGTACACTGTCCCGTGTTGTGCTTTACCCAGTACACTGTCCAGTGTTGTGCTTTTAAACCCAGTACACTGTCCCAGTGTTGTGCTTTACCCAGTACACTGTCCAGTGTTTGCTTTTACCCAGTACACTGCCAGTGTTTGCTTTACCCATTACACTGTCCAGTGTTGTGCTTTACCCAGTACACTGTCCAGTGTTCTGCTTTAACCGCAGTACACTGTCCAGTGTTTGTGCTTTACCAGTACACTGTCCAGTGTTCTGCTTTAAACCCAGTACCTGTCCATGTTCTGCTTTACCCAGTACACGTCCATGTTGTGCTTTACCCAGTACACTGTCCAAATGTTCTCTTTACCCAGTACACTGTCCAGTGTTGTGCTTTTACCCAGTTCAACCCGTCCAGTGTTCTGCTTTACCCCCGTACACTGTCCAGTGTTGTGCTTTACCCCAGTACACTGTCCAGTGTTGTGCTTTACCCAGTACACTGTCCAGTGTTGTGCTTTACCCAGTACACTTCCAGTGTTGCTTTAACCCAGTACACGTCCAGTGTTGTGCTTTTTACCCAGTACACTGTCCAGTGTTTGTGCTTTACCCAGTACACTGTCCAGTGTTGTGCTTTACCCAGTACACTGTCCAGTGTTGTGCTTTACCCAGTTTCACTGTCCAGTGTTGTGCTTTTAAACCCCGTACACTGTCCAGTGTTGTGCTTTAACCCCAGACACTGTCCATGTTTCGCTTTACCCAGTAAAACTGTCCAGTGTTGTGCTTTACCAGTACACTGTCCAGTGTTCTGCTTTACCCAGTACACTGTCCAGTGTTGTGCTTTACCCAGTACACGTCCAGTGTTGTGCTTTAACCCAGGACACTGTCCAGTGTTGTCTTTACCAGAACTGTTCCAGTGTTGTGCTTTTCCCAGTATACACTGTCCTTTTTTTGCTTTACCCAGTACACTGTCCAGTGGTTGTGCTTACCCAGTACACTGTCCAGTGTTCTGGGTTTACCCAGTACACTGTCCAGTGTTCGCTTTTAAACCCAGTACACTGTCCAGTGTTGTGCTTTAAAACCCGTACACTGTCCAGTGTTTGCTTTTACCCAGTACACTGTCCAGTTTTTGTGCTTTACCCAAACACTGTTTCCCCGTGTTCTGCTTTACCCAGTACACTGTCCAGTGTCTGCTTTACCCATACACTGTCCAGTGTTTCTGCTTTACCCAGTACACTGTCCAGTGTTCTGCTTTAACCCAGTACACTTTCCAGTGTTGTGTTTTACCCCAGTACCCTGTCCAGTGTTGTGCTTTACCCAGTACAAATGTCCAGTGTTGTGCTTTACCCCCAGACACTGTCCAGTGTTGTGCTTTACCCATTTCACTGTCCAGTGTTCTGCTTTACCCAGTACACTGTCCAGTGTTTGTGCTTTACCCAGTACACTGTCCAGTGTTGTGCTTTACCCAGTACACTGTCCAGTGTTGTGCTTTACCCAGTACACTGTCCAGTGTTGTGCTTTACCCAGTACACTGTCCAGTGTTGTGCTTTACCCAGTACACTGTCCAGTGTTGTGCTTTACCCAGTACACTGTCCAGTGGTTGTGCTTTACCAGTACACTGTCCAGTGTTTGTGCTTTACCCAGTACACTGTCCAGTTTTTGTGCTTTACCCAGTACACTGTCCAGTTTTTGTCTTTACCCAGTACACTGTCCAGTGTTTTGGCTTTACCCAGTACACTGTCCAGTGTTGTGCTTTACCCAGTACACTGTCCAGTGTTGTGCTTTAACCCCGTACACTGTCCAGTGTTGTGCTTTAACCCAGTACACTGTCCAGTGTTGTGCTTTAACCAGTACCTGTCCCAGTGTTTGCTTTAAACCCAGTACACTGTCCAGGTTGTTGTGCTTTACCCAGTACACTGTCCAGTGTTGTGCTTTAACCCAGTACACTGTCCAGTGTTTTGCTTTACACCCAGTACACTGTCCATGTTGGGGCTTTACCCAGTACACTGTCCAGTGTTCTGCTTTACCCAGTACACTGGGCCAGTGTTGTGCTTTACCCCCATACACTGTCCAGGGGTTGTGCTTTACCCAGTACACTGTCCAGTGTTGTGCTTTACCCAGTACACGTCCAGTGTTCTGCTTTAACCCAGTAACACTGTCCATGTTTCTGCTTTTACCTAGTACACTGTCCAGTGTTCTGCTTTACCCATACACTGTCCAGTGTTGTGTTTTACCCAGTACACTGTCCAGTGTTGTGCTTTACCCAGTACATGTCCAGTGTTGTGCCCTTTTCCCAGTACCCCTGTCCAGTGTTGTGCTTTACCCAGTACACTGTCCAGTGTTGTGCTTTACCCAGTACACTGTCCAGTGTTGTGCTTTACCCAGTACACTGTCCAGTGTTGTGCTTTACCCAGTACACTGTCCAGTGTGTGCTTTTTCCCAGTACAAATGTCCAGTGTTGTGCTTTACACCCCGTACACTGTCCAGTTTGTCTGCTTTACCCAGTACAACTGTCCCAGTTTGTGCTTTTACCCAGTACACTGTCCAGTGTTGTGCTTTTACCCAGTTCACTGTCCATGTTGTGCTTTACCCAGTACACTGTCCAGTGTTGTGCTTTACCCAGTACACTGTCCAGTGTTCTGCTTTACCCAGTACACTGTCCAGTGTTCTGCTTTACCCAGTACACTGTCCAGTGTTCTGCTTTATAGAACACTCGTGACAAGCCCTGACCATGACTTCCTAGCCTCACCACCTCTGACATTGTCTCTTAACCTCACCTCCTGTGACACTGTCTGTCTCCTAACCTCACCTCCTGTGACATTGTCTCCTAACCTCACCACCCCTGACATTGTCTGTCTCCTAACCGCTGAAGATATTCTTCAGTATATGGATTAGTTATTTCCCTATGTGGTCCACTGAGTGGCTAACCCGACAGTCTGGAGTTTTGAGACTCTCTGATCGCGGGTTCTATCCCCGCCCGTGTTATGGTTTGTTTGCAATCGTGTCATTACGATTTCGTGAGTCAAATTAATAAAATTGTTTGCCTTCCTCTCATCAACGGTTTATAGATTTAGTTCTTTGCTTGTCTGCTATCTGGTCCTCTCAGTTTCAGTGTCAGTCTCGTCACGAGTTTCTTTGATGACGTGTCAACTTTACTGGTGCACTACTGGCTTAGTGGTGCATGCCTGCTCATCGATTACATATGCAGTAGACCGATGTTTAACACGGTAGTTATGTTCCTGAAACAGCAGTCTTAGTTAAAACCGTGTTAGACAAACTGAAGAACTTATGGGAAAAACAGGGTTACGTTCCTGGGAGCCTCCAAAAAGGAAAAACAACTGAGTTACCTTGCACCAGTAAGCTTCACACAGTGCAGCCTTGAAACTGAGGCTTCAGTTCACTTGTGTGGTACTTGAGTGAGGTAATACATCACTTAGTACAATATAAAATGTGCTTCTTGTGCCTCTCCATATTCCTTTGAGGATATGTAAGAGCATGAAAGCACTCAGGATTTCCTTATTTTTTCACTGATATTTACAGTAACGTGACTTTATTGTGATGTCTCTGATATACTATTAAATTATTATTGCATTATAGGTATAAACTTTACAACAACTATGTATCGTTGATGCAAAATTTCTGTTTAATGATGAGTTTTACATTCAAAAGTTTGGTAAGGCAATTGGAAATCCTTTCTGGCCTATCTTTAGCAATTTGAACATGGAATATCTTGAAACAAGACTGCTGAATAAATCCTTCCCAGTAGAGGTAAGTGGTACAGAAATATTGATGATTCATACCTAATGCCTAAGAATAGAGATATAAAGCATTTCCATGTTGAATTAACTAGTTTAGGTCATTATATAAATTTTACTGATGTGTTTGAACTAAATAACTCATTGCCTTTTTTGGTAGATGTCTTAATTATTAAAGGAAACAATGATTTTAAATCCAAAATGTACACAGAAAACCAACAAATAACTGTTCGTACACACTATTATTCTTCACATCAAAACAGAGTTAAACTTTCTCTATTAGTAAGTAAGTAAGTAAGTAAGTAAGTTTATTCAGGTATACACAAATACAGTTACATAGAATTATCATACATAGCAGCGTATGTGTAGAGAACCTGGGATAACCCAAAAAAGTCAGTGACTTATTTCCATATTTTTGAGAGCATTGTATATTTTCATCCCAGAGATTATTGATGATCAAATTTGTTAGACTTATGAACGAGCTAATGATCCAAAATACTCAAAATACTTAATTGATAAATCCTTTAAAACTTCTAGAAATATATTTTATAATTCAAAATAGGACAAATAATCATATTTAGCTAACAATATGTTGGTTCTCCTTTACCATCAAAAAACTTTTTGGTACACATTCTCTGCTTAAGAAATTAGATATCAAAGTTCTTGAAAAATACTGTTACACTAAAAATTTCTGATTAGAAATTATCCACAAAAATGTTGATGGAGATTCGTCTGTAAAAACTTGCATTTGTGGTCACAGAGGTGCCTGTGCTAACTTTCCTATGGTGTAGAAATATACCTAGTTGGAAGAATCTTATTGTGGCTAGCTGGTCTAGTGGCTAACGCGACGGGCTGGAGTTTTGAGACTATGACCGCGGGTTCAATCCCAGCCGGGGGTATGGTTTTCTTGTAGACAATGAAGTTTATTATGGTCAAACTGGAAAAAGTCTTGAACTAAGATTACAACTTAAATATAGGATTAAAACAAGACTAGAGACTAATTCTCAAATTTTTCATGTGAGAGGTTTTAACCAGCCACTTGATTTTCAAAAGCATGTCTAGGGTTGAGAGAAATATAATTGAATGAAACTTCATAAATAACAGCATTGATTTCAGTATAATAGTTCAGGGTTATGTAAATTAGATCCATCATACTGAGTCGGGTGTAATGTCATATGGAGCTTATATACTGTCAGGAGGTGAGATGTAGATGTAGTGTGATGGACTGATTACATCGTCTTCACATCTCTTCTGCTTCTACCAACTTTTCTGTAATCGACTGAAGAAGCCTACTGAGGAGGCAAAATGTTTCAAAATAAAGATACCTAATTATTGCAAATGTGTCTTAGCTAACAACTCTTTATCGAGATGTCAGAATGATAGTCTTAATTTTGCTAGTCACTCATATACTGCAGCACTTATTTCGTTGATGTCCGTCACAGGAGATGTGCTCAGTATTATACTCACCCCAAGATCCTTTTCCTTGAGTGAGGTTTGTAGCCTTTGGCCCCTTAGACTGTGCTCCGTCTGCAGTCTTCTTTGCCATTCCTATATCTTCATGACTTTGCACCTAGTTGGGTTGAACTCCAGGAGCCAGTTACTGAACCAGACCTGCAGCGTGTCCAGATTCCTTTGTAGTCCTGCTCTATCTTTCTTCGACTGAATTCTCCTCATTAACTTCTCATCGTCTACATGCAAGGACACTTCTGAGTCTGTTCCTTTCGATATGTCATTCACATATAAATGACCTCGAGGGAGACAGGAGCTGTAGTGGGGAAACAAGTGTAGTCAAGGACAAAATAAAACCAATATTACAAACTAGTAACACCACAGGAGATAGCAAACAAGAGGACTCCACTAGCAATAGTGAGGATATATTACCAGAAACAACTGGTGAGAGCTCCATTGTTGGTGCTAGTGAGGATAGGAATAAGACAGGGAAACATGCACCAACAGGGAATACAGTCACAGAAACCCAAGGCAAACGGAAACCAAGCCTGTGCACATACTATGCACTTGGTATCTGCAGACATTGGAAATCTGGAAAAACAGACGGGACGTGCAACTATGGCCACCCTAGAAAATGCCGTGCCCATATGACAACAGGAAAATGCAAACTCACTTCCTGTAAGATTTTTCACCCTGAAATGTGTACCTCTTCAGTACAGGAAAGACTGTGCTTAACTTAAATTGCCAGGCACACCATCTAAGGGGACAAAAAGATACAAAACATCCAGGCCAGGGGAAAAACCTGGTAGCCACAGCCACTCAAGAGGGAGAGGTTTTTTTTAGTCCCCAGGAAGGAAAAAAAAACTGGCAGGAAATGGCGGAAATCGTACGCCAAATCCAGTCATTTTGGGTGGAACCACAGTCGATGGCCTCCACTCCAAACCAACAGATACAGATACTAGAGCGGAAAAAAAAGTCTCCCCCCCATTTACCAACAATCCCACCAGTTCCGATGACATTCTTCTTTGCAAATAACGGGGATCAAAAGGGCCAGCAACAAACAACAAAATACCTTTCATCCGTGGACAGCTTGCAGAGGCAAATGCAATATTTGCGGCTTTCACAAGACCCATATAAAGGATCACTTGGACAACGAAATATGGATCAGGTTACAACCTATACAGATGCGACAGAGTGAACAGGGCAAAAGGAGGGGGTTGGCCTGTACATTGCAGAGTCAATTGTTTGCACAGAACTGTTTAAAATGCCTCAAATGATGTCGTGGAAAGTTTTAGCAGTAAAGATCGGAAACCAAAACCTAGTCATTTGGTATTTAAACAAGCCCCCGGATGCAACATCAGCAATTCCAGGAACAGCTGTCAAAAATTGACCAATGTCTACGAAATCTGCCAGCTTCTGCCCCAAACATCTTGCTCCTGGGGGATTTCAACTTGAGGCACCTAAAATGGAGGAATATAGCAAATAATGTTGTTGCAGTAATAACACCAGGAGGCAGCTCTGATGAAAACTCACACACACACGAGCTTTTAAATTTTCTGCACAAAATTCAAATTAAACCAGCAAATAATAGAGCCTATTAGACTGGAAAATACACTAGACCTCATCTTCACTAACAATGATGATCTGATACGAAATGTCACCATATCAAAAACAATATACTCAGATCACAACATAATCGAGGTTCAGACAAAGTATGCGCGAAGCCCCCGACCGACAAAATGGATAGTCACGAGGGAGCCTTCACCAAATTCAACTTCAAAACAAGATATAAAGTGGGACCAAGTAAAACAAGTCCTAAACATAAAGCTGGGAAAATAGACTATTTCAAACACAGACCCCAAATTATGCCTAGAGCAGAATAACTCGGTGGCCCCTCGATGTATGCTCAAGACTCATTCCTTTAAGAAAAAGGGGAAATAGATGTAAAAAAAGAAAGAGACAGGCGCTCCCTTTACAGGCGATGGAAAAGAATAACAGAGCGGCTAAAAGAGGCAACAAATCTTTAAATGCGTAGGGAAGTCACTGGTCAGAGAAAAAGCAAACATCGAACTTATGCTTTAAAAGGGAAACTTATAGGAGTCAGGAATCGCGGAAGAACTTAAAAACCATATATGAAATCGAAAGAAACCAAAGTATTTCTTTTCTTATGCCAAATCAAAGTCGAGAACAACGTCCAGTATTGGGCCCCTACTTAAACAAGATGGGTCCTACACAGATGACTGCAAGGAAATGAGTGAGCTACTCAAGTCCCAATATGACTCAGTTTTAGCAAGCCGATAACCAGACTGAGAGTCGAAGATCAAAATGAATTTTTTATGAGAGAGCCACAGAATTTGGTTAATACAAGCCTATCTGATATTATCCTGACACCAAATGACTTCGAACAGGCGATAAATGACATGCCCATGCACTCTGCCCCAGGGCCAGACTCATGGAACTCCGTGTTCATCAAGAACTGCAGGAAACCCCTATCACGAGCTTTACCATCCTATGGAGAGGGAGCATGGACACGGGGGTCGTCCCACAGTTACTAAACACAACAGAGATAGCCCCACTCCACAAAGGGGGCAGTAAAGCAACAGCAAAGAACTACAGACCGATAGCACTAACATCTCGTATCATAAAAATCTTTGAAAGGGTCCTAAGAAGCAAGACCGCCACCCATCTAGATACCCATCAATTGCACAACCCAGGGCAACATGGGTTTAGGGCAGGTCGCTCCTGTCTGTCTCAGCTACTGGATCACTACGACAAGGTCCTAGGTGCACTAGAAGACAAAAAGAATGTAATATATACAGACTTTGCAAAAGCCTTCGACAAGTGTGACCATGGTGTAACAGCGCACAAAATGCGTGCTAAAGGAATAACAGGAAAAGTTGGTAGATGGATCTATAATTTCCTCACAAACAGAACACAAAGAGTAGTAGTCAACAGAGTAAAGTCTGAGGCGGCTACGGTGAAAAGCTCTGTTCCACAAGACAAGAGGCCTGGTCACAGACCGGGCCGCGGGGGCGTTGACCCCCGGAACTCTCTCCAGGTAAACTCCAGGTAAACTCGCTCCCATCTTGTTTCTCATCCTCATATCTGACATAGATAAGGATGTCAGCCACAACACCGTGTCTTCCTTTGCAGATGACACCCGAATCTGCATGACAGTGTCTTCCATTGCAGACACTGCAAGGCTCCAGGCGGACATCAACCAAATCTTTCAGTGGGCTGCAGAAAACATATGAAATTCAACGATGAGAAATTTCAATTACTCCGATGTGGTAAACATGAGGAAATTAAAACTTCATCAGAGTACAAAGCAAATTCCTTCCACAAAATAGAGCGAAAAACCAACGTCAAAGACCTGGGAGTGATCATGTCGGAGGATCTCACCTTCGAGGACCATAACATTGTATCAATCGCATCTGCTAGAAAAATGACAGGATGGATAATGAGAACCTTCAAAACTAGGGATGCCAAGCCCATGATGATACTCTTCAGGTCACTTGTTCTATCTAGGCTGGAATATTGCTGCACACTAACAGCACCTTTCAAGGCAGGTGAAATTGCTGACCTAGAAAATGTTACAGAGAACCTTCACGGCACGCATAACGGAGATTAAAAACACCTCAATTACTGAGAGCGCTTGAGGTTCCTAAACCTGTATTCCTGGAAACGCAGGCGGGAGAGATACATGATTATATTACACCTGGAAAATCCTAGAGGGACTAGTACGAACTTGCACACGAAAATCACTCACTACGAAAGCAAAAGACTTGGCAGACGATGCAACATCCCCCCAATGAAAAGCAGGGGTGTCACTAGCATGTTAAGAGACAATACAATAAGTGTCAGGGCCCGAGACTGTTCAACTGCTTCCAGCATACATAAGGGGGATTACCAATAGACCCCTGGGTGTCTTCAAGCAGGCACTGGACAAACACTAAGTCGGTACCTGACCGGCCGGGCTGTGGCTCGTAGTTGGATGCGTGCAGCCAGCAGTAACAGCCTGGTTGACACAGGCTCTGATCACCAGGAGGCCTGGTCACAGACCGGGCAGCGGGGGCGTTGACCCGCGGAACTCTCTCCAGGTAAACTCCAGGTAAACATATACTAGAAACGCACCGGTCCTAGGACTGACCCCCTGTGGAACTCTGTCGTCACAGGCGCCCTCTGACACCTCGTCCGTACCCTGGGGCCAACAAGGCCCGGATTTCAAAACAATATGGAAAAAAAGACCCGGCTTTTTCCTTGGGAAAAAATTCGGCAGCCAAAAGAAAAACCCTTTTTCAGGCCTACCTAACCTTACAAAAACCGGGCAGGGGGCTTTTAAAGGAATTTTAAAAATTCCAGGGAAAACATCTGGGGCGCCGGCCGGGGCTGAAACCCCGGGGGAAAAAGCCTTTTTAAAGGGAAATCTAATTGAGCAAAAACCCCTTTTGCCCCATGGGGGATTCCCCAATCTGGGTTTTTCCCTCAACCTGTTCCTCCACCCCGGGGGTTTCAGTTATTCCCTTAAAATTTTAAACAGTTACCAAAACGAAAGTCCCAGCCCCGTCAAACCCCCCAAGAAAACGGGGTTCCAAAAAGGCTTAGGTTGGGGCTGATGTTTTTTAATTTCCAATTCCCTTTCTACAGTCCCCTACGCCTCCCCTTCTCAATAAAGGCCGGCAATTACCGTTTACCCACAACCCTAGAAGGACCCCCGGTAAAAACCCCCCATACCCAACCCCCTCCCCCCCAGGCCCTGCCCGGGAACTCGTTTTGGCCCTTTCACCTAACCCCCCGATTGTCTTTGGGATTTCACAACCCCCCTCTTTGTTAACTTCCCATGCTTTGATCTTAAAAAGTCAGTCAGCGAAATTTTAATCTTTTTTTCTCCTTTTTTTTCGGGCTTTCTGTTTTCACCCTGGCACAGCTGTGTTTGATGATGTGTGATTGTTTTTATAAAGGATGTCTCTGCTCCCCTCTCGGCCCAGGGAGAATTTATCCGGCCCCCAATTCCCTTTAAGTTTGTTTTTTCCTTAGCAACCCTCCTTTCACCTTTCGGGTTTTTGGGAAATTGTGTAGCACGAGGTTTTCCCCCCCCAGCCTGGAGTTTTCGCCACATTTCCTTTTTTAAATTTTTGAGCCTCACATCTTCTTGGTGTTCGTGATTTCCCCCCCCTCTCCTGTTCCTTCTGGTCCCTTGATTTTTTTCTTTGTTGACTTAAACCTGGGTGGGGCCTTGGTTTTCCCCTTTCTTTTCTTTTTGTAGGGGGTCCCTCTTGCTGTTTTTTCTTTTTTGATTGAAATTCTGTGGTGGTGGTTGTTTTTTGTTTTCACCTTTTGCTCAATTTTTTTGATTGATTTTTTTTGGGGTTGTGTGGGGTTTGTGGGGGTGTTTTGTGTGTGTGTGTGTGTGTGTGGTGTGTATTTGATTTAGTTGGGAGGAAAATAGAAGGTGCCCGATTTAGAGAAGCAAATGAGTTTCACTATTTGTAAGGATTGATCATCGAGGAAATTTTTGGGAAGGGTACCCCTTTTGCAATTTTGCAGAAGTTCAAAAAGAAACTGGGGAAGGTACTTCAGGGGTACTAACTACATTGAAAAAATGGTTAAAAACTATGACCTAATTTTTAAAGAGGTGGACGGAAAGCCGGGGAAGGCCTCGGTAAAAATGACCAAAAGCTCAAATTGCGAATATCTGACCGAGTCAGGAAAAACTTGCCCTGATTGCTGACGAACCTTTTTACCTAAAAACCCAGTACCAAAGTCATACTTGATATCTAGAACTGTGAAATTTGTAGTGGAGAACGTGAGGAAAAACCCTTTTCCACACCCTAGTATCCCAATCCACACTCCCCCCACCCCCCAACTCCCACCCACTCTATCCTATACCCACCCCTTCCTTCCCAGCTGTCTCCCACCCACACACCTCCCAACCCACCACTCTCCCCACTCAAACCCCCCCACTCCCCCCCCTGGCGTCAGTTTTTAAACACTGGCAACCTCCCCCATGTACTTTTTTCTCCCCAAAATTCCGTATTGGCGAAAAAATATTGGAAGCAAAGTGTTTTTTCCAAAATTTGCTTTCGAATGCACTCGGGTGTTTTTTTTTTTACTGACTGATATTTATTGGTTGTGTGTTTTGTGTGTGTGTTTATCACTGGTTTGTTTCGGTGGTCGAGATCAGCTCCGGGCTCGTCTCCTCGGCAATTTCATCGCACCTTTGATATTTTATTTCAAAATTTCTTTTATCATCCCATTCAACTTTAATTTAAACCCCCTTTCCTCCTCTCCACATAAAAACCCATTATAACCCCAGTAAGCAAAATCTTATTTCTCAACCCCGTGAAACAGTTGCCTTCATTACCCAAAGTTTTTGTTTTAGGTAAAAAGGCACTATGAACAGTTAGCAACTTTACCCGAAAGGTTTTCGCCTAAAGTGGGTTCTTCAGTCAATCAAAAGTGGGCCCCAAACTAAGATGTGAAGAGAAAACGTTTTCCCCCTTGTTTTTGTTTTGGGGGTTTTGTAGTTCCCTCGGCCTGGGAATTCTTCCCTTAATTTTTTAAATTAAAAACCTTCCTTTCCCCTATCATTTTATTGAATTTTGGGGTTTTGAAAGATTTTCCCCTTCTTTTGTTTTTTATTTTTGTAATTAAAATTCCTTTAAGGTTTTGTTTGGACTTTTTAATTCTGATAGTAATTTGAAAATTGGACCTTTTTCCGCCCCCAGTGGTTTTTTTTGGGGTAATTTTAGGGTGTAGTTTAAAATTGGTGAATTTTATTTTGGTTTGGTAACGTTTCCGGGTTTTAACTTTTTGCCTTTCGCGATTTTAAAAGTTATTTTCCCGCCATTTTTTTTTTCACACTGATTTTTTACATGATCCACCAATGATGACTTGTGTCGGGTTTGTTCTCTTCCCCAAAATGCATAAATTTCTTTAGTTGGTTGAACTCTAAAACCCCCTTGTATGACGTCTTCAGTTTTTAAAGGCTTTGCAGGTTGTTAGAACAACGGGGTCCCTGATCCTTTGGAACCCCACTGGGGCACTCCCCCTTTGTTTACCCCTTATTTTTACTCCTCCCTTTTTATTAGGTATCTCGAAAGGAAACCCCCGTTAAGGATTTTGTGTTCTCTCTTTTATCCTCTTTCATTGCCCATTTTTTAAATTTTTCCCGTAAAATCGGGGGAAAACTTATTCAATCATTTTCCCCAAATTTTATGTTGTGTCGGTAACGAGGACCACATTTTGGGAACATTTTTCACGTGTCTATGGCCAGGTGTAGGATCATTCCAAATTTATGGGATCCCTCAGATAACTTTAAAAATTCCTCAGTAGCATAACTTTGAACGTTAAAAAACTTCCCTCTAATTTGGGGCGTCATGTAAAGAGTGTAATTAAAGAGTGTAGTCAGGGTACATTTATGAGCAAAATTTGTGGATTGTTTTTTTTTTATAAATTTGTATTTACTTCTGATCGGGTTCATATCTGATGCTCTGATATCCAAAAAAAAATCATTAAATTTTTGGCATTAAAATTTATAAGTTTGGAAAATTTGGAATCCGCTTTAGACTCATCGATTGGTTCAAATTTTCAACCTGGGTTTTGGTTCCTGACGCCCGGGGGGGGTTTCCCGTGGTGTGGCTTCCTATTTCAAAAATGTTCCAGGGGCATGGGGGCTTTTATCCGGGGGCAATGGGGGAAATTTATTTCCAGGGGCACTGGGGGGGCTTTTTATTACCGGAGGCAGGAGAGGTTTTTTATCAGGAGGCACTGGGAGGGCTTTTTTGGGGACTGGAGAGGCAATTTATTATCAGGAGGCATGGGAGGCAATTTATTATCCAGGAGGCACTGGGAGGCCATTTTTCAGGAGGCCTGGAAGGGCAATTTATTAGGAGGCACTGGGTGGCAATTATCAGGAGGCACTGGGGAGGCAATTTTTTTTCCAGGAGGTACTGTAGTGGCAATTTTTTTATCCAGGGGTACTGTAGTGGCAATTTTTTATCCCGGAGGATGTGTGGCAAATTTTTATCCGGGGTACGTAGTGGGAATTTTTTTATCCCGGGGGGGTAATGGGTTTTGTGGCAAAATTTTTTATCCAGGAGGGACTGTGTGGCAAATTTTTTATCCAGGAGGTCTGTGTGACAATTTATTATCCAGGAGGTATGTAGGCAATTTTTTTCCAGGGGGTACTGTAGTGGCAATTTATTATCCAGGGGTATGTAGTGGCAATTTATTTCCAGGGGGTACTGTTGTGGCAATTTTTTATCCCGGAGGTACTGTGTGGCAATTTTTTACCCGGAGGGGCTGTGTGCAATTTATTATCCAGGAGGTACTGTGTGGCAATTTTTATCCGGAGGTACTGTGTGGCAATTTTTTTATCCCGGGGTCGTGTGGAATTTATTTTCCAGGGGGGACTGTGTGGAATTTTTTATCCCGGAAATATGTAGTGGCCAATTTATTATCCCGGGGTATGACCCTTTTGGGTATTTGGGTAATGGTCCAAAATTGGCCATTTTTTTTTTAAAAGGGTTCAGGGGGGAAACGGCAGGCCCGGGCTTGAGTCCTGGAGATGGGAAGTACAGTTTCCCGCCCTGAAGGAGGGGGTTTTTTAATTTCATTTAAAAAAACCTGTAGTGTAAAGCCCCTTTGGCAAGACAGTGATGGAGTGAATGAGGTGAAAATTTTTTTTTTTCGGGCCACCCTGCCTTGGTGGCCACCCTGCCCTTTGGGGGCCCCCCGCCTTGGTGGCCCCCACCCCCCTTGGGGGCACCCTGCCTTGGGGCCACCCCGCCTTTGGGGGCCACCCTGCCTTTGGGGGCCCCCCCTGCCTTGGGGCCACCCTGCCTTGGTGGCCACCCTGCCTTGGTGGCCCCCCTGCCTTGGGGGCCCCCCTGCCTTGGGGGCCCCTGCCTGGGGGCCACCCTGCCTTGTGGCACCCTGCCTTGTGGCCACCCCGCCTTAGTGGAATCCGGGGGAGTTGTGGGTTTTTAAAAAACGTGTTAAATTTAAAAAAAAAATTTTTTATTTTTTTTTTTTTCAGTTCGGGTTTAATTATTAAAAGTGATTACTCGTAAAGGGGCATAAGACCGTTTCCCCATCTTTTTAAAATTTGTTCTATGTCTTTAATTATGTCCCGAACGTATTGATAAAAACCCCCTGGAGGGGGAAAGTCTACTAAAGAACCGAGTTGCAAAGTGTCTCAACTTTAGGTGTAAATTTTTTTTCGGAAATAGATCAAAAACTGGTAATTTTTTTATTAAGAAACGGGGTGTCTACCAAGGTATGATAGTAAAAAAAAAAAAATTTTTTCACCATTTTCACTCCATCATGTCTTGCCCGAGGCACGTTTTTTCATGTAGTTATAAAAATGGAACATTAACACTAATATCTTTTCTTTTACCTTACTCCAATTTATGACTACTGGTGTTTATTTTGTCCCGGGAATTTTGATTTCGAAATATTCTAATATTTGTTTTCATGTAATAACGGAGAATGCCCCTTCCGATTGGTTCAAACCCTTAACGCTGGTGTATTTTAACCGACTTATTTTTTTTTTTGTTAATTTTGGGCTGTGTGGGTTCCATCTTGACATTTTTTTAAAATAATTTTATTAAATTGGATATTCTTATAAAAATAAAAATTAAAAGGTTTTCTCATTGGATCCTGGGTAACCCGGAGTATAACCCGGAGTTACTGAGTATACTGGAGCATACTGGAGTATACCTGGAGTATACCTGGAGATACTGGGGTATACCTGGGCGGGATACCGGAGTATCCCGGAGATACCTGGAGGGGTTTCGGGGGGACCGGGGCGGAAAACCGGTCCTTTAACCGGTTTGTGGAGATGGAAAGGGCCTGATATCCAAAGGGTTACCTGGTGCAAGAAAACGACTACGAACAACCGGCTGGTCAGCTAATGACTGAGAAAAACTGAAAAAAATCGCTTTTTTGCATTTTTATATGAATAATGGGAAAACTTTTCCGTTTTCTTTAATTCGATAATTTGTCTTTAAATAACTTAAATATTTTTATTTTCCAAGATTTCTTAATGGAAGGTTTGATTTAATTTAATTTGGTTTTTAAAAACTTTAAAATTCCGATTTTGAGGATTTTGGGGTTATTATTTTCCTTTTGAGGATTGGAATGGTTTTCTATTTCTGGGGATTTTAGTACTAAATTTTAACTGATTTTAAAAAGTATCCCGACCTTTACATTCTATTCGATTTTTTGGAATACAAAATGGGGTTAGGTTCCGGGGTAACTTTCCGATCTTGGGGATACCAATACGCCTACCCAACCTTTTTTCTGGTTTTTTTTATGGGGAACTAAACCTGGAGCAACTGAATCAAAAGTTTTCCGAGATATTTTTTTTTTTAATCAACAAATTGTTAAGAAAATTTTTCTTAAAAATTTCCTTGAAAATTTTTTGTAAAATTTTTTCTTTAAGGGGAATATATTATTCCTTTTCTATTTCCCCTAGACGTTTACTTTATATTATTCAATTTTTTTCGTAAACCCAAGGGAAGGTTTGAAATTTATATTTAAAACGCTATATTTTTGGGTTATTTTCCCATTATTTTTGAAAAAAGTTTTTTTATTTGCCTTTTTCTATTTTACTGTACGTTATCCTAATGGGAGAACTGGGGTAATACATTTTCCGGGGTCATTTTTTTTCCCCATCCCGACCCTTTCTTTAATTTTTTTTCCTAAATTTTTTATATCCAACTTATACTTTTTAAAATTTTTTTTTTTATTCCCAAATAGTAAAGACAGGATTTTTTTTCAAACAAAAGTTTTTTATTTCCCCCCTCCAATTCCCTTAACCTGTTTTCCCCGTTTGAAAAGAATCATGAAACTCATTTGACCGTATTCAACTAAATCCCCGTCTAACCCCCCCCCCCAAAGTTGGATTTTTTTTGAGCTGCCTTATTCTGTTCCCCTTTTTAAGGGGTGATTATTTCCTCATTTTTTTACTTAGGCCCACGTAGTAGCGGTATCTTTACCTAACCGGGGATTAAATTTTTTTGCCTACTTAAACCTAGGAAAAAAGGCCGTGATACAGTAGGACATTACCTTTCTCTTGTTCCATTGGGACCCTTTCCAATTTGGATTGCAGGTAAAACAGTTAAACCCCTTTACACAAATTCTTGGGCCCGCAGTGACGAAAGTATTTTTCCGAGCCTGGCCAAAAAATCGTTTTTAAGAATTAGCGCGAGATTTTTCCCCCTTTTTGCCCAAACTAAATTTTAATTTAACAAAACAGGGGATTGTTGATTGATACCAAAACACCCCCGTTTTCTTAGGCTCAGATCACTTTATGGACCTTGTCCGATTTTGGGGATTTCAATTTCACCAGGAATTCATGGGGGTTCCACAATATTACCCAGGTTTTGGAATCTTTTCATATGCACCATCTAAAACGGCCAAAAAAAATTTTAATTGGCAAAAGAAGG